>VDFB02281492.1:281593696-281744994 GCA_007258455.2 Sequoia sempervirens | reverse complement strand
AGAAAGCAAGGAGTCATGAAGACAAATTAAAGATGATTTCTATAAAGCTTGATGAAATGATTGTAAATCAGAAAGGATCTAAAGATAAAGAAGGTTTAATATTTGAAAGGGGTGAAAGTTAAAATTAGACATCAAATGCTAAAGAATTGAAAAATAATGGCAAGTAGATCTAGAATCAAAGGAATGAAGCTAGAAGAGCATCGATTAGACAACCAAATGCACAAAGGTACCCATATTTTAATGGTTTTTGTTATTCTTGCAATAAATTTGGACATAAGGCAATGGAATGTAGGAGAAGAATGAATCAAAATGTTCCACCTTTTTTTGGTCAATGTTTTACATGCAAGAAATTTGGTCATAGAGCTAGTGAGTGCAAAATTCAAATGATGAATGACTATAAAAATGGTAGAATAGTTCAATCTTTCAAAGGATATTGTTATGCATGCTATGGATTTGAGCATAAATCTAATCAATTTACAAATATAGAATGAATGGAAGGAATACTGGTTAGGAGAATGTCACTTGTTACAATTGCAATAGACCTCTACACATTTTTAAGTTTTTTAGAAGTAGAAATATGAGGAAGGATAATCCAGTAAAGAGGAATGAACCAATAGAAAAGATTGATCTAGTAGAAACAAAGAAGTAGATAGAAAATATTTGGAGAAAGAAGGAAGAGAAAAAGATTAAGGATGAATCTGTACTACAATCTGGTGCAAATGTTTCCTCTAAAAACTAAGTTGAGAGGTTTGGCTCAGGGGGAGCTTTAATGAACATCTTTTATCCCCCACCAAAGAAATGGTGTTAATTCCTTAGCATGAAGATTGCAGAAGAAATAAAATATATTAATGTGAAAGTTTGTTGAGCATCACAAGTTGACTATACATACAAATAAAGGGTTGCTAACTTTATTGTTTAAAGCATTAACTACAAAATTAGGTTAAATTCAAAGGGTTATAAAGTGATTTCACTTAGGCTAATTCATTTATAGAAATAATTTCAGAGAAGTAGAGTAGAGAAGGAGTGATCAAAAGGTGATTTGTGATCTAATGTGCACAAACCCTAATCAGAAAAGGCGAAGAAAAGGTATTTACAAACATTTGTTTTCCCTAGTTTCATAGAAAGTTTATTTGAAAATCAATTTGAATTCATTTGTAATGGATACATAAAGGGTTATTGAGGTAACTTAGAAGCCACAACCCAAATTTAAGAAATACCCTACAAAATCAATAAAAGACTACTCGTTAGGCACATTTTATCATGTTCCATATGGGGTTTTTCCATTAAAGGATATAAGGATTTACATTCATGGAAAGATGGATGAATATGATCACAACAAGCTAGCAGATATGCGGATGAAAGAATTGAATGGAGACAATTTTTCCCTAAAACCATAATACCAAAACCTAGTCACAAAGAAGCTCGATATATGGCAATGGTTTTAAAAATTTTGTTTTGACTACAAATGGGTTAGGATTGCACTAAGTAGAATTTAGTATAAGTTTGTTCAGACTGGCATTCTTGGAATAATAACAAATGAGGTGATTAGAGAGGACCTATTCCTGTATTGAAATCTGTCAAGAATGAGTTTATAATGGAACTCACAGGTGCAACATATGATAAGATAGCTCTAGCAGTAAATCTTATCATAAATCCAGCTATGAGATATGTAGCAATGTTAATTGGTTATAAAATATATTTCAAAAATAGGGAAAACTCAGTATTTTCCACCACAATCAATGTGGCATATGAAATGGTTGAAAAATTGGTTGACTATGCTATTTGTGATTTTCTAAGGAAATAATTGATGGAGAATTTGGAAAAAACCAAGGAGAAGAAATATGAATTTAAGTATGGGACTTTGGTTGTGCATTTTCTTTTCTACTTTTTAAAGGAGCTTCCTAGAAAAAATAGTGTGGCCTAGCTACAAGGAAGACCTATATCTCATTAGATTGCAGACTTTATGAGAAGTCTTGGTGATGCAAAGGCACAAGATGAAACCCTTACTTCTTTATTTGTAGTTTTCTAAAAGAGGATGCATGGAAGGGATAGAATTCCTAGGAAAATGGTAGAAAAATATCAAAATGACATTACATTCCTAGTGTCAACTGATTAATGCATCATGGAGGTGGTTGAACCAAGGATAGTATGGACCCCTACATTGGGATATGAGATCAATGAACAAGAAATTATTGGCTTAGTTGATATTTTGTTGAAAAGCCCAAAATATACTACCAAAGCAAGATATGGCACCTATAAAGAGAAATCTATGGAGGTGCACATGGATTAGAAGGAACCACAAATATAGAATAAGATTAAAAATATGGTTGATCAATTTGTAGAGGAAATGAGCATCTCAATGGAATAAGTGGAGCAAGAAAGAGAAAAAGTTGAGGGAGAATTGGGTGTTATAGGAGGATCTAGAAACATAAGAAGAACTGGTAGGATAGCTACCACTCCTATTCAAAAATCCTCTGAGACTAGGTACTCTATTGGAGAGCAAAGAAAAGCAATAGATAGTCCTCTGGTGAAGGAGAAATCCCCTTCAGTTGTTGCACATGACAAGGCTAGAGAAGAAGAAGGCTACTTTGGTAGCACCACCTATCATCCTTGCAAAGAGAATACCAAAGAAAAATGATTTTAGAGAAAATAATATAAGTGCGAATGTAGAAGAAGGATGACCCTAGTTGGTCTGGAAGAGGAAGGAAGAGGCTTCATAGAGTGAAGCAAGACCAAAAAATTAGAAGGTAGATATATTTGATACTTCTAAAGAAGAAGAAATTGAGAAAGAAAAATAAGCATTTGTAACACACATGGCAAAAGAAGGGAGAAGCCACTAGGAAGGTATCTCCTAAAAAGAAGTTAGAAGTAAAGTAGAAAAAGACTTTGTATGTAAGAAAAAATTAGAATAAAACACCTCTGAAAAGATCTCACATTCCTAAGAAGGTAGAGGCACTTGTAAATGGAATGATTTAGTATGATATGCTTGGAGAGACTGCAACCTTGTATAATAAGTTTAATGACATAGATAAGGCCACAATAGTTGAGGCCATTGTAAAATACATCATAATGCTTGAAGTGGACATGAGGAACACACATGAGAAGTTACCTACTGAGCTTTCTAATGTATTGGTGAAGAGAAGACAAGAGGCTATTGACGAAGAGCCAAGATGAAGTCCTATGCTCTTGAAGTGATTAGTGCTCCTCTATTTTCAGAGAATAAGGTCACATTTTCCCAACTATACATAAGAGAATTAAGAACAAAAAAAGGGATAACCACATTCACAAGCAAAGACAAGGATGATAATGAGAGACTCTAAAAGGAGAATGTTGATAAGGTTGTATACCTAGCACAAAGGCTAGGAATGACCCTAGAATGTAAGGATCCTACTCCAAAAGTTATTGCAGAAGAAGCTACTCAGGACATTGATGCTCAACATAAGAATATGATAGGTGAAGAGCATATTCAAGATAATAACCCTCTAAAATTGGAAGAGGTGACAAAATAAGATGAATAATGAAAAAGTAATGTTGAAGGAGAGACAACTACCAATGAGGAAGCAACAAAGGAAGATACATCCACTCCTCCGGTACCCGAAGTAAATGTTACTCCTCCGATTAACACAAAGAACCCTATAGAGGAAGACAATGCAAATGACGGTGATGAAAAAGAAAATATTGATGCAGAGAAGGAAGAAGAACAAGAACCTAAATATGAATATAAGAATGAGGATGCATTCGAAGACACACAAACAAAAGAAGAAAAACTAGAAAAATCCAAAAATAATGAAGAAAAGGACTCAAAGGGAAAGGTTGTGGAGATTACAAAGAATTTTGGTGAATCCTTCAGCTCCTTTAAAGATTCCTTGAAGAACCTACTAAGCATGCAACTCAAGTTTCAACTTGTTTCCACACAATTGCTACAACTACCAATGCAAAAGGGAAATGTAGATCTAGAAAAAACTTCCCCACTCCACTAACTATAGTTGGGAGATGTATTCCATGCATCTTCCTAGAAGGAGATCATTGAAACACATCAAAAAAGTGGAGAGCTGATGGAGAAGTAGTGAAGGCATTACAAGAGGCCATACCCGGTGAAAACATTGACACTAGATAACATGCTCAACTGAATTCACCTCAATAACTTAAATATTGATATTATGAATATAACATTTATGGCGTAAATCCCATAGCTATTTCTATTTAGTAATTTCATGTCCATAAATATGAGATAGAAAAGAAATGAAAATAGAGAAATATATTATTCATTTCCAAATGCCAATAGTAAATTTACAAGTTTACTTGGAAATCAATTGCCTCAAAAGTCAATACATCATTTTACATCAATTCATCATTTACAAAAATTCATCAAATACATATAATGCATCAATGGTACAAGTACAATAATAGGTATTCCAATATGTTTCCCTTTTTCCCATAGCTCGCCTCCACTGGTGGATGAGAACTTAGTTGAGGTGTTTTTCCACCCAACCACAAAGTGATGCTTCCCCAGAATTCTTCAGTCCATTGCAAAATACCCTACCCTACACGAAACACTTAGCAAGAGATATAGTTTACAAGGTGGAATTTTTGTGTGCCCAACTACATGCATTTCTATCTACAATCAGAATATGCAAGGTCTATGTTAAGTATAAATAAAATATCAGAAATATGATAAATATAGAATAGTCTTGTTCCGTAATAAAAATTAAAATGGATGCAAAGCTTGGAAAATCTCATGCTACATAACTTCAACTCATATTAGATTTGGAAAAGCAAATCTACACTCTCTAGCACCCATTCCCGAAAGAAAAGCTCATAAAACAAGGGGTATCCCTCCCTTTTAGACCATCTATTAACATCATAATCTGGTGTGCTATAGTCTACTATAGTACTTTTGTATCATTTCATTTTAGTTCATTATCATCAACAATATGTCATCTAAATCTTGTATTATTCATTCGTCTGATCATCACTCTACCATCCTTTCACTATGTTTTGCATTGTAATTCGACACTATCCATTTATACACTTCTTACTTTGCAAACAAAGTAAATTAACTTAACAAGAAAGAGATTCTATGATGAAATAAAAAGGTTTACTACATGTATGTGCACATGCATAAATGATAGATTTATGCATGTACACATATATGCTTGGAAATAACACCAAATGGAATATTCATATACATTCTAAATTCTAGAATATTAAACTACCTTGCATATAGGTTTTCCATATTCAAATAAAATAATAACTTTATTTAGAAGTTTTGTTTGACCTTTCATTAACAACCAGTTTCAAATTTAAGCACAGTAGCATAAACATTGAAATAAATAGTTCCAATTTAAGCACAATATCGAAAACACTAAAATAAACATTTCCAATTTAAGCATAGTATCAAAAACACTGAAATAAATAGTTTCAAGGATCAATCTATTTCCTACTGATTATGAGAGTAAAAATAATCCATAAATCTGTACAAACATTTCATTCTAAAAACCATTCATTTTCTAGCCAAATAGAATCACATAGCATATAGTTTGTACACCATCTCTTTTCCTATTAATGAAAATCATAATACTAAGAACACAGGTTGCTCAATTTTAATAACTTCATTATTCAACATAGGGGAGTTGATTAAGCTATCATGGTGTCGATATGATCATATTGATGAACAACATGCACCTGTATTCTACTTGTTATTATGGTGCCATGGTTTGGTCATCCATAGTGAAAGCCCCATATTGATAAGCATCAAGTGATGGTAATGTACATCAGCCCAGATTTACACAGTGGTATTTAATGATAGTGAACACATGCATATACATGTAAATACACAAATATATATGTATATATATGTTTACACATGCATACACACAGACATAGATATAAACTAAAATAGAATACTAGAATATCTCTTAAGAAGTAGAGATTATCATTCGGTTATTTCAATATAACCCACAGCCTGGTATGGTCATCATAGGTGACACTACTGCCACCTTAAGCTCTGGTAAAATAGCTGTGAATAATAATATATCATTTGGCCTTTGCTTTAAGAAGGGCCCAATCTATACAAACAACCCCACCCCATTGGTGGGTGTGATATCATTACAATCAACACAATGCATGCTAATAAAATTTCAAAGGAAAATGAATTGCAATATGAACCATTTAGTTAGCTAGAAAATATAGAGCTCACATGCAATACATAAACCATTGAATGGTGGAACTGTTCGACCATGAATTTTGTTAAAAAAGCAAAGAGAATTCCATGAAGGTGTCCATTCAACACCACAATTATGAATATATAGTAGACATTTAATCAATAACTAAAATACAAGAAAATGCTAGGTCAAACAACCATGATCTCATGGGTTTATACAACATGCGAGTGATAAGGCTATCATGGGATCAACCCATGCATGCACATGTAGGGTATTCAAATGATGGGTTTACGTAAATGGCTCGACCTAAAACATGGCTTAAGGTGTATTACTCATGGCTAAAACAACCAAGACCAAGAAAAAAAACATAGAACCATGAGTTTTCATTATGCCAAGAACTCATTTACAAGAATCTAAACATATTAAAATACATGATTCATTCAAAATAGAGCATGATTTCTAAACTCAAATCAATAGGAGGGAAACATCAAAAATAACATGCAAGATTATCTCTTTTTGATGAAATTTCATGCCTTTTTTTTTGGCTGTAGATGGAAAAAACTCTTAGTTCATGCACCAATTTTCTTCTTTCCTCCTTTCTCCTCTTTCCTTTTTCGCTTGATTCCCCTCTTCAAAATTGCCCCTTCACTATGATAGTATCTTTCTTTCTATCATGGGCATTAATGGTCATTATTCTTCTTCCCATGCAACTATCTCTTAGCCACCCACTTCTTTCCATTTTTGGGTGTCTAGTGGTTAGCTCCCTCCCCATTCAATGTGGGAGTTACACATGAAACAACACTAACACATAGCTTTTCTTTGAATCTTTCCATTTATTTTATATATATTCATCTTATGTGGTATTTCAGAAACATGTATTTATCAATTTTGTTTAAGGAGCAAGTATTATATCCTTCCTCCTTTGATAATTGTATACAATAAATTGCAATTTTGATATAATTTATATTAGACTTGAGATAGATAGTGTAAGACAAGAATGCATTGGCTTCAATTCTTTTCACAAGATCACCCAATTAACCAAATTTAAAAATCCATACAACAAGAATGATATTCTTTTTTACTACAGACAATGCAAATGTAATAGTCTACTGTGGTACATGTGAGATTTTAGATTCCATCCTCACTTACCATTTTTCTTCTGGCTAAGCATTCCTACCTCAATCAAGTTTTCATCCTTCAACCTACCCATGCACACACATTCTTACACTTTTCCACTTATCAGTAACCATTAACCAATAATCTTATAGAATAATTTTCTTTAAATCTCAAATTGCAAGATTTTTCATTTTTCAAATATGTCATTGCATTTTATCAAATCCATAAATAAGTGATAAATTCCATTTTTTTCAAATATATCATTGCATTTTATCAAATACATAAACAATAAATGATAAATTCCACTTTTCCAAATATTTCAATTCACTCTACATTATTAAGTACAAGAAATAAAAATTGAGATGTGACATCCTTCCAGACTAGGAAGAGACATTGTCCTAATGTATTATTAACAAAATTGAATCCCATATGTTCATCAAATCATACTATTTTCAAGCCAAAACATCATAATACTCAATCCAAAATTTAAGCAACAATATAAAGCAAATCATCAATAGTCTATCAAGGAAATAAAATGAGGAAAGGAGCATTCTATTTCCTCTGTATCATCCCATGTAGCACTGTCCTCAAAATACTGGTCCCATTGGACCATATATTGAACAATGTCTCTGTTTCACAACTTGACATTGCATTTATCTATAATTCTAATGGGCTCCACTAGAACCACTCCTAGATCCTCGACCTATAAAGAATTCCAATCAAGAATATGAGATGCATCTGGGTCATACAATTTAAGCAAAGAAATGTGAAACACATTATGGAGTCAAGCTAGAGTAGGCGATAGAGCAAGTCTATATGCAACTAGGTTGATTACTTCCAACACATCAAGTGGGACCACATATCTCAGAGCCAACTTGAATGATTTTCCAAAGGTTATAGAGCTCTTATGCATCTTGACTCTTAAAAAGAGCTTGTCCCCAACCACAAATTTTCCAAAGGTTTTATTTCGATCTACACAGTTGTTTTGTCTATCTGTCGCCTCCTTCAATCTACTCTTAATAAGCCTCATCTTCTCTTCCATCTCTTTTAACATTTTAGGACCCACAATGATATTTTCTTCCAATCTATCCCACCTAATGGGAGTATGAAACCTTTGCCCATATAGAGCCTCGAAAGGTGCCATGCCTAAGGATGCATGATGGTCTGATTTTTTATAAGAAAAATCTATCAATGGTAGATACTCTTCCAATTTATATTGTTGATCCATATAGTACATCCAAAGGAGTTCTTCCAATAGCCGGTTCACTCTCTCAATCTAACCATCGGTTTAAGGATGATAGGTTAACTAAAATTTAGTTTAGTCCCTAATGTTGCATTCAAGGTTATCCAGAATCTTGATGTCATCCATGTACCTTTGTTGGATTTAATGTTTTTTTGTACTCCATGTAAGAAAAAGATCTCCTAGAAAATATTCTTGGCCAAGGTCAACGATCCATCCTGAAGATTTCCTGAAATAAAATGTGCCAACTTAGTCAACTTATCAACTACTACCAAAATGACATCATGTTTTTTTTTACTTAAAGGTAACCCTTGTACAAAGTCCATGATAACCACTTTCCATTTGTACTCAAGTATTCCATGAGGGTAAAGGATCCTTGTTGGATGCACATGCTCAGCCTTGACTCACTGACACTTCAAGCATTTGGCTACATACTCTACTACGTCCTTCCTGAGTTTCGGTCAATAATACAAGGTTTTTAATTTTGCGATCATGTTTGTGACTCCAAGGTGTCTTGAATATGGTGCATTGTGGATTTCTTCTAGGTTAGCTTCCTAAGATCTCTAGATTCTGGAATATACATCTTCCTTCAATATCTTGATATTCATTTGATTCTAACTCATACCTATCGAATCGATGGTATGTCATATTTTCTTCTATGGCCTTTTCACCCTTTCACAATCCTCATCACCTTGCAAGTGTTGCATCATTTGTTTCCTTAGATTAGATCTCATCAAGGTCATGGTTTCTAGATGTCTTCTTTTACTAAGAGCATCTACCACTCTTTTCCCCTTTCCTTTTATATACTCAATTTCAAAGTCACACTTTCTAAGGAATTCTAAGCATCTCCTCTATTGAGCATTGAGGTTGGGTTGAGTGAAAATATATCTCAATCCTAAATGATCTGTTTTGAGCTCAAATAGCTTTCCAAAAAGATAATGTCTCCATAATTGTAGGGCATGCACTATGAATGCTAGTTCTAGATCATGTGGTGCATAATTAACTTCATGTTGTTTCAACTTCCTCAACTCATACACTACCACTTGCCAATCCTGCATTAACATTGTTCCTACACCATCGCTTGAGGCATCCGTGATCACTGAGAAATGACCATTGGGATTAGGTATGGTCAGTACTATGGCTGTTGTGAGCTTCTCCTTCAAGAGTTGGAAAGACATTTCACACTTCTTGGTCCACTCAAAACTCTCTCCTTTCTTTTGGAGAGATGTTATTGGGGTTGCAATTTTAGAAAAAACTTGCACAAATTTTCTATAAAATCTATCAAGGCCCATAAAACTTTGCACCTTAGTCACATTCCAAGGCTTTGACCATTCCACAAATTCTTTAATCTTCTTAGGATCCATAAAGACTCCCTTAGCTGAGATAATGTGGCCTAGAAAGTGCATCATGTCTTGATAAAATGAGCAATTGGATAACTTTCCAAAAAGTTTCTTCTCCCTCAAACACTACAAGACTATCCTCATGTGTCAGTTGTTCTCCTTAATATACTTGGAATACACCAAAATTTCATCAATAAATATTAAAATAATATCATCCAAGTAGTATTGAAACAAATTGTTCATAAGATTCATGAAAGCTACGAGCACATTGGTCAACCCAAATAGTACAATAGTGAACTCATAATGTCTATATCGAGTTTGAAAGGTCATATTTGGAATATCTTCATCCTTTATTCTCAACTAATCACATCTAGATCTAAGATCTATTTTTCAAAATATTATCACTCCCTTCATTTGATCAAATAATTCATTGATCCTCAAAAGGGGATACTAATTCTTGATGGTGACCTTGTTCAACATCCAATAGTCAATACACAGATGCGAGGTTCCATCCTTCTTTTTCACAAAGATAACTGGTGTGCCCCAAGGTGACACACTTGGTCTAATAATCCCCTTGCATAAAAACTCCTGTAACTAAGCTTTTAGTTCATAAAGCTCAGTGGTGGTCATCCTGTACAAAGCCTTAGACCAAGGTTTTGCTCCTGGAACTATATCAATGGAAAACTCAAATTCTCACTTCAGAGGCATCTCACTGAGGTCTTTGTGAAACACATCTCAGAATTCCCTAAGAACTGGATAATCATTGAGGTAAATTTTCTAATTATTGGGTTCACTGACATGCATGACATAAATGACACAACCCTTCCTCTAAGCCCTCTTAAGTTTCATAGCTAATATCTACCTAAGCTCTAAGGGTTTCTAAAACCCATGTATCTCAACTAGGTACCCATAGTCATCTAGATAACTCACCATCGTATCCTCACAATTTACAATGGCTTTGTGCCTATTTAACCAATTTATTCCTAAGATTACATCATAGGAACCTAGAGGTGCTGCATAAAGGTCAACTTGGGTCAAGAAGTTGGGAAGTTCCAACTCGCTACAAAAGAAACACAAATCTACTTCCTGCTTTGCTTGACTTCTATATTAAATAGACCATGAATTCTCCATATATCTAGGTCAAATGGTTAGCTTAGAAATCATTGTAGGATTTATAAAAAACTCAATAGCTCCAATATCTATCAAAATAGAAATGGTTTGACCATAGAACTTACCCGTCAATCATATCAAAGAAGCCTAGTACTCAGCTTGCCTATTATCCATCGATGCATGGATCTTGTGTTGTGAGTTTTGTAACTAGTTTCTTTCCTTCTGTGACCTTATCTTCTGAGGATGGTTAGATGCATAATGATCTACCCCACAAGTGTAACACCCATCACATGGTCATTTTTAACCTTCAATCCTATCCTCCTTTAAGTTCCTCTAGCTATTGTCGAAATTGTTGTTTCCTTTTTTAGCACTTTTATTTCTCTCAGCTTGGTTGCCTTCTTCCTTTTCTAGAGGGTCATTTTCTCTTTTTAGATATTTGATCTAATGGATTTTATTTCCATTTTTCCACCACCATTCTAAAACCTTTTATTTCTAAATCGAGGCTTAGAGTCTGAACCCTTTTGGAGATTGGACAACTGTTGCAACTTATGTTCTTTCTTAATGGCCTTCTCAAATGCCTCTACCATCGTAAGTGGATTGTGAAGATCCAACTCATCTCTAATGTGGGGTTGAAATCCCAATATAAACTTGTGAATCTAGAAATCCTCATCAGATTGATATTGCAGTACATACTTAAGCAAATTGGTAAAATTCTCCCAATATTGGACTACTGTCAAGCCACCCTAGGTCAAATTCTGAAATTCAATCATCTTCTTGTTAAAGAAAAGTTGTGGTAGCCACCTCTTTTTAAAGGATTGGAGGAAAAAATCCCAATTAATCTCCTCTTGTTGAAGTATCCCTTCTACCTTCTCATTGTCTTACCAAGTAATTGCCTCTCTAGACAATTGATATGCATCCCAAGTAGCCTTAGTTTGATCTGACAGGTTGCAAAGCCTAAAATAATTTTCCATCCATCTCTATAATCCAAGCCTCAGCCACATCTCCAATGGATTTACCATTGAATTTCGGTGGTTCCACCTTCTTAAGATCCTTCCCCAGTTATTCTTCAATTTTACCTTGATTATGATCCCTTCTCCTTGGTTGGGTACCTCATACCTGAGATTTTGATCTTCCTGCACCCCTCGAACCTCTTGTTCCAAATGGTCCATTTAGGATTATTTTTGATTCAATAGTTCCAAGATTTGGTCTAGCCTCTTGCTTGGCCCATTATCTTGTCTACTACTTCCCGCATCTTATCTAGTGGTCACCATAATGACCCACACTTGACCTGCATCACAGTCACATTTAGTGTATCTTAACACAAGGTTTTTTATGCTTAAACTATACCATCTACACAATACTATGTTCACAACATGTAATCTAAAACAGATATACAAATTCATACATATTAAAACAAGTCTTCAAATTTTGTGCTCATGATTAAACAACAACAAAAAAAAAAAATTATTTATATTAAATAAGGATTTACACTATCCTTATTTACAAAAGTTTTTTTTTACTCTAAGCAGTACCCTCATTATTGGAAAGAAGATATTCCTCTAGATACTCATCCAAATCTACATCTTCCCTCTTGGGTGAGGTAGAACATGCGCATAGGAACTCCTTCTCCTCTTTTTTTAGTAGAGGTGCATTAGGTCCACATCTTATTGACCAATATTTAAATACAGAGGGCTTCTTATCCTTAGGAGTTCATTTGGAATCCTTAATATTTTTTCCTCTCTCCAACTTGAGACATGTGAGGGCGTGTGCTAGATTTTCATCATCAAGAATCTCAGATGTTTCTTGGGTTTGGGATTATCTTCAATAACGATTGGCTTATTCAAAGCCCTAATGGTCTTTCCCTTATTTCTTCCCAACTTGGACCTTCCCATTTCCTACAACCAATTCAATTTGGTTATTCTCTAGATAACTCAAATCTAGTTAAGGGTCTACTGTCCCCTAGTTCAACCATCGTGGGCTCATAGGCCTAGAGCTAAACCTTGAGCTTTGATACCAAATTGAACATGCTCAACTAAATTTACCTCAATAACTTAGATATAGACATTATGAATATAGCATTTATGGCATAAATCCCATAGCCATTTCTATTTAGCAATTTTATGTTCATAAATATGAAATAAAAAGGAAAAAATATATATATATATATATATATTCATTTCCAATGTCAATAGTCAATTTACAAGTTGACTTGGAAATCAATCACATCAACAATAAATACATCATTTTACATCAGTTTCATCATTTAGAACAATTCATCAAATACATCTAATGCATGAAAGATACAAGTACAATAATAGGAATTCCAATATGATTCCTTGTTTTTGATAGCTCACCTCCATTGGTGGACAAGAACTTGGTTGAGGTGCTTTTCCACCCAGCCAAAAAGCAATGCTTCCCTAGAATTCTTCATTCCATTGAAGAATATCCAACCTTGCATGAAACACTTAGCAAGAGATAAAGTTTTCAAGGTGGAATATGTGTGTGCCTAACTACATGCATTTCTATCTACAATTAGAATATGCAAGTTCCACGTTAGGCATAAATAAAATATCAAAGAGAGGATAAATATATAATAGTCTTGCTCTATAATAATAATTAAAATGACTGTAAAGCTTGGCCAAGCTCATGTTGCATAAATGCAACTTAGATTAGATTTGGAAAAGAAAATCTATACCCCCTGGCACCCATTCCTAGAAGAAAAGCTCATAAAACAAGGGGTATCCCTCCCTTTTAGACCATTTATTAGCATCATAATGTGGTGTGCTATAGCCTACCATAGTAATTTTCTATCATTTCATTTTAGTTCATTATCATCAACAATATCCCATCTAAATCTGGTATTATACATTTGCTTGATCATCACTCTACTATACTCTCACTAAGTTTGATATTGTAATTTGAAACTGTCCATTTATATAGTTCTTACTTTGCAAATGAAGTAAATTAACTCAACAAGAAAGAGATTCTATGATGAAATCAGAATTATACCGCATGTATGTGCACGTGAATAAGTGATTGATTTATGCATGCATAGATATATGCCTAGAAATAACACCAATTGGAATGTGTGTATACATTCTAAATTCTAGAAGATTAAACTACTTTGCATATAGGTTTTCCATATTTAGATAAAATAATGACTTTATTCAAAAGTTTCATTTGACCTTTCATTAACAACTAGATTCAAATTTAAGCATAGTAACAAAAACATTAAAATAAACAGTTCCAATTTAAGCACGATATCAAAAACACTGAAATAAATAGTTCCAATTTAAGAACAGTATCAAAAACACTTAAATAAATAGTTTCAAGGATTAATTTGTTTCCTACTGATTATGAGAGTAAAGATAATCCATAAATCTGTACACACATTTCATTCTAAAATCCATTCATTTTCTAGCTAAATAGAATCACATAACATTCATTTTGTACACCATCTCTTTTCTTGTTAAAAAAATTCAAAATACTAAGAATACAAATTGCTTAGTTTCAACAAATTTATTATGCAACATAGTGGATTTGATTAAGATATCATGGTTTTGATATGACGACATCGATGAACAACATGCGTCTATATTCTACGTGTTATTATGGCATCATGGTTCAGTCATCCATAGTGAAAGCCCCATATTGATAACCATTAAGTGATGGTAATGTACATCGGCCCAGATTTACACAATGGTATTTAATGACAGTGAACACATGCATATGCATGTACACACACACACACACACACACACACACACACACACACACACACACACACACACACACACACACACACACACACACACACACACACACACACACACACACATATATATATATATGTTTACACATATGTACACATATATAAATGAAAATAGAATACCAAAATATATCTTAAGAAGTAGAGAGTATCGTTTGGTTATTTTGATATAACCCATGATCTGGTATGGCCGATCATAGGTGACACTGCCACCACCTTAAGATTTGGTAGAACAGTTGTGAATGATAACATATTATTTGTCGTTTGCTTTATGCAAGGGCCAATCTATATAAAAAAACCCACCCCTTTAACAGGTGTGATATCATTATAGTCGACACAATGCATGCCAATAAAATTTGAAATGAAAAAGAATGGTGATATGAATTGCTTGGTTACCTAGAAAATATGGAGATCACATGGAATACATAAACCATCGAACAGTTGAACCGTTTGACCATGCAATGCTATTTAAATGATAGAGTGAATTCCATGAAGGTGTCCATTCAACACCACAATTATGAATATACAATAGGCATTTAATCAAAAATTGAGATACAAGCAAATTTCGGGTCGAACAACAATGACATCATGGGTTTATACCTCAAGCGGGTGATAAGACTATCATGGGATCAACCCAAGCTCATGCATGCAAGATATTCAAATGATGGGTTTATGCTATAGACATGTAAAATTGACATAACACTTATCACACACCTTAAATGACATTTTCACATCATTGGCATCATTATCATCAAACATCACTGCATTTCATGTCATTTCACATGAAAACTCTAATTTCCCCTATTAATTGAATAATACAAAATTATATAATTAATTCACTTTTTCATCATTCTTGACAAATTCAATAAATTTCATTTATTTAATAAAGTTCTAAAAACCCTATTTTTGCTTTTAATTGAATAAAACAACATTATTTAATTAATTCATGTTTTCATCATTTCTACCAATTAAATAAATTATATTTATTTAATAAAGTCTTAATCTCACTTTATTTCATCCTGATTAGTTAAATAACACCAATTATTTAATTACATCATTAAAGCACTTTATTTCCCTAAGTCTGTTAAATTATTAAATCGTAATAATTTAATTAACTCACTTTCCCTCCAAGATTTAAATGACTTGAATAAACTATTCAAAACATCATCAAAAGTCAAATCAAACTAATCTAACTTTATTTGCAAAATTCAAACTTGATTTGCACATTCAACTCCAAAAAGGAATTATTTAAGTAAATCAATCATTCGATTATCCTCACCCACTTTCTAATTGAGAAAATTAAGATTGTTGATTGAGCCATCTAGTTTGTTGACTAAGCCATCTAATTTCCTAACTAAGAAATATAAATCCTAATTGGTCAATCTAAATCCTGACTGATCAATCTAAATCCCTACTAACCAATATATTCCTAAATCACACAAATTGTGCAATCTACTTTGCACAATCTACTCATGTCTAAATCCTCTCAATGCCTTTCGACCGTGGATCTGGATGCAACATTGTTTAATCTTGATTGTCCATTTTGAATCACTTTTTCTATATAACAAATCCCTTTCCTCACAAAAAATGATTGAAGAGTCAACATCATTTTTACAATGAAGTACTGCCAACATTTACAACCACCATTGTTAGAGCTTCAACATTTCTTCAATCAACCAATACACAATGTGTCATTCATCAAGCTTTTGCACACGAAATATGGAGGCTTCATAGTGATACAAGCAATCCAATGTTAGGCAAACACACTCTGATACAAGATGGGTAACAGTTTCATTATTGAATTCATATGTTTATGTTTGACATTTTCATGTTCTTGAATTCAATATTCTAAATTGTTCATTTCATAAGTGTAGGATTAGGTCTTAGATTAGTGTTCTTGATCTTAGATTAGATTTTGATTTCAATTACATTTCTCTTGTTTAGCATCTATGATTTTCCCCCTCACACATTTTGGCATGCCCGGTGGGACTGTGATCTTAATTACTAATGTTTTCATGAGTTTAAATTGAAGTTGTAGGTTTCAGGAGCGTAGTTGAAAAATTTTCACGCATTGTCCCAGGAATTTTCACAATTTCCTGTCAAGAAAACCGCACACTTGCATCTAAAACCCATGCTATTGACACTAAGACCTATACGGTTGGCCTTTTTCCATGTATCTAACTAATGATAGAAGGTACACTTTCTCTTTTTCAACACATTTGACTAATGAAAAAGGGCGCACTTGTCGAGATTTCTATTCTTTTGCTCTAGCAAACCTATGTCCGAGATTTGCAAATTTTAAACTAACTTTTTTGCTAACAGATGCCTGTTTTTGAATGTGTGACAGATGTTAACATGTTTGTATGTAGGGTTTGAGAAAAACTAACACATTTAATGGAGGGAAGGCAAATGGTCAAAGGATTCTAGACTTACAAACATTTTCTAAAGTTAGGAATATTTTGTTTTACTGCATAAAAAGAAAAAAACACATTTTTTTTTAAGGTGCTCTTAAAATGAACCATTTCAAGATTTCTTAAAATAGGAATCTTTTGTTCTGGTGCTTAAAAATAGCCTACAAACAAACACATTTATCTTTCGGTGCTCTAAAAATGAACAATTTCAAGCTTTCTTAAATAGGAACTTTTATTTGGTGCTTTAAAAAGAACAACAAAAATGAACATTTCATTTTTGGTGTTATTAAAAATGAACCATTTCAAAGTTTTTCTAAATTAGGAATTGTCATTTGGTGCATAGAAAAAGAAAAATAAACATTTCAATGTGGGTTCTATAAAAATGAACTCTTTCCAAGTTTTCATAATTAGGAATCTTGATTTTGGTGCATAAAAAAACACAAATGATGAAAATGATCTATTTTTTTTTACGCATGCTCTCATTTACTTTTGCTGACCAAGTAAGACTGGGATCACTTTAGAAACACTTAGATTTGGGCATAAAAATGGAAAAATTATTCTTTATATCTTGCATCTTTTCTATCTTAAGTGATTGATATCCAAAATACTTCGTATTGGTGCAATTAAAAAGCACAAATTGTTATGCTTTATTAACATAATTTTTGGGGTTAGCATCGCTCAAAGTGCTTAAAAAGAATCAAACTGCTATGAATTGTATGTTGTGCATTCAATTTTTGGTAAGCTAGATGGTTGTCTTCTCCCCTCATACCTTTTGGTGCTCTTGGGTGAGTGAAAACATCTTGATCTTTGCATCATTTTCAAGCATACCTTTTAGAGGGCTTGCCTATTGAGAAATATCCCACGCTAGAAAATTCATAGGTGACCCAAGCGAAACTTTCATTTTGGACCACTATATAAATAAATTGTGGGTGTGAGGAAAGTTCATCATCCCTTCGGGTGCTATTGGCCTGTGCTGGCGTATTCTCCCTTAGTATACTCGTGATGCATAAAAACCTATAAGGGATGAGAGGTCTCTTAATTGAGAAAAATTCCACATGTATAGGGACCCGAAAATAATATTCCTAGAACACTACTAAGAGCCAAATTCATTTAGAAGCTACCCCTTTATCCAAAAACATTCTTTGAAAGTGGTACATCAGAATTTACTTTCGAGAAGTTACTTTCCAATTATGACTATAGGATCATGCCATAAGTTGCATGTAAAATTGTCTCTTCAGAGAATGAGATAGGCCTACCTAAAAGAATGGTTTCTAACCACTAGGGTTGTAAATGATTGTTTATGTTAAACTTTCCAAATACATTCAAAACAAACTTGACATCAAACTCTATGCTTGATCTAAAATGAACACATACAAACAAACAATAAACATGATGGTTGAATCACAAACCATTTGACTTAGAGTATGCTTTTAAAAGAAGCCCTATATTTGCACTCCTTGAAATAATTTCCTTAAAGGTTTTTGAATATTCAGGCTTTAATTTGAAGTTGGAGCACCCAGGAGCAACTGCATACTGAAAACAACCTTCACGAACAAAGAGAGAAGCATAAAAAGCTATTTCACTAGGAATGAAATAAAATGCATTGAGACATGATTATACATATTGTACAGAGTGCCTTATAAAATGCATGAAAATATGTGATGGGTGCACAACTACCCAACATGGGAAAAACCACCCAGTGATTAATTTAAAAGAAAAAACTACCCAACTAAACAAATACAATATTAACCCTAAGTAAACTTAAGAAAGTGAAAATATTCATGCTAACACCCCTCATTAAGTGCAATTCAGGGAAACTAAAAATGCAAAATGAGATGCAAAAAATGGGTCCCAACAATGAGGCCATGTTAGGTTCCCATGCACAACTACAATGCAAAACAAAAATCTCTCACAATCGGAGAAAAGGAGAAAAACCTTGTGGAAAAAAACCCCCTCTTCAAAAGAGAGAAAAGAAAAAAGAACAATGCATGGATGGAGGACTCAATCACACCCCCCAAGGACTACATACATCATATATACAATCAAGGATCCCCCCATAGGAAGAAGAAAAGGATATATCATATCCCCCCCACAATGAAGAAGCTCTGATGCCTACAAGCAACTCCTCTCCCCTTAGGAAGAAACAAGTCCACCAAGAGAAGCCACTCCATGTCCAACTAAAAAAAGGAGAGAAGTATCCAAATAGGAATCTCTGAAGAGTGAGGAGGAGTCTCCAATCATGAATAATCCACCACATAATCATGATAAAAAACAATCAAGAAATGTGACATTTGAATCAAGTGAAGGCTCATCAATATCAATCTCCAAAGGCAATCTAGATGTATCAACTTCCATGTTGCAACTATCATCAAAGAGAAGAGAAATCCCCTCAAGTATATCTCCCAAATCTGCAAGATGAGACTCCACAAACAAATCTAAGATTCCTACCAAATACTCATCAAATAAAACAAGATCTAAGGGATCAAAAATATCCTGATGTGCTGAAAGATCAACCTCTGAAACAACAAGAGATGTATCAATAGGATTCTGAAGAACTCGAAAATTTAGATGACCTATCTCCCCTAAGGAATTTCTATCAACACTAGCAAGTGGGGTGCGAGGAACATAGTCATCATCAACAACAAAGTGAGAGAATGTATACATATGGTACTAATGATCGACATTACCAACTACAATGATCTTTCTAGTGTGAGCCTGTCTGATGAAGAGAAAATCTACAGTGAATTCCACAGTCTTCAGAACCTCACCATGGGTGATTTGATAGATAGAAAAAATATTTGTGTGCAAATTAGGTATACACAATTCATCCCTAAAACAACCATCACTTATCTCAATATTTCCTAGCCCCGCAGCTTCCAAAAACTTATTATCTCCCAACAGAATTTTGGAACTATCAGTAGGATGAAGACCCAAAAAGGGATAGAGGCTAGAAGCCATGTGGTGAGATGCTCCAGAATCTAAAAACCATTTGTCATGACTAGAATGTGCTACAAAAGTCACCAATGCATGTCCTTTCCCCATGTAGTGTTTATCTTTTTTACCACTTGCAAACCCTCCATTTCTAAACCATGTTGGTTTGGATGATGATGCAGATGGAGAGGGAGAATTTGATGAGGACAGAGAGATGTTGTTCTTCTAAAGAAGGTGAGTAAGATCATCAATCTTCTTAGTATAACACCTATGCTCACCATGTCCAGATCTCTTACAATAAGCACATTTCTGAAGAAGTTCAGTAAGATCATCAATCTTCTTAGTATAACACCTATGCTCATCATGTTAAGATCTCTTACAATAATCACATTTGATCTTCTTCATTTGTGATGATTCCTCTTTGGAAGAGGTTTTGATCTCAAGAGTAGGATCATTAACTTTCTCGTTAGACTTAGAATCCTTATTTTGTTTCTTGTTCTTTCCATTTGAATATGGAGTCATCAAGGAATGACTCTTAGGAAGATCATCCATCTGGATCAGCTTGGCTTTCTCCCTAGCCAATCAATCATAAAACACTTCAAAGGAAGGAATCTTATGGTTTTCTCCCATGGTATCCATAATACAATAGAAGGTAGAGGCATACACTTGAAAAGGACCTTTCAATTTTGACAAGATTAGGAATATGCACTCATCATTTTTGGCATGACCACACCCTTTTAGTTGTGACAAGATCAATTTGAACTATGCAAGGTAATACTGAATAGTGGGAAAGGCATATGGAGAGAGGGAGGTAAGATCGGCTTCAAGTTGCAAGATTTTGAATTGGTTTACTTTCTCATACAACTAAACAAGCTTATCCCATACTTCCATAGGTGTCTTACACTTAGCAATGTGAAAGGACAAATTATTAGACACATGGAGACCTATGATCCGTCTAGGGTCATCCATCTTGCTTCTATGGACAAAATTCTCAAAATCCTTAGTGAAATTAGGTTGTTCAGAATCTAATATTTTCCAAAGCACTTGAGATTGACACAACTATGAAATTTTGAGCTTCCATGTGTGGTAATTGTGTGGGGTAAGCGGTTCTATTTTTGGTTCTAACATGATGAACATAAAATGAGATCAATATGCTACTTATACCTCCGAAAATGAATAGAACCAACTATTTACAATTCCCAAAAACATTTTTTTGCCAAAAAAATAATGAAAATTTTGAGCAAGAAAGGCTACAATAGATGGTAAAAAATTGGAAACTTACAACTTTAGGCTACAACAATAGATGGAAAAATTTGAGAAATTTTTTTCTTAAAAAGAGTACCTCCAAAAAATAACTCAAATTGGTGCACTAAGCAATATTCAAATCACAAAGTCCACAAGTTCACAACAAGTCATTTTTGAAGGATTTCCAAACCACCATGAGCCACCATGCAAGCCTTATCTCAATCAACAATTCGAGCATGTAACAATAAAAACATTGTTTTTCACCACTTTCCCCTCAATGTGCCCAACTAATATCATAGAAAGTTTTTATTAAAAAAATGAAAATTTTCTTTGCATGCTGAGAAAGGGGGAAGAAACCCTAAGTAGAATTTTCATAGCCTCAAAGATTATGCCCAATAACACAAAAAAAATGCCCTACTCCATAAATAATTATCACACCTCCAAACAAAAAAGAAACATGTCTCTGCAACCTTGAATCGCCTTTGAGATGAATTGTGAGCAATTCAAAAAATGCCCCTCTATTGAGCAGAAAATTAGGTCTCTTGAACAAAAAATTGCCTTAAGTGAAATTAGCCTGACAGAAAAAAAATATATCACTAGCACGCCCAACAAATAATTAAGAGCCTAAAAAAAAGATGCCACCAAGAAGGTATCACGCCCCTCCTTACAAAAAAATTGATGACCTCCTTAGACCATAGGAATTGACAGTATGAAAAAACCTTCAATGTTGAGGGGCAAAAATGTGGCTACAAAAAATGATGCCTTAGCAAAAGCATGCACTCTATAGGCAGATCAAACAAGTAATTTGATAGCCCTTGAATGCAACAGAAAATTCATAGTCTCCAAAAGGAAGAATGCTATTTTTTGTAGAATTGTGCCTTTTGCAGCAATCTAATCTCCAAAGATCACCAAAGCCTCAATTTTTTCCTAGCGAAAACTCTTGAGGAAGGTGGTTGCAGTAGAATTTCTCTAATATCATGTTAGAGCACCCAGGAGCAACTACAAACCGAAAACAACCTTCACGAACAAAGAGAGAAGCATAAAAAGCTATTTCACCAAGAATGAAATCAAATGAGTTAAGACATTATTATACATATCTTATAGAGTTCCTTATAAAAGGCATGAAAAATATGTGATAGGTGTACAACTACCCAGGATGGGAAAAACCACCTGGTGATTAATTTAAAAGAAAAAAACTACCCGACTAAACAAATGCAATATTAACCCTAAGTAAACTTAAGAAAGTGTAAATATTCATGCTAACAGAAACTATGGCTTGGGTGTCATAATTTCACAACTTAAAGCCATAGACATGAAGGTCACATAAATTCCATGCTTTTTGAGTCAATCAAGTATTGTTGTATCACTTGCCATACTCCGAAAGTAGAGAATTTGAGGAAAAAACCAAATTGAACTTGCAAAAAATTTGGGGAAAGATTGCCCAAACTTGAAACAAAACACATAAAGACTGCCTTTGCACCAAATTCCAGTGTAGTTGTCACATTTTTTTGTGTGGTTACTAAAATTTCATTGCATTTTCTCTCTGTCATAGAAACTTCACTAATGAAAATTAGTTGCATTTGATAGAACCTGTACACTTGATGCGGAACCCGCGCACTTGCTTATTTTTGCTCACACTTGCTTCTGAGAAACTAGCACACTTGCCACTAAGTTACTCAAACTTTCCAAAAGAAACTCGCTTTTTCTTGAGTAGTCATTGCATCTAATAGAAACACACATAAGCTGCATTTATTTTTCTAGCTTGCACTTGCTTCTCCAAAACATGCACACTTGACACATTTTTGGCCACACTTGATAAATTTGGTTACTCTTGCTCATAGATTTGTTCCTTTTATCAAAAACAAACACTATTTCTCTATCATGCTTACAATTGGGGAAAACAAACCGAAGTTGCTTATAGGATCATTGTTAGAATGAAACAATTGGAAAACTAGATAAGTCATATAGTACCTCATCCATTATTTTCATCCTACTTGTTAGAAATAAAAATTAAAAAAAACACTAGGATCATTCCTTCACTCAAACATCTAAGATATCAATAGTTACTTGGGACTCATAGATAGTTCAAGTAAGCTTTTTCGCAACATATCCTCTAGACAAGGAAGTGGAATATCAACCCTAGTCCTTCAATATTTTGATTTTCGAAAAGTAGCACCATTCTACAATAGCACTCAAATCTTAGGATCTTGAGCTTCATAGCCACCATCTCAAAACCATTACACTTTATGACCATCTAGTGACCGACTACTCTAGTTCAACAACCGAACCTTGTAGTGCCAATCCTACAACCTAGTCTCACACACATAGAAGGTGAACAAACTAGTATCATTAGTAGTTTAAGAAACATTATATTTCAGAAGAATGAAACACACATTCAGTGGAGACATGCAACACAAGTCTTAGATGAACAGGAAGAAAAAGTAGACATAACACCCAAAAGACCCGTGTTACTATTGCAAGTATGAGCTAGTTTGATGGTGTTGTCATTGATATCAATATAGTTTTGTATGTTGCATATTGTGCATGTATGGTTGAGTTGTTGGTGAGATGTTGTGAGTACATGGAGCTATCTTTATGGTGTTGTAGATATGTCGGGTTGATGAGTTTCCAAGTGCTTTTGAGAAAATTAACAAAGAAGAGAAGTCAGAGTGTTGAATGTGTTCAGATTATGCTATGGTATGTGCTCTGCATTTCTCCTATGTTGATCCTATGCTTGTGCAGATCTAAAGGAATGTTGTTGGTATTTCATGGTAACATATGTTGAGTTTCAGCTTCTGGTGAGTTGTTACATGAAATTTGTGTCCACCGATATGTGTGTTCTACTGGTAGAATCAGTGTTCTATGGAGTGGGGGAAATATTGTTGCTCTACATTTTTTCTCTGTTTCGTTTCATATCTTGCAGATCTGGGATATGTCTTGTGAAGGTCTTTTGTATGCTCTGGCGAAGAGGTTTGGAGTTTGGTAATCTAGAAGTCATGTTTTAGTATTTTTGTGTGTATTTGCACAGTCTGAATTGTCTCATCAAAGAAATTCAATGATTGAAGTCTGTTGTTCTTGTTGTGGATGTATCTAGAAGGTTCTAAAATGTATTATTGTGCTTAAGGAAATGTGTTGTGGTGTCTATGTGTCATCTCCTGGTTGGGAAGCATGTGCATCATTGTTCATTTGTGTTTTCATTAGGTTTGGTTGACCTAGTGTTTACACTTCATTCAAAGAATAAAAATTAATTAAGGAAGCATGTAGAAGATTCAAGAATATTATTTGTGGTCTTGGTTATATGTTTTATTGGTCCACTCTTATTCCTTTCCACCACGATAATTTAGAGTTTCCAACCTAATTTGAATTTATGAAATGATGTATTAGGGCCAACCTTGGAGAAAGTTTCTAAGGTTGAGAATAGTATAAAAGCAAGTCAAGCTGTGAAGAATGGTATGAAAATGAGATGCAAAGTGATGAAAGTGTGTCACAAATCATAAGAGAAGAAGTTTGTGTGAGTGAGTTGTGATAGTAGTTTTTCAATTTGTTGAAGGCAATGAATTGAAGGTTTCTATAATCTTGTGAATGTGCTTTAATTGCAGTGGTGGATCTTTAGTTCTTTTTTGTATCTGTAGGCAGTGAGCCTCCTTGTTGGACAGTGATTCCTTTTTAGGTAGTGATCCTTTGTATTTGGACAATGAGTCCTCTTTTGGGTAGTGATCCCTTGGCAGTGAGCCTTTGTATTCAGTTTATAATCTTTATATTGTGAGTTAACCCTCACTGTGGTTTTTCCCTTATTGGATTTTTCATGTAAAATTATGGTGTTCATTGTGTTGATTTAATTTCTATTATTTATGTTTCATGCTTATATTTATTAATAGAATAGTGTAGTTGAAGATTTGATAAGTGATAAAGTTTTAAGGTTAAATTTGTGTGACAACTGATTCACCCCCCTCTCAGTTTTCTTGCGCTTGTTTAACAATTGGTACCACCACCTGTATGGCAATAGGCATACATCCCTCATGCTTTACAACAAGAGAAAAATCTTTAAGCAGAAATCCATACTCTACCTTCCAAAGAACCACCCTACAAAAATGTTTGCCAAAGGGTACATCTTGAGAAGATACCATGCCTGCCAAAATACACTAAAACATTTCTATACATGCTTTTCACCAATAGGCCAATGCTTTCCATAGGCTATGAGTCATGAAAATGTTCATGAACTAAATATTTTTGTGGTTTTGGGATGCTATGACTCTCTTGCTCAATTAGGGTTTCTCACCTAAAGGAGAGAAATAGATCATGCACAAAATCTACATGGTTCACTCAAACTAAAGCAAGTACAATAAAAGTATTCCTAAATGAAATGATCTAAGTGCAACAACTAATAAAATTGACTGATTATTTATGCAAAATGTAAGAAATATGAAGTTTTTTGAAAACACAGTGTGATATCTAGAAATGAACTAGAAACATGCACAAATGAAAAAAAACTTAATAAAATTGAATGTAGTTGATGCAAGAGCATCCAGGGTATAAGAGCAATCTTGCATCACCCAAAAAAATGTTGTTTCTTTCCAATAAGGGCTAAATTTGGTAGGGTTACTATTTTAGTAAGTTGGCATTTATGCACAGTTGGACATGAAATCTTACACATACCTCCAGAATAGTAAACTGAATCCAATGGCGAAAACATCACTTCAATACCCTTTGTCATTTGAGAGATATTAAAATTTTAATTTTTGAAAATCCTAGTGGCACTTAGAGGCTCTGAATGGACCTGAAAATTGGTGGAAAAAAAAAGTAGGTGGCCTTTAGGCCATACTTTCTACCACATGATTTCTCGAGGCCTTTCTGAAAAGGTACTATAATAGAAAATCTGATGGTCGAATCAAAATTTATGACCCCATGAAGTTGTAATACCAAAATTAATAAAATTTTAAAATATCTTCCTGAGGAAGTTACACTTTCCAGAAGATTCTAGGGCAGTTACACCTTCCAAATAAAGGATGTAAAGGGGGACTACAGAGAAGAGGCAAGAGCAGAGTAGATGGTGACTCTAATTTGTAGATTTATAGATTTATGTAATTAGAAATCCCATGTGATGGAAAATATAATGTTGTAATTTCATTTTCATTTTAGTGATAATAGAAATTTTTTTCTTTCCTTATTGCATTTTGTTTGTGCCATTATTTGTTGTTTTTGTGAGTTTTAGATTGTAAGGGGAGTACCCTTCATCAGGAGTGCACATGGAGGTAGAATGTTGATGCTAGAAGGTTCTGGAGTGTTTTAGAAATCATTGTTGATGACCACTAGGACTCATTCGCCATAGATGGCACATCAATCCAAGTTCTGGTAAATTCTATTGAAACAGGTTTTGGGATGCTAGGAACTAAAATCCTAATAAATCACTTTTTCCAACCTGGCACTAGGACTCATTTTCCACTGATGGCAAATCAGTACACCTACAAAAATCTACAAATTCAGAAGTCAACTTCGTGGCTCCAAATCTACACTTGTCTTCTTGTTGGGCTGACGAAACTGAAATTGTAGAAAATGGGATGAATGATGTCTCCAATCTTGAATTAGGTCTTTGTTGACTTGAATAGCTTAGATGACTTGTTGACCACTTTTCAACACCTATCTCTTTGAAAAATCTCCCTACAAGACCTTCAAACACACATGCAAAGAGGGGGAAAATGGTTAAGGGTTAGAGTATAGAGATTTTCCTTGGTCAAATCCCACCTTGGTAATCAAATCCTTGATAAAGAAATGAAATGAGAGAGGAATGATGAACAAATAACATGCAAGTGTCATAAACTCACCAAACCCTTGTTGTTGAAGTTTGAATATATGTCAATGGTTACTCCAAGATGCTTGATAATTGCTTGATTGAATGATTAAGGATGCCAGAATACTTGAATGCTATGATGGATTGAATGCATGAATGAATGGGGGTTAAAATGGATAGAAAAACACTTATTTATACACACTTATGCCCTATTTTCCTAAAAATACATCACAGGCCAACCTAAGGTCTTAATGAATAAAAACCCAAAAGAAATTTGAATAACAATCGGCAAGTGGGTGTCGGGAATTAAGTTGTCTTTAATTTTTTTTGTCGGGTTTATGTTCAATATTAAAGTGCACCCCACCCTCAACAAGGTTATAGCATCCTTCCAAACCAAACGAATGCACCTAATCATGATATAACCTTGCAGTTAAAAAATAACAATCAGCTCAGTTACCAAAACAATCAATTAAACAACCAACAACAAAATCAAGAGAATCCACAGAGGAAAGATTACCAACCAAGAAGGAAATTCACCCCTTTGGTAGAAAATTTAGAGGCAATCATGCACAAACTAGCACAATAGGACCTTATCAAAATCAATGACAATCCAACTTATGGTGCACCAAACTTTAAACTCCCTTGGTATAATGAGTACAAATGATGTGATTTCCACAAAATAAAGGGTCATAGAAGAAACAAATGCATAGAACTCAAAAATATCATCCAATTCCTTATTGATCAAGGAGAAATAACTATTGAAGATGGCATTGAAGGGCCATCTACCAATAATAATGTGGACAATATCTCAACCTCAAAAGTTGAAAACAATGATCAAGAGCTAGCTATCATTGATCACATTGATGATATCTCTACATCATCTAATGAGCAATAGGACATAAATCAAGAAGTTATTCCCAAGCATGATCAAAATTAATCACCAAAGTCTAGCAATGATCTATTCCAAGATATATTTACATCATCCAACCTCATAGCAATATGTATTGATGATCAAGAGACTCTTAACCCAATGCTTATACCTAATGCAGAAAATCTAGACAAAGAGCTATCACCCATATTTCCACATTTCAAGGAAATCTAAGGATCCTTTAAAATAAATCCCTTCTTTTAAATTGATCCATGTCAAGAATGTGAACCAAAGCATATCGAGGGTAATACCTCACAAAGTCAAGATCAAGAATCCCTATCATCAAAATACTACAATGACTTGGAAAATATCTTCCAAGACATCCAAGGTTTTCCAAAAGAAGAAAAAATCCATATACCGAGCACACATACATCTACCCATGAGATGCTTACTCCTAATGGAAATGTAGATGATCTTCATCCAAGAAAAGAGTCTCATACTCTTGATACATTACCAAGGAACAAGAGCCTCCTACTCTTCACATCTTTGCATGAGATCAAGACATAGTAGAAGCTAAAGACATCAAAAAGGGATCATGAAGAAGACTTATACATAAGTTGTGAATCAGAAACATCCTATGGAGAATATAAAAAATGGATCATAAAGAAGATTTATATATAAGTTGTGAATCAAAAACATCCTATGAAGATATATAAAAATGAATCATGAGGAATTCTTTTACACTAAAAGTAAATCAAAAACACCTCTTGAAGAAGCATTAAAATCGGATATTTCATAGGATCAGGCCGAAGATATTAATCAGGAAGTTATCCCACATATGGACAATCCTATCACTTATAAACTTGGATCACTTACCTTTTTCAGAGAAAGCTATAGTACCAATGAAGAAGCTATCACCTTTGAAGACCCAGAGTGGAATAGAGAAGGATTAGCACCTTGTTTCCAAGACAAAAAAATATCTATTGCAAATAAAATATTTCAACGGATGCATTATCAAGGAAGAGGATTAGCCCTACATGAACATGATATCATAGAACCAGTGCACATTATTGGCAATCCTAAGCATCAAGGTCTTGGTTATTCAAAGGAATCTAAGAATATCAATGATACCTCTATAATATTGGGGGTAACTTTATCCAGTGAAAGCATCAACATAAAGAGTGTGAAGAGTCCTTATGATGAAATTGCTACCAATGCTACAACTAGCCATAACATGAATCATCATCCATGTATTTTTCCACCCTCTAATTGAGACCAACAACAAGAGAAAAAACTATATCAAATAAAGGAACAAGTCATTGAAGCAAAAGAATCAACAAAATAAAATGGACAAGAAAAATTCAAATGGATACAAAATAAAAAGAAAGAAAATCATCCCTATCAAACTCCAGCAGCCAAATAAACTATGGGGAAAAAATAAAAAAAGGGAAGTTCATCCATCAAAGAAGTCCAACAATACAAAAGAAAGCCTCAAGAGCCACCTACAAGGTATATCAAGATGGTCCCAATTGAATCTCCATATCCACCCATCATTGCTCATCATCCCAAGTTTGGAAAATAAAAAGTTCCAAACTATCAACCAATCCATTTGAATCTTGTATCCCTCAACGCATTTCGCCATCCATGATATCCAAATCTCATATTGACCATGTGTTGGCAATAACTCTTTATCATAAGGATTTTAAGGGCACTATATCAAGATGTGCAAAAAAAGGGTAACTACGGTATCAACAAGGAAGATAAGAATTATCAAGGGTTACATTCAATTGCTCGTATCTTAGAAAAAAAACTCCTCCAAGTAGGATATTGTTAGCACATCATGATAGCAACGGCAACCATATCAACACCAACAACACCTACATCAACACCACCAAGTGGTTCAACATGAGAATAAAAGTGTCACCATAATGAAAACCCAGTAAACAAGTGTTTTGTGTGACATCAAAAACAAAAAATCAAGAAAACAATTAAGAAAAATAGTCAAGAGAAAAATCATCTTCCAGTGAACACCACTATGGCATCGCTTTGGAAAATTACCATGATGAAAACCTGGCAAACAGGCATCATGTGTAGAATCAATCATCTACATGCACCATTTTAGGTGGAAGCATCTCAACTAATCCATAATAAATCCAATCCATTTTTATCCAAATCCAACTTATCTTGATTTTGACAAATATTTGGTAAACATTTTAGACTTGCTTATGGAAAAAATCTTGACATGGGTCACTATCATTGATCCTATCCTATCCAACATTATTTGAGCCATGAGGCATTTTCCAAAGGGGCATACTATATCCAAACATGTTATCCTATCACAAGATAATCCATCACCTACATTGCTAGAATTTGGTGGGCAAGTACTTACATCTTGGTTCAAAATAAATTTTGATCTATCTTATAGCTCACATTATGAGCTAGGCATTGTCCAAACAAGGTGTGCCACATGGTACCCTTCCCAATTTTCCCTATCAACAAGGTATCTGACCAATGCACTATCAGGGTAACCTTCAAAATAGTTCATCCCAACAACAAGGTGTACCACCAATGCATTACCAAGGTAACCTTCAAAGATACTAACAACGTGGATTATTCCTTCACTTAAAAATTCTAAGATATCAATAGTTACTTGAACCTCACAGCTAGTTCAAGTAAGCTTTTTTGCAACATATCCTTTAGAAAAATAAAGTGAAATATTGATCCATGTTTTCAATATCTTTACCCCAGGAAAAAGGGTAAAAATCCAAAAAAATTGGAAAAAAGGATAAAAAATACAAAAAAAAATCAAATAGCAAGAAAAACAGTAAAGAGACAAAATGTTCCTTGAGTGAAAACCACTTTGTGGAGCTCATAGAATGGGTATCGTAGTAAAAACCTAGCAAACAAGTGCTATTTTTGAAAAAGAATCACATCATTATCTATTAATATTATCCACAACATCCACCCATTCATAATAAGGCATATGTCCAACCATGGCTTGTTTCTAATTTAGGAAAGTTGTCTTGTCTCAAACTGGGGGAAACTTCTCGAAGCTGGTCATGGATTAGATCTTTGTGCATCCTAGCATGGTCCAAAAAACAAGATCAAAAACATACAAAAAAAACAAAAATTGAAAAAAATAAAAAAGGAAACATCATTGGATTATTCCTTCACTCAAAATAGTCTAAGATATCAACATTTGCTTGAACCCCACAACTAGTTCAAGTAGATTTACCACAACTTATCCTCTAGACACAGAAGTGGAATATCAATCCCAGTTATAAATGTTGTTTAAACCCAGAAACATGTTATGCTTTGATTCAAATAGTTGAACTACGTGGTCTCTACACAAACATAGGCAAGGCTTAACAACCCCCAAGACCCTAGGTCAATCCCCTTAGGTTTCTATCATGCTTTATTTCAACTTAGTCAAAAAATACAAAATCCAAAAACATTCACAAAATAGGAAAAGTTCAAAAACATTCAAACCAAGTGAACCATGAGCCTCTATGTGTAAAATGTAGGCATGGCTTATCTTTGATGAGCCCCCAAGGCTCTAGGTTAGTCCCCTGAAAAAAGAAACAAAAACAAATTTAAAAAAACATCATAAAACTCAAAAAATCAAAAAGACCCACTCCATCATCACAATCTGCAATAAAATTTTCACCCATAATAAGTAAATTTTCACCTTCACCCTTTGACAAAACAAATAAACAAACAAAGAAAACATCAAAATCCAAGAACCTTCAAGTAAAAAATCACAAAGATTTGATCACAAAATAGACAAAAACAAAGCTAGAGTATCAACTACCTATCTTTTAAAAATTCACCAACAAGATCCTGAGATATGCCTTAACTTATATGTTCCTACGATAGACATGATCAACAATGGATAATAGTCTTGAAACCTTAAACAGATATGGCAAGTGATACTGCAACTTTTCTTTTTATCTTTTTATGGTCTTATCTTTTTTATTGACTCATTCCTAGGATCTCTTGAGGATGTGCATAAGTATTTAGAGAAGAAGGAATGGGGGCAATTGAGCATCATTTTGATTTATTTTTTATAAGATATTTTTGTAGTATTACCATGGTGAATACTTTATTTATTGAGTGTATAAGAGTTGTATTGAAACAATTCTTGAAGTAGTTGCACGTTAGGTGTTCTATACCTTTCTATGTGACTAGTCCAAAAAAATTTAACACAACTTGACTATATACTTTAAAAAAAGTTTTTGTATGTTTGGTATGAGCAAGAATACTCTTTTTTTGTAGATTCAAAGTCCATGTAATGGATACAAAGTCACCTTGGTCATTAATACCTTGGTGCATCATATCTATTTACTACATCAAAAAGAATTGTTCAAAACTGTGAAGTCTCCAAGTAAATCAAAAGAAACATCATCAACTACTAACAACATCAAATTTCTATCCATCATGATAAATTTCTTCTAACTAACACACATCTTGCATAGCAATATCATTAGTACCATATCCATCATGCATCCACAATGTCATCAAATACATATCATGATGATAATAAAGAAATGAAAACATCATGTATCATGTATGGGGCATACATCCATCATATATCAACATCATATAAACATCATATATCAAATGATATATTGATCATCCATAATAAAACATCAATATATATAAAATATGATCCACCCATCCACATCATATGAATACATCAAAAAATGTATGAAAACATACATCATCATACATCATCATGCATAGTCATCCATGATCATCACATAACACATAATAAAGTTGAATTGAAGAAGGTATATCTCATATATGCCATCATCATCAAAAAAGGGAGAATGTCATTGTACACAATCAACATAGTGAAAAAAATGTGATAGGATAATACAAAATAATACATATATACAAGGCCTCGACTGGGATGATGAATATATATAAAAATCATGTCTACAATATGTCTGAGTAATAAACAACATGAAGATCAAGTACAAAAATAATACTGCCTGGCAAGAAAGGGGAACAATTTATAGATCAAGCTCCGAACCACCATTGGGATCTGGTTGTTTAATAGAATGACCAACTAACTCACCACCACCACCTCTTATGACACCAGGCTCCCCAAACCTCGGTAGTCTCTATGCTCTAGGAACAAAGGAATCATAAAGAGTCTAATTATATGTAGACCTCTACAACAATTGATCCCACTCTACATGACGGGTATCACACTCTACCCTGAGAGTATCTCTCTCTACCATAAGCAACTATACCTGAGCCTCTGCAACATTTTGTCTCTTTCTCTCACTGTCATGCTCAACCCTCAAACTATCCCTCTTCATGGTCAAAGTAGCAACCTAAGCCTCTATAGCTTGTCGCCACACTATCTTTGCATCTCTAGCAGCAATCATTTGAGCTAACTATATACCTCCATCCCTAGGTGGTGGAGGGAGACCCAAAACCTCTCCATGACCTCATGTCTAAGGCATATGCTCATCTTGACCACCCTATTCCCCATCATTTCAAGCCCTATCTAGCTGCTCCACAAGAACCTCAATGCACTTTTGCTCCTCGAGCTGACCTATAATATATGCTCTTCCTAATGCAGGATCACCCCCAAGATCTATGAATCTCAAAGGCTTACGCTGTGCCCAACACTAATCAAAATCAAGAGAGGTACTTATATCTACTAAACCCACTTTCCAACCCCATCCAACTAGGGAAAGTGCTTTGAATGTAGCAACAACATCTCTATCTGCCTAGTAACCCCATACATAGACCTCTCTAGTGGTTCGACCGAACTGAGCCTCATAAGTATAAGGAAACTGACCTTGTCTCTCTCCAAACTGATGGCATACTCTATTCAGTAATGCTTTAGTGGAGAGTGGGAGTGACCAATCAACCATCTAGTCTACTGATAGTAAACACGATGCTCTAGATCCTCTGGCCATACCTCATAGTCCATACAGGGTCTCCAAAAAAACTCGGCATGTCATCAAAAACACTAGTATGGAAGATCCCCAAGAAAGGTGTAGTGTAATAAATCTCCATAATGATATGAGTATGGATCGTCAACAGTACGATCTTAAATCATATCAATCCAAGCAACTACAATGTGCTTCCAAGCCCACATGTGCAAAATTGAGATACCTACAGAAATAAATTTCCCACCCCAATATACAACCTTGTGCGTGTCTTTGTAGAGATGGGAAAGAAGACACAAAACCCAAGCATATCTAGTCCCATGCTCAAACATACCCTCAATACAAATACCCCATCCAACAGGGAATTGATGACCTCTCCTATCAGGAACAACTAGCCCTGAATCAAACCACAAAGGACAAGAGAAATAGGGTATGCATTTCCAATGAACTCAGGAAAATCAATCTCAAACTATCGAACCTCCAAGTGTTTGACACCCAGTACATACCACATGGCATGGGTACCCCATCAAACATGGTATGTCACAAGCTCACCATGAATAGGAATGCAAAGAATCCTCCACACGTCCTCAAGTGTAATTGTGGCCTCTCCTATGGGTAAATGAAATGAGGACATCTCTAAATGCCATTGCTCCACAAGCATATTCATCATCATTATATGAGTCTAGATGGGATGCATGTAGCAAATATGACAAATCCCAAGTGCATCTAGGAAATCTCTCTCCAAAACATCAAAATGGGCAATCAAATCAAATAGATCTCGAGGTCATTTTAACACACAATGTTAGGGTTTCACTCTAAACATGCAAAATGAAACAAAAACAATGAAAAATGACACTTATGGTTCCAAACAAACAAAAGTGAGAAAACACTGGAAAAAGCACTGGTTTGAAGCAAGTGCACTAGTTTGAGTCAAGGGTGTAGATATCAAAAGAAAAGAAATTTAGCGAGTTCGCAAGTTTGAGACAAAGTCACATAAACAGTTCTAGAGAAAAAAAAAAAGCAAAGAAATAGGGCAAGTGCTAGTTTCAAAGGAGAAGGTTTAAGTTAAATGCAAAGATCTAGAGCAAGTGCATAGGTTTAGAGAAAAATAAAGCTTCCTAACTCAACAAGTGTGAAGAAAATGATGCAAAAGTGTAGAAAACATTTAAAACCCTCACTTTTGACTAATAGAACTTTGTACACAAATTACGAGAACATGACAAAAGGAAAATGAAAAGTGAGAGGGTACATACTAGGCCATCAACGCCTGTGGGTCGTCCAAACTCTCAAACTAGGTCTGAATGATGTGGGGCTCCCTAAATCATTAACATTACTCCTCAACAACTGAAAAAATGGAGAATCGAGAGATAAGAATTCACTATAGGATCAAAGCACAAATGAGGCAATTAGAACCCTAATTACCTATATTAACCTTCAAAAACCCTATTTTTTACCTAGGAAACCCTAATTTTTAATTAGGGAACATTCCTACATTCAAATTAGGACTTCCCAAGAACATCAAAACAAGAAACGAGGGACCTATAGACCTAATTTTTTGTCCTAAAAAAATATAAACTAAAATAGAACAATGTCGTGATCCTAACCTCAAAATTGAAATTTTCAGCCAACATCTTGAGGGGGCAGCACAAAGTCCTACCATCATTCCAATGATTGCCAAGGCATAGTGGGGCATAATTTTTTTTCAAAAACTTGATCTTAAAAAATAGAATCTTTGAAACAAAGGAACTAGTTCTTTGTATCAAAAAGGGGAAAAATGTAGACATGCAAAATTGACCTAACACTTATCACACACCTTAAATGACATTTTCTCATCATTATTATCATTATCATCAAACATTGCTGCATTTCACGTCATTTCACATAAAACCTTAATTTCCCCTATTAATTGAATAATACAACATTCTTTAATTAATTCACTTTTTCATCATTCTTGACAAATTAAATAAATTCCATTTATTTAATAAATTCCTAAGAATCCTATTTTTTCTATTAATTGAATAAAACAACATTATTTAATTAATTCACATTTTCGGGATTGGGGCCCTAGCTCGGTTGGCTAAATCTTTCCTATTGCAAGAGGTTGGTCACAAGGTCTAGTCTCCCCCACCCCCGTGGTACCAGAGGGCATGTCGCGCCAGCGCCGCCAGTCACGTTTAAAAGTTTACTTGGCACACTATAGTTTATAGGGGGTCGTACTACCTGATTCCTACAATCTAAAAAAAAATTAATTAATTCACGTTTTCATCATTTCGACCAATTAAATAAATTATATTTATTTAATAAAGTATTAATCTCACTTTGTTTCATCCTGATTAGTTAAATAACACTAATTATTTAATTATGTCACTAAATCGCTTTATTCCCATAAGTCGATAATATTATTAAATCATAATAATTTAATTAACTCACTTTCCCTCCAAAATTTGAATAATTTGAATAAAATATTAAAAACATCATCAAAAGTAAAATCAAACTAATGCAACTTTATTTGCAAAAGTCAAACTTGATTTGCACATTCAACTCGAAAAAGTTATTAATTAATTAAATCAATCAATCAATTATCCTCACCATGATTGAGCAAATTATGATTGTTGACTGAGCCATCTAATTTGTTGACTAAGCCATCTAATTTCCAAAATAATCCATCTAACTCTTGACTAATCAATCTAAATCCTGACTAACTAATATATTCCTCAATCACACAAATTGTGCAATCTACTCATGTCTAAATCCTCTCAACACCTTTCGACTGCCGATCTTGATGCAACATTGTTTAGTCCTAATCGTCCATTTCAAATTACTTTTTCTATATAAAAAACCTCTTTCCTCACAAAAAAGGATTGAAGAGTCAACATCATTTTTACAACGAAGTACTTCTGACATTCACAACCACCATTGTTAGAGCTTCAACATTTATTCCATCAACCAACAAGCAATGCATCATTCATCAAGATTTTGCACAAGAACTATGGAGGCTTCGTAGTGATATGAGCAATCAACATTAAGCGAACACACTCTAATATGAGATGGGTAATAGTTTCATTGTTGAATCCATATGTTTATGTTTGACATTTTCATGTTCTTGATTTCAATATTCTAAATTGTTCATTTTGTAACTGTAGGATTAGATCTTAGATTAGACTTTGATTTCAATTACATTTCTCTTGTTTATCATCTATTATTTTTCCCCTCACACATACGCAAATGGATTGACCTGAAACATGGTTTAAGGTGTATTGCTCATGAATGAAACTGCCAAGACTAAGCAACAAAACATAGAGCCATGGGTTTTCTTTATGCCAAGAACTCATTTAGAAGCAATCTAAACATATTAAAATTCATGATTCATTCAAAATAGAGCATGATTTCTAAACTTGAATCAATAGGAGGGAAACATCAAGAAAAAAATCCAGGATTACCTCTTTTTGATAAAATTTAGTTCTTTTTTCTCGATTTTAGATGGCAACAACTCTTAGTTTGTACACTGGTTTTCTTCTTTCCCCCTTTCTCCTCCTTCCTTTTTGCTCAATTCCCTCTTCAAAATCACCCCTTCACTGAGATAGTATCTTTCTTTCTATCTTGGGTGTTAGTGGTCTTTATTCTTCTTCCCATGCCATTGTCACTTAGTTGCCCACTTCCTTCCATTTCTAATTGTCTAGTGGTCAGCTCCCTCCCCATTCAATGTGGGAATTATGCATGAGATAGCACTCACACATAGATTTTCTTCAAATATTGCCATTTATTTTATATATTGTGTATATATATATACACAATATATATATACATAATATTATATATATATACACAATATATATGTATATATATATATATATATCTTTGTATATATATACCCATATATATGCAGTTTTAGACACACATATATGTGTGTATATATATATTCATCTTATGTGGTATTTCACAAACATGTATTTATCAAATTTGTTTAAGGAACAAGTATTATATGCTTCCTCCTTTGATAATTGTATACAATAAATTGCATTTTTTATACCACTTATATCAAATTTGAGATAGATAGTGTAAGAAAAGAATGCATTGGCTTCAATTCTTTTCACAAGATCACCTAATTAACAAAATTTAAAAATCCATATAACAAGAACAATATTCTTTTCAACTATAGATAATGCAAATGTAATAGTCCACTATGGTGTGTGAGATTCTAGATTCCATCCTCACTTACTATTTGTCTTCTAGCTAATGATCACTGCCTCAATCAAGTTCTCATCTTTCAACCTGCTCAAGCACACACATTCTTACACTTGCCCACTTATTAGTAACCTTCAACTGATAATCTTATAGAATAATTTTCTTTAAATCTTAAATTGGAAGATCAAATATGTCATCACATTTTATCAAATCCATAAATAATAAGTGATGAATTCCATTTTTTTCAAATATTTCATTGAATTTTATCAAATCCATAAATAATAAATGAAATTCCATTTTTCCAAATATTTCAATTCACTCTACATTGTTAAATGCAAGAAATCAAAATTGAGATGTGACAGAAACATCACTCTCTAGTATGGAAAATCTAAAGCTTTTAATTGATTCTCTTAAGAAATACACCTTTATTCTTAGAGGTGAAGTGGAGAAAGAAATTGAAAAGAAAATAAATGATAATAAGATGTTAGAAATCTCTAAGAATTATGCTCTTGCACACAAATTTTTTTAGAGAACTTGATGGATGCACAAATTTGTGTAGATGAGGCGAAGGCTCTTCTTCAATATTGCATGAAGTGGCCCAATGCCACACAAAGCATCATAAATGAGATAGACTCCATTGGTTCCAATATTAATAAAGAATCTAGTGCCTATGATCCAACACGATCTAGCTAGTACCAGAAGGAATGTAATTGACGATTTGCATAAGAAGTTCTTCGAGCTAAAAGTGCAAAGGGAGAATGTCATTTTACAATTTGGAGAGATAAGGGAATTGGTGAATGAAAAAATTATATATGTCTCTAGTTCCCTTTTGAGTGCTACTAAAGCTACACAGATGAATCTTGTTCCTAACACTCTAGAAGGAGACGAGATCTTGATGGAATTTGAAACATAGTGTAGTTTGCTTGGGCTAGCAACGTAGATGTGGAAGGAAGGGAAACAAGCATGGCAAAACCATTTGCAGAAGCTTCAAGAGTTAAACTCCTCCAGTTGAAAACTTTTCTTACTCTTTATACTTTTTAGTTTTTAGTTTCAAATTCTTTGTACATATGCAGAGTATATACAGCAGTTTCCACTAGAGAATTATTGGTTTTTATCTGGTATATGATTTAGGGGGAGTCAATTCTATCTTTTAGTTTTTACATATACATATATTTCTTAGGGGGAGATTCAGTATACATTAGAATAGTTGTTGTAGGTTCCATTTGTCCTTGATGTAAAAGGGGGAGAATGTTTTGAAAAAAAATTGGAGATATTTTGGCATGTTGCCATCAATGGCAAAGGGGATATTATTAGAAGAATTTCATTGATGCTATGGTTGGAAACATGAGCATGAGGGATAAGCACAAAGTATATTACTATGTGTTGTAGTGTTTTCATTGATGTCAAAATTGTATAGATTTATGTGGAGATCATGGTGCATATCATTGTAGATCATTTTGGTTTGTTCTAATAGGTTTTTGGAGTGTGTGTGGAAGAAATTTTTGCAAGATGGTTGGATCCAGTAAAGTTGTTTGTGATGGAAAATCAGCTAAGTTTTTTACTAGTGTTTTTAGGTACATGGAATCTAGTTGTTAGGTCCTCACTCCAGTCTACGAATGAACATTTCAGTCTATGCCTCTAAAATTATTTTGTTGGTTGTTTGAAGTATGTGGTTCCAAAATTTCATCATATTTTAGCTCTTGATTTGAGAGATATAAGTAATATTCTTGGAAAGTTACATTCATTTCCTGTACAATGTATAAGAACCTTACAAGAAGATGCTTATAATGGATAGGGTATAGGTAGATCTCGATATCACTTGTCGTTTGAAGAAGAGGAAGGTGCATCAACAAATAGATGAGTGATGAAATTAGAATCATGAAGTTGTTATATTTTATCCTCTATGGCCTTACATTAACTAGTGGAATGGCCAGACACTCAATGGTATGCACAAAAGGAATGTTTTGCTTTATCATGTTTATGAAATTTACTATGTGTAGGAGGATGAAGAGTAATTAAGTGGGCTTTAAGAAGCCTCAACAAAATATGCTCTTTCTTAGAAAAATAATGAGTAGGAAGCAACCCTTTCTCTTGTGGATATAAGTTTGACTGGTCACAAGAAGAAGAAATAAAGACAACAGATAATGAACTAAGCCCCAAATTATGCTTATTATGCATACATTCTAGAGGTACTTGAATGCCTTGTTCATTACACCCATAACCATATTTAGAGGAAAGTTTAAAACTAGGGTCATAATTTGTTTGTATATCTTGAGAAGGAGGGTCTTCATAGAGAGCATTATTCCAACAATGGGGATTATACTCCTCTATGGGATCTCCATCAGCCTTCTTGATAAGACTACCAACATTAGCCTCTTTAATAGAAGCATGATCATCTTCCATAGAAGGGGGAGGATCAACACTAAGAAAATTACATTTTTTTCTCACATTACCTCATGATGTAGAAGAATGGTCATCTTTGATAGGTTTGGATGATGTTATCGGAAGGTCTAATTGGATCAGGTCAAATTAATATTCTCCAATGAAGGATTATGTAAATTTTAAAGAACCCCAATCATCACCAAAACATGCATTCTCTTGAGAAGAGGTAGACTAGGGATTTATCACTTGAAAAGGATCTTCTTTAGGGATATTTTCCTCAAGAGTATCCTTTGTAATAGGTACTACTGGAGAAGACATCAACACATTGGAAGAAACTAAAGAGATAAGATTTTTAAGAGTAGGTGCAACTAAAGCCTAACCAACAGCTACCATCTCACATAAGTGTACAACATCAAGGTAAATCCTGATTGTGACTACTTGATTGCTATGAATGAACTTAATAGATTTATGTAAGGTAGACAAGACTGCACCCATAGCATGAATCCATGGTTTATCAGGGAGAAGATTATATGGTAATTTTTCTAACATAAAATATACAAGGGTGGGTATAGTAATGGGTCCCAATCTTAAAGGAAAGAATATTGTGCCTAAAGCTTGCCAACCAAAATTATCAAACCCATGAATAACAAGAGAAGAAGCTACAAGTGAAGCTAAATCAATTTTAATTTTAGGCAATAAATCAATGCTACACACATTGAGTTTTGAACCAACGTCAATGAGAGTGCATCTAATTTTGATATTGTTGATACTGACTATAATCATTAGAGGGCCGCTTGCTTCTGTACTTCTAGAGGTGGGATTTCTTGTGGATAGAATGTAATATTTGGTGAATCCACAGGAATATGAGTTATCAATGCATTAACATCCATTGGCCTAGCAAAAGAAGGAAAAGTGATCTTTTGCAATGCTTCCTAAAGCATACCTTGGTAAATCAGAGTAGACTGAAGCTAGTCCCACAATGAGATCTTGGCTGAAGTAACACGGAGTTGGTCGAAAATATTTTACTCACTTAGTTGCTTAGCTTCAGGTCTAGGTGCTTGAGGAAGGATTGGTTGAGAAGGTGGTAAAGAAGTAGGTTGATTAAAATTTAACTTATTATTTCTAGTATTATAAGTATGGGCTACCACTCTATAAGAGAGAGCCTTATAAAGATTCAGAGAATCACTATTAAATGGAAAACCATGAAGGGAAAAAATTCTCTTAGGAGGACTAGCCAGAGTCAGATAGATGATCAGTTTCTTAGGCCTTTAGGGAGTGGCAGACACATAGATGACATTCATAGATTCATCATGAATTTTAGAATATTTGAAGGAATATGCTCAACATCTATCCTTGGAGGATCTGATGTGAGAGTAACTTCATCATTCACTAATGCATCATCTCTAGAAGAGTGCATTGGAATGGATAGAATATTTATCATTCACTAGTGCAACTTCTCTAGAAGAGAGTGCATTGGAATAGAGAAGATATTTATCATTCACTAATGCATCAGCTCTAGAAGAGAGTGCATTGGAATAAAGAGAAGGTAGTGTAATAGTAAGAAAGTATCAACGATTTCATCTTTTTGCCACAAAATATCCTCCAAAGCAAGAGGAATTTCATGAGAAGGATCAAAGATACCGAGTGACATCTAGGCAAAGCCAAGTCACCATCACATGCATGGAATGGAACATCATTAACACTTTGAATAAAATTAGAAACTAAACTAATAAAAGAAGATATTAAATTCATTTTAAAAATATTAAGCTAAATATAATAAATAATGAATAAACAAGTCGGCCAAAGGCTAGCGCATTACTTCTACTTTGATGGTGTGGAATGGGGTTTGGGGCAATGCCCCAAAAAAATATTTCTTAGAAGGGAAAATATTTTATTTGTCCTTTTCTTCTTTTTGGAAGGGGTGTTCATGCTAGTTTCACCAAAATGTAGAGAAGGGAGATTCGCTACTCACAATTCTCTTTATTTTCAAGAGAGTCCCAAGGAACAAACTGCCCTAAACTACCTCAAACTACCTCAAGGAATAGAGCAAGAGTTTCGAAATCAAAGAGAGTAGATCAAAGAGGTTTTCTGGATAGACTGACAAGCTCTCGACCAAAGGATGACAGTGTGGAACAATAACGACAATGCAATGCGCTAGATAATGATTTTTTTAGTGGCTAATATTTGCCAATTGCTTAATAGTTTGAGTTATAACATGACTTGAATCACCATATTGTTACAAAATTTTATTATAGCCTTATTTAAATCGTTAAATAATTTATTTTATTAAAAAAATTCTCAAATATTTGCCACAATATTCGATACATGATTAGATCATATTTTCCTAAATTTTATAAATTATAATAGAAATTTATATTAATTCAACCAATAGTATATCATAATTATTAGTTGCTTTAGGACCATATTTCTAATCTTTAGTTTCCACCATTGATTTATAATATAATCTAATGGCCCTTATTGTATTCCATGAGGTAAAATGCACACATGATCTATAATGTTCATGGGGCCCACAATTTTGGGTCTCATGAGCATTATAGATTGTGGGTAGATTGGATGGATTTTCCATCATAATTAATGCAATTTTCCTATTATATTTCAAGATTCATCAAAAATTTCTACAAAATTTTAGTGATGTAAAAAAAATTGCCAATAAAATTAATATTTTTTCAAAAAATGGGAAAGATTCACCAATAGAAATTAATATTTTTTCCTAAAATAATGAAAGATTCGCTAGTATTTTATATATTTTTTTGAGGGGGGTTTATTAAAGTTATCATTGGCGCTAGAGTCTTAGAGGTGTGCTAGTGTCTCATCTAAACCAAAAATTGAGAATATCATAGAAAGCAACAAAGTGACTACTTCTACCCTAAATGCTAAGAAATCTTGGAATGCAAGAAATTAATAGAGAATAGAAAAGCTGAAGTAAAGTATAGTATTAAAATAACTAAGTAAATTGTAAATGATAAAGCTAAGGGGAAGAAAGAAAATGTTTACAACAACCCAACTGATGAAGCCTCCAACAAATAGATATCTTCAACACCTGCATGCATAAGACTGAAGGGAAAATGTTGGGGTTGTTTAGGGCCTTTCCTTAGTAAAGCCCCCATTTCAGTGTTCCCACCTCCACAAACAACTAAATATATAGAGAGAAGTAATAAGTAGAAATGAAATTAACGTAAGAGTGATAAAAGAAAACCCCACTCAAGGAGGAGAACCCGTATCATGAAATAGAGATGTAATAGATAGGGGATGTGAGAAATCCCAAGATGCTCAAAGATACAAGGCACAAGATAGATATCACCTACATAGCTTTAGGAAGCCAAGGAGAGAGACAAAGTTGTGAGAGCCAAGAGAGTTGCAAGGAGTGTTGTAAGAACTTGAGAGCTTGAGGCTATTTTAGCAAGCAAGAGAGTTGATCAAGCTTGAGAGAGCAAGAGAAAGAGAAGAGAGAAAAGACCCAAAAACTAGAGAGAAGCTGGAGAGCTCCCATGAAGTGAAAGAATGGATTTAAAGAGATAATATGAGGGAAAAGAAGGTTCTCTAGTTGTTACAAAGAATCCTAAGTTGTTACCACCAAAAAAAGTAGCTAACAAGTGATAAGGCACTCAGAAACGATTTTTTGAACGTTGAAATGTCTTGGGATGCTAATGTGGCATGTAGAGGTCTGCACAACATGCTAGTGTCCAAACATATCATGTTACAAAAGAATGGGAATGAGAAAAAACAAGGATTGATGCAAATATGACACACGAAGGTGGTTGCTAGAAAGGGGTCTTGAGCATCCTAAGAGGGGAAAAGGATGATGTTGGGGATAAAATAGGCCCACAAAAGTTCTAAGGGAGTGAACACTAAAGTGGATATAAAAATGTATGTGAAATTGCAAGGGCTGAAATTTTATGACATTACAATACTGAAAACAAACATAACATCAATTAGGTCAACCTAATTAGACAAAACATTAAACACCATAACCTATTAGCTCAAAAAATCATCCCGTGCTTTACAGAATAAAATAAAACATGTACAACACCAAAATAGGTCATAATGACCTATAATTACTCCCATGAATCTGCTCTATACATATTTCAATTCCACACAACCCCAAAACCTTTAGGTTGACACCACATAACAAAACTAGTGAAGCAACATCTGAATGAACCAACTATTCATTCACAACTCGACACATGAACCACCAAAACACTTTCCACTTGAAGTGAACACACATCCTTGACACGTGGGCCAACACTTCCTCAAAACCACACAACATATGTACTATTCATCCACAGTGGAATGCAAATTATTCCAACATGCACTCTGTACTTGTAACACTACAACTTAGTGGATACTCTATCAACAATATCTTCAACTGCATAAGACATACAACCTTGGAATTTTGGATCTAAATATGTTCAACATGTACCATTATTACCTCAAAACCACATGACAATATTTTTCATAGTGGAGCAATACTTTCCAAAACACTATTCCTCTAGACACTAAAATATGAACATTGGTATTTAGCCAGTCTTCCAAAAATGTTTGGTCTTCTCCGAACCAACACATCTAATTTTCTAAAATGGTTTTAAATCAACCAAAACATCATATAAACCATTTGTACATCATCATTCTCATGTTTCCAACAATCTCCCCCTTTGTCATTGATGGCAACACAGTATTCTCCAAAAATATTCCCCCTTTGACATCAAGTGCACAGGGATCACTATATTACTCCCCCTAACTGATATATGTACATGAGAGTATCTCCCCCTTTATATATCACCCATTACAAAAATGACCAAAAATGCATTGCAATGCCATCAACTACTTCTACATATGTACATTCAAATCAGAAAATTGTATATACTAAGAAAAAATGTACAACTTAACTTAAGGAGGGTAAAATACACTAATAAGACACCTTCAATTTTGCAAGGTTTTCCTTCAAATATTTCTTTGCAACTTCCCACTCCTTATTGGTGAAGGAAAACATGTAGCATTGACTTACATCGAGGTCTTCTCCTTCATCTGGAGAACTAGGCATCAAATTATTTTGTACCACCTTCTCTAAATTTGATAAAACTCTAATTAAATATGTAAGTCATGCACTCACCAAGTCTCAAAGTTGACTATACTGCATTATGATCTTCTCTTTTTGTTCTTGCAGTAGAAATAATTAACCATGTAGATTCTCAATTACTGCTCTTGTTGCTCCATTTGCATCATTTACCAGATCATATGCACCTGAGGCCTGAGAAATTTATGACTCAATTGAGTCCATTTGATCTTTTGTTCTCCTTGTAGAAATAATCCACTTCAAACAAAAGAGAAATAAAACTTTTACTTCTTCCAAAAAAATTTGGACATCTTTCATGTTACCTTTTAACTGGCCATGTGCAGTACTGCATTTTTCAAAAACCTTAGTCAATCTCTTACCATTGACCTTCTTTCCCATTTCCTTTTCAATCTTTTCTTCCAATCTAGTATAATATTTTGTAAAGGAATCAAGTAATATGTCAACTGTTGCACACTGAACAAAGAATTATCAATAGTTGCTTTTGGAATATTGTCCTACAATACTTTCATCACTTCATCTACCAACTCTACATGTTTTTGGTGAGTCTGAATTATTTCCTTCCTTGCAGAGGCATGGAAAGCATCACAAAGTTGTAACTTATGCAAAGGGGAAATTTTATCCCTGTCTACCTGACCTTGTTGCATGGGAATTTGTAGTAGTTGTGTAGAAATCACTAATTGAAAATATAATTATATATCCAACAAATATTTCAATGAATCTTTAGAAGCTCCAGAGGATTCATCATCAATTTTAGCTTTTTCTTCTACCTTCTTATCCTTCTCACCACTTCCATAGTATTCTTCAGCATTCTTCTCTTCTTTTGTAGGGTTCTCACCATCCATAGGAGGCATGTTTTGTTCTTCTTGTACCTCAATATTCTCTGAGACATCTTGTTTATCTTATTCTCTCTACTCAACATATTTCTCCATATCTAGAGGGGGAAAACTTTCTTATGTTTGAGCTTCATCCTTGTGTAAGGGGGGAACTGGGGAATATGTGAATTGATCAAATCGAGTGAATAGAAACTAATCTAAACAATCAAAAAGAATTTTCATACCCATTCCTCACAAAATGAAACTACATAATTAATGAATTCAAGAAACGAAATAAAAAGAGGAAAGAATACATGAATTCACAAAAGAGTAGCATTGCCATCCCACGTCAGAGTGTGTTCACAAAGATGTTGGGTTGTTTGTATCAATGTGAAGCCTCCATTGTGCATGCAAAGCTTGAGGAACGTATGTGTTTTGATTGAAGATATGCATGAAGCTTCATCAAAATGTAGATTAAGATCTTGGCATTACTTTGTTGTGTGAAATAGGTTGATTCTCTGATCATTTTTTAGAAGAAAGATGATTTTCTATAGATTTTTTGTTTTGATATGAACACTCAAGATCGTGTAGTATAATATCTCAATCGACAGTTGAAAGATGCTAAGAGGATTTAGATGGCAATAATTAGTGCAAATTTATTACATAATTAGTGTGATTGAAGAAATCATCTTGAATTTTCAGTGGGATTGAGGAAATAGATCAAGAATAATCTACGGGATTAAAGAATAGATTGATCTATTATGAAATAGATGGATCAGTCAGGCAATCAAATCGAGCAATTGATGGTTCGTAATTTTCTCAATCATGAAAGTGGGTGAGGATAATTAATTAATTAATTTAATTAATTAATCTTTTGAGTTGAACATGCAAATCAAGTTTGAATTTTGCAAAAAAAGTGGTATTTGTTTGATTTTATTTTTGATGATGTTTTGAACAGTTTAAATTCAATTATTCAAATTTAGGGGAAAGTAGCATAGTTAAATTATTATGTTTTAATAATTTAATTAACTTAGGGGAATAAAGTGAATTGGCGACATAATTATATAATTGACATTATTTAACTAATTAAGAGGAATAAAGTTAGATTAAGAATTTATTTTAAATAAATGAAATTTATTTAATTTTTTAAAAATGGTGAAAAAGTAAATTAATTAAATAGTTTAGTAATATTCAATTAATAAAGGAAATTAGGGTTTTTTATGCAATTGATGTGAAATATAGTGATATTCAGTGATAATGGTACCAATGATAATAAAATATCATTTAGGATGTGTGATATGTGTTACGTCAATTTTACATGTCTAGAATCCTTCTTCAAGACACTCTACTTATCATCTTCCTTCTCTTTATCAACACTATTCTCCATAATTGAAGGGATGTTATCAATCATCATATCTTCTTGTACATTCTCATACAAGAGCACATGCTCATGCTTTTCATTGATAGGTTCATTTCTTTCTAGGATAGATGTATCATACTACATTTTATCTTCACTATCCAGAGACATTCCCAACTCTTTAGCAAGTTATGCGACATTCTATAGAGTTTCATTATTTATCCTTTCAATGTATTCCTTTGTTTTGATCATAAGTGTGCTAACTCTTTGATTTGTTCTAAATATTTTTCTATACAACTTAGATAGTTTTCATTTATCCTCATGAATTAATGAGGAACCAATATTCTCCAAGGAAAAAGTTTTCAACTTCGCATCTTCATCAATGGCTTCTTTCCTTCTAGCACTCAAAACAACTTTCAGATCATTAGGAAATTGATCCTCAATTTCTCCAAGGCTAGTATTGAATGTTACCATGTATTTAACAATATATTCTTCTATTATAGCCTTGTCTTAAAATTACTAACTTCTAGATAAATTACAATAATATCCTTCAAAATTCTAAACTCTGTAATACTACTAAATAATGCATCTAACTTCAATGGGCTACACTTCCTAGCTAGAGGGGTCTTCTCTTTCTTCTTTACCTTACCTTTAGGAGACTTTACTTCTCCTGACTTAAAGCGTTTATCTCTTTATTGAAAAAAAAATATTTCTTTTATTTTTCTAATTCTTCTTCACTTTTTGTGTCTACCACATCAACCTTTGTCCTTTTTGGACTAGTTTCTTCTTGAGAGACTTGAGATTTATTCTTCCAGACCAAATGAGGTTTCTCTTCTTCTTCTTATTCTTCTTCTTCTTCTTCCTCACAACTAATGTACTTATCCCTGACAACCTTTTCCTTTCTTCTCCTTTTAGGAGTCTTCTATGTCTCAAGGGTGCTAGATGTTTCTTTCTTCTAGGAACTCCATGTAGGCTTTGTTTTGAAGACCTTAAGAATAGTAGGAGAGGGGGAAAAGGTCCTGACTGACCTTATTGTACTTGTAGTATCTTGTGGAGAAATATTAGTGGCTTTCTATATTTCTCCATAAAACCCATAGGTGTATTCACCATCTCCTCCAAATCTGATTTCAACTTCTCAATTTTCTCCTTAATGTCATCCTTTTCCAAATTCACTTGGATTCTTTTCTCAGCATATGTTTCAAAACTATCCACATATGGTTCTCTTGTATTTCTTAGTACAATCTTTGCAAGACACGTAATTTCATCTTCTATCACTTCATTCCAAGCTTTGCAACCCAAACAGTTTTGGGTTCAACTTCTTCCATAAAGCAACAATCTCTACTAACCATGAATGTTATTTCATTCTTATACTTCTCAACAAAACTTTTCATAATCTTGTACTTCTCTTTCATCTATTCTTGAAATGTTTTGAAGAATCCCCACAAAGATAACTTCTTGGACTCAAAATCTAGAAACCTTCTCAAATGATCTCTTATTTATATAGCTACTATAATTCTATCATCCCAAATTACATTATTTTTTTTGGGAAAATTTCTAAGAAAGTATAACAATAAGCAATTGATTAGGGTACCATATTGGAAGGGGTACCTTGATTCTTTGGTTTTTTCAAATTCTCCATCAGCTATTGTCTTAGGAGGTCACACAAACCTATGTCGTCACCTTCCTTCACAATTTGGTATGTATGAATTATAGTGGTTGAAATAGAATTATCTCTATTTGTGTAGATCTTTTATCTTATCACCTTTGAAGCATACTTCACTGCTAGATCTTCAATAGATAATTCACCATTAGGACACATTTGTCAAATTTTGCACTAGTGAAATAATTCTTCATGGAATTCAGTGCCAGAACTAGTCCATTAGAGCACAAACTAGTAATTTCCTTAATTGCATTCTTATTTATCATGTGCGGAAATTCCAACCATATGAACTTGTTATGAATTCTACTAAGCACATACTTAACCCATTAATACTCATAGTATAAATTATGGAAATTATTCCAAACATCTAGCTTCTTCTGTATTAGACTCTCATATTCTAGTTTTATCTAAAATTCATTTCTAGTCAACACCTCCTCCCAATATTCTACCATCTTCAAGTGACCATATTAAATTCCATGTTCGTATGGATATAAATTCACATATCCTCTATGTGCATTACACCACTTGGAACCATAGACAATGCACCTTCAGGGTTTGAATCCATAGACTTATATGGGCACTTCTTGAATTTAGGTCTTGGTAACTTGATCACATCAATTACATGAGTAAAAATTTTCAACCTTCACAAAACTAGGGTTTGCAAGACATTGGTAAATAACTTGTGAATCTTTATCGGTAGGGTTTCAATTGATGCTTCAAAAATGCTTCAAATCACCTTTTCTCTACTCTCCACTTCAATTTCTCAATTAAAAATAACTTTAACATATGCAAAATGACATATAAACCCTTTTCCAATTACCTAACATGCATTGATTGGAGTAGATAAAGTTAGGTCAAAAGCAAACCCTCATTGTTTTTCATAGGCACCTTCAATCACTTTACAAATCTTTACAATAGGTTATTTCACATCGAAGATCCCACCAACAAACCAAGCACATCACCTGACACATGTACCAATGTGTTGAAGGCATGAAAACCACCTCTTTGGAAAGGGTATCAAATATTTTATGTTAAAACTCCCCCTGATTCAAATATCTTCATCTAATTTCTGAAGGAAACATCTACACGAGGAGCTAGCACAGACTCACCCTTCACCTCATTCTCTTCATTTTTCTTCCATATCTTTTTTATTTCTTTCTTCATCTCCATCAGATTAATCTTCTTCACTGGATCACTCTTCTTTTGTGAAATAGAGGGTTTGACATTCTTGATTCTGCAAAACTTAGCTATGTATCCTAGTTTATTGCATTTATGGCATATGACACCCTTTTGCTAAAGAAACTTACTTCTTTCCATTTTGGATTTCCATTTAAAAGCCTTACACCCAAATCTATTGCATATATATAAAAATAACCAATGAAATATTGGCATATCATACCTTTATTGTAACCATTCATCATCTGACTTCTACAATCAATAGCTTTATGACCAAATCTATTGCATGTATAGCACTAATTGAAAAATGATTGAACATTCAAATTCATTCTACTTCTACTCTCTGCTAAGTTCTATCTCCAAATTTATTGCAATAATAACAACAACCATTAAAGGATGAATACCTTTGTGCATTCAGTTGTCTGATAGAAGGCCTTTTGAAATATTTCTTTTGGTTCTAGACCTTTTTGATATTTCTCCTCTTATCTCCATTTTTCCTTTGTTCATCAACTTGATTTTCCTTTGAACTTTCTCCTTTTTCAAACCCTAATCCTTCTTTGTCCTTATAACCCTTTTTATTTTCAATCATTTCATCAAGCGAGGTGGAGCTATTCTTGAATTTGTCTTCTTGAATCTTTTCTTTCTCCAAATTTGTTCTCAAAGTCATAAAATTTCTTGTTGAATCTTTGAACATTCTATAGAATTATCTTTCAATTTGGCATTCAAGAAATCTTCAACTCTTTTTCCCTCTTCAACTTACACTTTCAAATTGGTGATTGTCTCATTTGATTGTTTGATCTTCTCATTTGTTTCCTTGAATATATATCCAAAAAATCTTTCAATGAATCTCCAGAAGCTCCAGAGGATTCACCATCAATTTTAGCATTTTCTTCTTCCTTCTTATCCTTCTCACCACTACCATAGTATTCTTCAACATTCTTCTTTTCTTTTGTAGGCTTCTCACCATCCAAAGGAGGCATGTTCTATTCTTCTTGTGTCTCAATCTTCTATGAGACATCTTGTTTATCTTATTCTCTCTGCTCAATATCTTTGTCCATATCCAGAGGGGGAAAATTATCTTATGTTTGAGCTTCATCCTTGTGTAAGGGGGGAATCAAGGAAGATGCAAAATGATCAAATCAAGTGAATACAAACTAATCAAAACAATCAAAAATATTTTTCACGCCCATTACTCATGAAATGAAACTACATAATGAATTCAAGAAGTGAAATCAAAAGAGGAAAGCATACATGAATTCACAAAAGAGTAGCATTACCATCCCGTGTCGGAGTGTTTTCACAAAGATGTTGGGTTGTTCATATCAATGTGAAGCCTCCATTGTGTGTGCAAAGCTTGAGGAACATGTGTGTGTTGATCAAAGATATGTATGAATTTCTTTGTCAAAAATGTCGATTAAGATCTTGACATTACTTTGTTGTGTGAAATAGGTTGATTCTCCTTTTTTTTTTGAGAAGAAACATGGTTGTTATATATATTTTTTGTTTTGAAATGAACGATGAGGATCGTGTAGTATAATATCTCAATCGATGGTTGAAAGACATGTTGAGAGGATTTAGATGGGAATAATTAGTGCAAATTTATTACATAATTAGTGAGATTGAAGAAATCATCTTGAGTGTTCAGTGGGATTGAGGAAATAGATTGAATAATCTATGGGATTGAAGAATAGATTGATCTATTAAGAAATAGATGGATCAGTTAGGAAATCAAATCAAGCAATCGGTGGTTCTTAATTTTCTCAATGATGAAAGTGGGTGAGGATAATTAATTAATTGATGTAATTAATTAATATTTTGAGTTGAACATGAAAATAAAGTTTGAATTTTGCAAACAAAGTGGTATTTGTTTGATTTGATTTTTGATGATGTTTTGAATAGTTTAAATTCAATTATTCAAATTTAGGGGAAAGTGACATAATTAAATTATTATGTTTTAATAATTTAATTAACGTAGGGGAATAAATTGAATTAGCGACATAATTAAATAATTGGTGTTATTTAATTAATCAAGAGGAATAAAGTTATATTAGGGATTTATTAAATAAATAAAATTTATTTCATTGGTTGAGAATGGTGAAAAAGTGAATTAATTAAATAATGTAGCATTATTCAATTAATAGAGGTAATTAGGATTTTAGGACTTTATTAAATCAATAAAATTTATTTAATTGGTCAAATTTGATGAAAAACTGAATTAATTAAATAATGTATAATTATTCAATTAGTAGAGGAAATTATGGTTTTTAATGCAATTGATGTGAAATGCAATGATATTCAGTGATAATGATGTCAATGATGAGAAAATTTTATTTAGGATGTGTGATATGTGTTAGGTCAAGTTTACATGTCTACTATCCCTGTTTAGGACACTCTACTTATCATCTCCCTCCTCTTTATCAACACAATTCTCCATAATTGAAGGGGTATTATCAGTCATCATATCTTCTTGTACATTCTCATCTAACAGCACATGCTCATGTTGTTCATTGATAGGTTCATTGCTTTCTAGGATAGATGTATCATACTACATTTTATCTTCACTATTCAGAAACATTCCCAACTCTTTAGCAAGTTCTGCAACATTCTAGAAAATTTCATTATTTAGCCTTTCAATATCTTCCTTCTTTATGCTCATAAGTGTGCTAACTATTTGATTTGTTCTAAATATTTTTCTATACAAATTAGATAGTTTGCATCTATCCTCATGAATCAATGAGGAACCAATCTTCTCCAAGGGAAAATTTTTCAACTTTGAATCTTCATCAATGGCTTCTTTCCTTCTAGCACTCAAAAAACTTTCAAATCATTAGGCAATTGATCCTCAATTTCTCCAAGGCTAGTATTGAATGTTACCATTTACTTAACAATAGATTCTTCTATTGTAGCCTTGTCTTAATTACTAACTTCTAGATACATTGCAACAATATCCTTCAAAATTCTAAACTCTATAATACTACTAAATAATGCATCTAACTTCAAAGGGCTACACTTCCTAGCTAGAGGGGTCTTCTCTTTCTTATTTCCCTTACCTTTAGGATACTTTAATTCTCCTAACCTAGAGCTTTTATCTCTTCTTTGAAAAAAAAAAACCTTTCTTTTATTTTTCTAATTCTTCTTCACTTTTTGTGTCTACCACATCAACCTTTGTTCTTTTTGGATTGGTCTATTCTTAAGAGACTTGAGATTTCTTCTCCTAGACCAAATGAGGTTTCTCCTCTTCTTCTTATTCTTCATCCTCACAACTATTGTACTTATCCCTAGTATCCTTTTTCCTTTCTTCTCCTTTTAGGAGTCTTCTATGTCTCAAGGGTGCTAGATGTTTCTTTCTTCTTGGAACTCCCTACAGGCTTTCTTTTGAAGACCTTAAGAATAGTAAGAGAGGGGGAAAAGGTCCTGACTGACCTTCTTGTACTTGGAGAACCTTGTGGAGAAATAGTAGTGGCTTTAGATTTCTCCACATAACCCATAGGTGTATTCACCATTTCCCCCAAATTTGATTTCAACTTCTCTAATTTCTCCTTAATGTCCTCCTTTTTCAAATTCGCTTGGATTCTTTCCTCAGAATATGTTCCAAACCTATCCATAGATGGATCTCTTGGATTTCTTAGTGCAATCTTTGCAACACATGTAATTTCATCTTCTATCACTTCATATCCAAGCTTTGAAACCCAAATAATTTTGGGTTTAACTTCTCCCATAAAGCAAAAATCTCTACTAACCATGAATGTTATGTCATTCTTATACTTCTCAAGAACACTTTTCGTAATCTTATACCTCTCTTTCATCTTGTCTTAAAAGGTTTTGAAGAATCCCCACAAAGCTAACTTCTTGGACTCAAAATCTAGAAACCTTCTCAAATGATCTCTTATTTGTATAGCTACTATAATTCTATCATCCCAAATTACATTCATTTTTTCTAGGAAAATTTCTAAAAAGTATAATAATAAGAAAATGATTAGGTACCATACTAGAAGGGGTACCTTGATTATTTGGTCTTTTGCAAATTCTCCATCAACTATTGTCTCAGGAGCTCACACAAATCTATGTCATCACCTTCCTTCACCATTTGGTAAATTTATGAATTACGATGGTCAAAACAAAATTCTCTCTATTTGTGTAGAAGATATTGTATCCTATCACCATTGAAGCATACTTCACTACCGAATCTTCAATAGATCATTCACCATTAGGGCATGTTTGTCAAATTTTTCACCAGTGAGCTTCATCACCAAATCATTATTCATGGCACTCAGTACCAAAACTGGTCCATTAGAGCACAAACTAGTAATTTCCTTAATTGCATTCTTTTTTATCATATGCAACAAGTCCAACCACATGAACTTGTCATGAATTATACTAAGCACATACTTAACGCATTAATCCTCATAGTAGAAATTAGGGAAATTGTTCCAAACATCTAGCTTCTTCTCTATTAGACTCATATTCTGGTTTTATCTCAAAGTCATCTCCAGTCAACACCTCCTCCAAATATTTTTCCATCTTCAAGTGATCATATTCTTCCATCTTCGTATGGGTATAAATTCACACATCCTCTATGTCCATTACACTAGGCTTGAAACCCTAGAGAATGCACCTTCAAGGTTTGAATCTATAGACTTCTATGGATGCTTCTTGAATTTAGTTCTTGGTCACTTGATCACATTAATTACTTGAGGAGTAAAAATTTTGAACCTTCATAGAACTAGGGTTTGTAATACATTGGTAAATACCTTGTGAATCTTTTCTAGTAGGGTTTCAATTGATGCTTCAAAAATGTTTCAAATCACCTTTTCTCTACTCTCCACTTCAATTGCTCAATTAAAAATAACTAACATATGCAAAATGACATATAAACCATTTTCTAATGACCTAATATGCATTGATTGGAGTAGATAAGGTTAGGTAAAAAACTAGCAAACCCTCACTGTGTTTTCACAGGCAACTTCAATCACTTTGTAAAGCTTCACAATAGGATATTTCACATCAAAGATCCCACCAATAGACCAAGCATATCACCTAACACATGTACCAATGTGTTGAAGGCATCAATACCATCTCTTTGGAAAGGGTATCAAATATTTTATGTTAAAACTCCCCCTGAGTCAAATCTCTTCATCTAATTTCTGAAGGAAACATCTGCACTAGGAGCTAGCACAAACTCACCCTTCACCTCATTCTCTTCATTTTTCTTCCATATCTTTTTTATTTGTTTCTTCATCTCCACTAGATTAATCTTCTTTACTGGATCACTCTTCTTTTCTGAAACAAAGGGTTTCACATTCTTGGTTCTACAAAACTTAGCTATGTACCCTAGTTTATTGCATTTATGACATATGGCACCCTTTTGCTAAGGAAAATTCCTTCTTTTCATTCTAGATTTTTGTTTAAAATCCTTATGCCCAAATCCATTGCATGTATAACGGTAACCATTGAAATATTGACATATCATACCATTATTGTAACCATTCATCATCTGACTTCTGCATTCACTATCTTTATGACCAATTCTATTTCATGTATAGCAATGATCGAAAAATGATTAAACATTCAAATTCATTCTACACTCTACTACTCTATGTCCAAATTTATTGCAAGAATAACAACAACCATTAAAGGATGAATACCTTTGTGCATCCGGTTGTTTGATAGAAGGCCTTTTGAAATATTTCTTTCTATTCTAGACCTTTCTGATATTTATCTTCTTATTTCCATTTTTCCTTTGTTCATCAATCTTCTTTTCACCATTGTTTGAAGTTCGATTTTCCTTTGAACTTTCTCCTTTTTGAAACCATAATCCTTCTTTGTCCTTTGAACCCTTTTGATTTGCAAGATCATTTCATAAATAAAGGTGGAGTTGTTCTTGAATTTGTCTTCTTGAATCTTTGCTTTCTCCAAATCTGTCCTTAAATTCATAATTTATTGTTCAATCTTTGAACATTCTATAGACTTCTCTTTCAATTTGGAATTCAGGCAATCTTCAACTCTTTTTCCCTCTTCAACTTACACTTTCAAATTAGTGATTGTCTCATTTTATTGTTTGAGCTTCTCATTTGTTTCCTTGAATATTTATTTAGCTCTCTAGATTTGCTCCTTCAACTTCTTGATACACTCATCTACATCTTTAAGATTCCCTTTTAGATCTATATTCTCACATTTTTCTTTATCTAGATCATCAAGGGTTGATTTGAGTTCTCCTCCATATCAACTTCATAGACTTCTTTTGTAAACCCTTCAAGGATAATTTCTTTGAGAGGAATAAGATACTTTCTTGTAGCCATGTGTTCAACCTCCAAGATCTACCTCAGTGATTAATTCAATAGAAGGAACCCAAGCTCTGATACTAATTGTTGAACACCAAGAATACTAAGAAGGGTGAAGTGAATCAGTATTCACTAAAATTAATCAACTTTATCAATTTAAACATGCATTCAAAGAATCACTTTAAACTTACAGTAATGGAAAGGAACATATAAGCATGCATCACATCAAGGAAACTATGATGTACACTTTAAGATGATCTAGGTATGTAGCACCTGTATCTTTTTCTCTATACAAGTCTCCTTAGAGTTGCTCAACCTAGCTTTGTAGAGTGTCACATGCCCTCTTGGCATTCTCTACTCTTTTCAAGGTCTATACTCACTCTCCTATCATCGATGAGACCTCAACTAGTAAGCAATCCCTCTTCATACTCAAATTCCACACCTATGCTACTCTTTGGTCCATGTCAACTATAATGTTCATGAGCTCAGCCACCCTCTTTCTTACACATAAAACTCCCAATAAGTGGATTTAAGCTACATGGATCAAATATCTCTAAGTGGTGGTTGAGAGTCAAATTCAAGGATTGTAAGAAGTGTGTATTTTTTCCTTTAGCTATACATTACAAACCATTTGATCTATAATTCGATCAATAAATTTGAGCCACTTTCATTTCCATAATATAGAAAAATAAACACAAAATATACATCAGTACCTAATCATAAAAATAAAATAAAGTGTAGTACCCCTCCATTTATGCTTATGTTTTCTGCTGATATGTTTTCACACTGTTAGACTATGGTACTTTGTTTGGATATTTTGATCGCTGGTTTTGAGCGACAGTGGATTTACTCTGTGACATGATGATACATTGTACTGCAATATTTGATTTCTGATATGCTTTGATATAGTGTAGATGTTTATTTTCAATTGATTATTGTTATGAACATGTTTATGATGGACTAACAGTTATTAATTCGTCAGTCTGATGTGACGTGTATTGGTGTGGAGAACGGAATTGCATCACTCGCTTGTGAGTGCCCTGTGATGTCCGTGATTTTCTCCGCACAGTGTGCCTGTACAATGGTTTATATATATATGCATGTTATTGCTTGGTTGCAAGATTGTAGGTACATGACACCGACTCCACCTAGTTACTCAGGTCTGAGCGTGTCAAGACTCAACGGATACGTTGATTGGGAGGTAGTGGTTTGGTTCATCCTAGTCTAGTCTATAACCCGGTCATAGTACATCGTTTGTTTTAGTTCTGAGTCATAGGTTGTCTTGCATTTTTTTGTTTGGTTTAATTGCTTGTAAGGAAAAATGTTAATTGTTAATAATAGTTTATTATGTTTTAATTTACTGTTATTTAAATTAATTTTGTAAATGTTAAATAAGGTTTTTATATTTTATTAATTAATTAATTAGTTTGTTTAGTTAAGTAATTTGATCGTAAAGATTGAATTTATTTAATTGAATAAATTAATTAATTAAATTAATATTGATTAAATGGTGTGTGAATAGATTTATTTAAATTAAATATTATTTAGAAATGGCATGTTTTATTATTAAACATATTTGCAATTTAAAAATTGGAAAAAAATTAAATAAAATAAATGCATGCTATTTGAATATTGGTTTTAAATTTAAATAAATTAATTAAATGCATGCAATTTTGGAAGGCAAGATTGTCGAGAAGTGGTTAATAGATATTTTGCACTTCTCGACAAGTGTGCCAGTGCAATTATGATTTTTGATTGAGGATTTTGCCGGATATTATCTGGGGATTTGGAAATTACAGAGATTATTCAATTTCTTCACGAGAAAAATATCTGAGCTTTTGCAAAACTTTCTGTGTTGTGTTAATTTGGTAATACTGTATATTTGTGGAAGATCCCTTTGCTTGAAGGATCTTTGTGGTTAATTAAAGCTTTCTTGGATTTGGTGCTTTGAAGAAGCTTTGGAGGTCTGTGGCAATAGAGGCTCTCATTTCTACAGCCAAATCTCAAGTTACAGGTATTTTTCTTTGTTTCATTTGTTTCCTTTTGAAAAAGAATGATTGAGAAAATATTAGTTTTGTATTTCATGTGTTCTTCTCGGGAATTTTGTAAAAAAATTATTTAAACAGTAGGAAAGATCTATGAAGGATTTTAATTGTGAAAGAAAAGAAATTCTCTGTTGTTAAATTTTTAAATCTCTGTGAAAATTGTGAAAACAAGGGATTATAAAGAAATAAAAGGGGCAAAACAGGGTTTTATATTAATAGCAGAAATTTACAGAGGAAAATTGTTAAAATCTTTGAAGGGTTTGAAAAAAAAAATCAATTTCCTGATGAAAGCTATTGCCCAGTTTCAGTATTAAATTGTTTTTTTATTTTATTTTATATATGTATTCATATATGTATATATATCAGTATCAAATATATATACATACATATACAAATAAATATATAAAATTATTTTGCTTCAGATAGTAGTGAATTAATAAATCAAAATCGCCGTACGTGAAATTAATAGTTTGGAATTTTTGTGATTAAAAATATTTATAATGAAAAAAATAAAACTTTGTATTTTTCATGGCCGCGGGGGTTATTTACCCCACAGCCACCGCCGAAGAGGGAGGCGTTGGTGGGAAAGGCCGAGGTCGTTCCCACAACCGCCCCTAAGGGAGACGACGGTGGGAGCAGCCCTTGCGCTGCCCCACCACACCGGCCAGCCCCATATTGGAGCCGATGACTGGTAAATGCCAGCAACTGCGGATGTGGCCCAAACAAAAACAAAACCCTGGTTTGATTTCGATGATATGTAAAATGAAATTTTAATTGGAGTGCATATAGTTTTATTAAATGTATGACATGTGAAACTTTAATTTAAATGAATTATATTAAACGAGAATATATATATATGTATATATGTGTATGTATATATATGTATATATATATATATGTATATATATGTATATATATATATGTATATATATATATATTTGATTTTAATACTATATAGGAAATTGAATATTTCAATATTTGTTTTGGAATTTAAATGATAATATATTAAATAAGATGTATGTGGATATATGTGAAGTATGAGATTGATTAGCTCTAATGTTATGAATAAAAGAGTAAAATTACTCTTTAAAAATTATGTGAAATTGAGGAGATTAAAATTAGATTAATTTGATGCAATTTTCTTTATTGTTTGAGAAAAGATTCACAATTAAGATGCTATAATAACTTGTTGATTCTATTGAATGAATGGATTTAGTATATCCGAACAGTAGACATTTGTTTTTTCTTGATTTGCTTTTAATCGTATTTCTTTCTGGGCAAATTGGGAAAGTCTTAGTTGTGCAAGTCTTCTAGAATGATCTGTATAGTAAGGGTGTATTATTGTTTAAATGCATTTCATGAGTTGACTTGGGATGTGCACGTGTTAGTACATGGTATTTTGTTACCTGGTTTATGATAAAAGTTTTTAATGACCGTTGTGTGTATCACTTGTTATAATGTGATTGAATTTTTGTGCACTTTGTAAACCCTAGTCAAGAAAACTTAGATTCCTTTGTTATGTTTAGGGGAGTGGCTTTTTGTAAGGGCCGACACACAAAGTGGTGTCAGGGTAACTTACAAAGAGTTAGTAAGTCAGTGATAACTAAATAACACAGTAGTTAGAATTAAAACTCTTAACAAGATGTTTATGCCTCACTTAATGACTCTTGAGCTAGTTCAGTCTTGAGTATAAGATGAGAAGGCCTAGAATGGAAAATCAGTGTCTTGTTTCTTTGAGAGACATTCGATTCCGCAATAGTATGCAATAGGGACCGGGTTTCGTAAGAGGTTACCAGGGTAACCCAAGTTGGGGGCCGAAACCTAGGAAGAAACACCAGGGTAACCTTTGCAATATTGTGATGACACTCCACCTATAATAACAGTTAACCTTGTGTATGTAGTACATTCAATTGTCTTAAAATCTAGAAGCAATGTAACCATCATTCAGTTATGTACTAGTGTCTAGGGTTAGTAGATTATGTCTAGGTAACCATATTACTATCTCCTAGCACGGGGGGTGGACCTACGGGTACCACATGGTTGGGTGGAACGTGCACCTTACTCCATTGGGTCCCTAGTTTGATCATGGCATTGAAAGCTTCATGGATGGAGAGCTCGCACTTGGAAACTTATGTGTACTTCATCATTGTAAATTGTAAATCTTGTATATGAAAACATCCCTCAATTGTTTATGAGGTGAACATTGTAAATGTAACTTGTAACCATTATTTGATCTACCTCATCAGATGAATGAGTATTGTATAATTTCATTAAATGCAATGTAAGGAAACATATTTGTACTTCATATTATCTTGATTGGAATTCAATGTTATGTAATATTTATCTTTATGTTAATGTTAATTAATATGTGCAATGCGAAATACTAAAGTCGTCTATGGAAACTCAAAGTAGTGTAACGTCGCATAACTTAATGAATGTATGCAACTAATTAACTTAAAAAATATATATTTCACCCTTATACACAATTGCAACATTCCTTAGGTTATTATGATGGGGCATTACATAAAGTATCAAATAAATTCTATTCTAATATAATACTATACATATGTAAAATTATCATAACATTACCTAGGTCTCCTATCTACCAATGCAAATTCTGAGGAGAAAGAGAACTCACAAGAATTATATTGGTTCTGATAGAGGGAAGAGAGGTGGGTATTGTAGTGGTAGTACCTTTGATTGACACACTAGATTCTATTTATAACACCCTTTGTCACACCTAGGGCCTCTCCTTGACCTCTATCTCCTTGATTTTCTCATATTTGCTAGCTCCTTAGTCATCGTTTGAACCTTGTGCACCAAAATCCCCTCTAGAGTCATTTACAAGTAAATGGATGTTGGCCATGTAGTTTGCACCATATAATGAATCCCTCTACCACATTGACATCATCCACATACAAAACTAGATGATCATCCTCCTCCTCATTGCATGAGTCACTCAAAGGAACCTCTATGATGGTCAAATGAGGAAGTTCTCCAACCTTTACTATAGTTTGGTGAGAGTAAAAATAGTTTTGTGCCACTGTAGAAACTTGTTGTACCTTCCCAAATTATCTCTTAACCCACTGCTAGTAAAATTTCATAGCAATATAAGTGCATCTCCTAGTAAACAGGTAGTCTCGCTGTATCTAGGTCATCTCTCTACCAAAACCAATCCATTCTCTCATACTTCTATATATCTTAGCTCTTAGACTATCTCTATTCGTATAGCCTATTAAAAATCTATCACTAAAATAATAAATCTTTGCATCTCCAATCTTTGTGTAATGGATATGCTTGAGCAAGTGGTGCATATAACAAGATCTAGTCTATGTATCTTACACATCTCTTTAATGTTATGTGCTCAAAAACCAATACCTATAGTAATGTGCATTTCATGAGGCTTTGTCACTCATGATGCACAAAATAATTGAGGTCATAAAACAAGTGGGTGAGAATTTTTCAACCTCATGCAAAAACAATCTAAATCGTCTACATGGATCAAATGATATGAGTGATGACCCTATGAAGTTGAGTGCATCATCCATCCATAAATTGTCTCATGATAACTTTACCAATAAATATCTACTTAATCATAGGTATGGGTACTAAACCCTACTCGAGTCATCGCACATAGATAGAGGGAAGAGGGGTGGGTATCATAGTGGTAGCACCTTCGCTTTAATCACCCTCTTTGTCAAGATTGACATGCTAACTTCTATCTATATAACACCCTCTAGCATACATGAGGCCTCTCCTTGACCTCTATATCCTCCTCCAATTTCTTATCTTTGCTAGCTCCTTGCTCATCTTTTGAAACCTATGCACAAATATCCCCTCCAAAGTCATCTATAAAAAATAGGTGTTGGTTGTGTAGTCTTCCACCATTCAATGAATCCATATGTCACACTAACATAATCCACATTCAAAACTAGACAATTATCACCCCCTTGTTGCTTGTGTCACTCAAAGCAACCTCTATGATGGTCAAATGAGGAAGGTCTCCAACCTTGACTATTTTATGATGAGATCGTTCAAAGAGGTTCATACCACTAGAGGAACTTGTTGTACCTACCCAACTTATCTCCTAAACCATCAATAGTAAAAGGTAATAACAATATAATTTTATCTCCCAATAAAAATGAAATATCATTGCATCTAGGTCATATCTCTACCAAAATTGACCCATGATCTCATACCTCAATATAGCTTAGTTGCAAAACAGTTTCTATTTGTATAGCCTATAAAAAATATATCACTAAAATTTAAAAAAGCTACGAATATCCAATATTTTTTCAATGGATATACTTGAGAAAGTGGTGCATTTGATGGAATCTAGCCAAGATATCTTGCACATCTCATGCACATGTTGTGCTTGAAAACCCATATTTGTAGTAATGTACATGCCAAGAGGATTTGTCTGTCATGATGCACAAAATGATTGAGATAATAATACAAGTGTGCAAGCATGCTTTGACCTCACACAAAAATAGTCTACGTCATCTCCATGACTCAAAATTCTTTGAATGAGGCACCCATGAAGGATAATGCCCTATCCATCTATAACCACTCTCATGGCCACTTTAGAAATCAATATATGTCTAATCAAGGGTATGGGTATTGACCTCTACTTGAGCCATCACACGAATGTGTCATGTTATGTCACTCATGATGTCTTGACCTAGAGTGTACTATTGGCCCTCCTAAACTATGGATAGCAACCTCTACTCCTCGATCATCACTCACTAACCATGGATCAAAAGTCTAGATATCCAATGAACATCCACTAGTGTATGCATCTCATCACTCCATAAGCACAATGAGCATGGTGGTGTGGAATTGCATATCTAGGAGATCAAATACCTAGTACAATCCCACTGAGTGCAATAGTGCATGCTCTTCTATAAAAAGAGTCAATAATTGATTCTAAATTAAGGAAAGCTCTTCTCCCTCAATATACTCTTGCATAGTATTTAGAAATTGAATTTACAATAAAACATTTCCTCTATCATACATCTCTATATTTATAAAATCCTAAATTTCTAAAAAAAAAAATTAAAAAAATTTGGACAATAAAAGTGAATAGTAAAAAATCTATTTTCTTTATTTATATAATGATTTTTTATCAAAATTCAAAATGATTTTTCTTATGGGTGAATTACCCTTACCTTTTTTGACCCTATAACAAGTGGTAAAAACACAATGGGGAACCTATTCACCCTCTTTCTCAAAATTTCTTTTGAAATTATCTTCTTCAAAATACTCTTCTCTCCATGTAGTTTTTTTCAATTTGAGAAATTGATACTTTTTCATTTTACAAGATACTTATAAATTTGCATGTTAAAAAAAGCTACAAAATTTTATGATGAACATTATGGAGCATTTCCAAACTCAAACCTAGGGACATCATCAATCCACTTGATGCATTTTTACATCCTCTACAGTGTCCTCTTTTAGAATACATTATTATAAATTCATTTATTTTAATGTCTACTTTAGTGTGGCTAATGTATTAGTCTAATTAGCTCACTAAAGTGGGGGTATAAAGTAGTGTTAAAAATTGCATACTAGTGTAATTTCACACTTACAGCTTGAACCCACTCGCATTTAAAATCAATCATAATTTTTTTATATTTCAAAATAAAATATTTTATTTTATAGTTAACAAACACAAAGTATTACCAACTTGCAACCTGAATTTCAGTAGAATTCTCCTAGATGATAGCACTACGTGTAAAATTTTGCTCAATGCCCTAACGTCCAATGAATTTTTGAAATTCAAAAACACACTTTTTATGTGGACCGCTTATGACATGTGTCATAATTCTTGAATGATAAATTAGAGGCTTTTCCTTCCTATTTAAGAAAATAAACACCCTTTTTTTCATTTTGGAGAGGACTTTGAGACTTCCATGAAATCAACTATCTCTCTCTCCTTCACTTGAGGAAACTCTATCAAAATCCTTTCAACCATTATTGCAATCTTGAAGCAAGCATTGTTGATTATTGTGATATATTTATGAAAATGGTTGAAGCTTCCAAGTTAGTCATCTATTTCCAAGTCAATCACAAATATCACAAATGATCTTGAACTGCTGATAATACTCTCTATTATATATTGTTATTGTCCTAAATTTATAGAATAATATATTTACATTGAAATATATCTATTTACTATTGTTATCAAGTTTATTCATACTCAATGGTGGTATTCCTCATAGAATAGGGTTGGCATCATTATCAAAAGAAAATTTATAGTTTTTTTTTTAATCTTTAATGTAGATAGAATTCATAAGATATAGTTTATCATATTTTCTTTTGGTTATCTGTGGAGGTCAAAAGATCAAAATGGGGGTTCAACAAAGATAAAATCGTAAACAACCCACAACATTTTTCTCATCTCTATGTGTGCAAGTTAGTACGACTTTGACAATTGAGATGAGCATTTTGGGAAATTTTGAACTATTTGGTGAAGGATGATAGCACTACATAAGGACATTTGTGTTATGCATTGGCATTTTGAGAAGTGAGCTCCAACATCTTATGTGAAAATATCTTTTATTCATACTTTCATTTCTAGTTGGAAATATAATTTTATTTGAATATATATTGTTTATTTAACTCAATGTTTACATATTATTATTGTTTTAATAGATAGAAAATGCTCTTAATTTTAGCAAATAGAATATTTTTTAGTATTTCTACTTGAAATTTTCTTCATTTTTGTATTTGGCTGGTAGCATATATGTCATATTCTAAGGTAATATAAGGATTTTGCAAGGTTTAAAGTAGTTATCTTTAACTATATCAAATTCCTTAACTTTCAATTCTATTTAAATTCTAATTAAACCATATTGTAATAAATAATTTAGCATTAGATTAGGAAAAAAATGTAGCATGAAGGATTCCTATTCTAAACTATTAAAAACCTTGAATAGAGCTCAATTATAAGTATAGAACAATGCAAAAGAATAAGTAGTCGAGACAAGGTTACCATAAAACTCTAATGTGATTTGATTTTCTCCAATGACTATTGGAATGTGGATACTCTTGGTTTAAAAATTATCTATTTTTATGCCATATACTTAACTCAAAATGTGATGTTATAAAATGGATGGGAGTACATGCCTTGAATTTCTAGATTTTGAAAGAGGCAATGGACAATGGAGATGTGATAGAGAGATCAATGGTGGAGAATGAATGTGAATATTTACTTAGGATTGAGGAGAGGTGGAGGGTTGTGATGGAGTTTGGTGGAATAAAATGAGTTGCGATGTATTTACTAAATTTAGCAAGCAGTTAGAATTATGATAGACACAAGGGACAAGTGTACTTAAGACTCCTTAAATAAGTGGAAAATACATACTTAAATGTTTTAGCTATTTGTAAGGTGAAAAATAGGTGTAAATAATAATAAATTTATTTATTTATGTAAGATGAAATGGAAAAAAAATAAAAATTACTTAAATAATAAGATTATTAAATTAACTAGGGGTCAAAAAGTGAAAGGGGCTTGACAAGGTGACATTTGGTTGATTATGATAAAAGTATATTAGGAAAATATCTAGGTGTCTACACATATTTATAATAAAGATGAAGAGTCTAAGCCACCAAATATACCAACCACTAAAAAGAGTCTTTGTTTAAAAGAGAAATTAAAATTATAAAATCCATCTTACAAATAACATCTTTCCAACCCAATTTACAAGCATTCAACATAATCAAACAATAACATATGATGGAATTATTAGTACCTTATAATGTATTTATTCATATTGGAAAACACAAGGATTATAATCCACATAGGATCTAATAAGAAACTACTATAATCCACATAATACACGAGGATCTAATAAAAACCTACTATAATGCACATAATACACGAGGATCTAATAAGAACCTACTATAATCCACATAATACACGAGGATCTAATAAAAACCTACTATAATCCACATAATACACGAGGATCTAATAAAAACCTACTATAATCCACATAATACACGAGGATCTAATAACTAGTCACGCTTAGGCTTGGGCATCCATAGTAAAATTTCCCCGTAAACGGCATGACAAGAAGCCTGATTTCCTCCCACTCCGTCGGAAAAATAATGAGAGAGTGCCGTAGCGTTCCTCACTACTTTTTTATCATCCTCCACCACCTCCAACTGAAGATCAAATACCTCACTCCCATTGATAGAATGACAATAAATCACTCCGTAAGGAAACACGAAGTTATGACACGATACGGGCGATTTACCACCCACGATATTCTCCCTCTTAGCCACCTTGGTAACCGTGGCCCGCTGACCGGATCCCACAACGGACTGGTCACTAAGTAGGGCTACGTCAGATCCCAAAAGGGACACTATGAATTCCACCATGCCCTCAATGGATGTGCTGCACCTCTTTATTTCTCCTTCCTCTGCCCTATCCTCACACATCTGCAACGTCCCCACCATGTTACGGGACATATTTGACTCGCTCGGGATGTCCAACAACTTTAAAATTTGAGAAACATTTGCAGAAGAGAATAGCGGCATCATCTCTGCTAACTCGCTTGGCAAAAATGGCATCCGTGTTCTGGGAGGGCCCATATCCGGCAATATTATTTCCCCGGACTCCCGCAGCTCTTTCTTGTCAAAGAACACGTGCTCCTTCACCTCCTCAAGCGTACCTTTGGAGCCTCCAAAGTTGAACAACCATGTTCAAACGGTACGTATTCACGGCATATCAAACCAGCAGACCGGCAGAACTGGGAGGCATCGAAAGAAGTAGCGCCTCTGCTCTTCAGCGCCGTGGCGAAATCCTTCAGCTGTCTTAGAGAAAGAGGGGACATACGATCCACTAGCGGCTGGGGTATTCCAATGTCTGGAAGCTTCTCCCGCCACCGCTGACGCTGTAACACCGCAACGTTACTGTTGTCGGCACCAATCTTATCGAGCCCAACAATTGCCTGAAAGCAATCCACACAGTATTAGTCTTCCTTGTGTAGTACACTGCTCAAAAACCAAAACAACCAAACAAATAAACAACTAAAAAGTAGAAAACCAAAAAGTTGCCATCCCTCTGAAACAACTCACACTAGCTCCGACCACCAGAAGTAGCAGAACTCTGCTTGTCGTAGCCATTGCCTCACTCCAGAAGTGCTATATAATAGTTATTCCTTCACTGCCTTTTCAATTGTAAAGTTCTCTAAGTTCCTCTCTTTATAGGAAATTTTTCTCAAGCTGCCCGCGGGCAGTGATACAACCCAGGAAAAAACTAAATGTGTTGGTAAAAGCTGTCAACAATTCATCCTGGTCACTTTGAGTTTCATGGAAGTACGAGCGTAGTGAGATAGCCTGCGCTGACGGTATTCCATTAGTTTGTACTACCCTTTTAATATTCTTATCATCTCAGGGTTCTATTAACGATTTTGAGACTAGAACTGTCGATGAACAATGGTACCTATACGGTAGCTCTTCCATCAATTATTTGGGTACTCAATAAAGCTTGCACTCAATTTTCTATGTGAGTTTTGATTCGTCGCATTCATTAAGGAGGAAAATTATTTTTGTTTTGTAGATAAGATTTCTCAGGCGTCTATTTTTATATAATTTCCGCAATGGGCCATATTTTGCGATATTTTTATTGGTTCATCTTGTGGTACTTTCTTTCTAATTACCACAAATCACCTTTACGAGGAAATTAACAAGTGAAAAATATAAATACGTCAAAACCGATATATTAACTACAGAGAGAAGAGGAATCTTTTATATAACTTATTAAGTAAATTGTTTGTGGGATGGGAATTAGATCAATAATTCTTAGAAGTAGTACAATAATAATTAGAATTAAATTCTATGTAAAAAAAAGTGTGTAGCTAGTGAAGTTTTTCATAATGGAAACTTTTAAATTATATGAAGAAGTGTATTTCACTCCCAACACACTCTTTAAGGTAGATCAATGTTGAGATTCACTACAACAACAAATTCAAAAAAATAGACATTATATAATTTAGTTTTAATAAATTTTAGATAGATAGAATTTCAATTATGATATATAGGATTTTTAGTTCTAATTATTTTTTGTGTGTGTGGATTATTGGTTTTCCTAACAAGAAAGGATTATCAAGGATGGATCACTGCACCATTTTTCCCTTGGGCTATTTTCTCATGGGTTCTATGTTGAGTAATAGCTATTTGTGTATTACACAATATTGCCAACTACTTCTAGATTATTCAAATATATGATTCCAATGGTAGGAACTCCTTGTAACAAACCAAAATTTTGGATATGGGAAGATCATCTATTTTTCCACTTATATCTATGATATGGCATAAGATGTAGAATTTTTATACACAAATATTTGGCATATTATAAAAATTTAAATAATGATGAATCTCACCCATTAGTCTTGGGAAAGTAAAAGATTCTCTAAGATATTTTCATGAAAGGTTGTGAATATATTATGCATGCAAAGTGCAATTAGGTGCACATTATTATTTATATTCTTTTATCATCCATTGTAATGTGTCCTTTTTTCTAAAAATAGTATTCATTGTTTTTGGTAAACCCAATTTCCTAAGTAGTAAGTCAGCACCAACAGATTTATCGAGAAATTTGGATTTTCAAAGTGAATTAATTAAATTATTATCGAGTGACATCTATGAATACTCATGAATTATATATTTGGGACCAATTTGGGTGTGGATTTTTGGGAGACATGTTCACGGTCAAATTGGTGATTCTCATCTTAGCAGCAGGAGTTACAAACTTTATGGTGACCCATTCTTATTAGAGGCAGTTAAACCTTTTCAAATCATCTTTCCCTCCCTTGGGTATGGGATTTGAGCACCCAAATTGGTGTGGGTGGTGGTTTGATATATTATTGCTTATTTTCCAAGTTGGGTTTCATTTTATGTACTGTTTTCTCTTCACAGGTTTTTTTGATTTTCTTCAGAGGATGGTAAACCAATGAAGGATCTCCAAGGATGGTAAACCAAAGAGATTGAGGCTCAAAGATAGTGGTTATGAGTGTCTCCAGGTACAATTTCATCCAAATATTGTCATTGTTTCGAATGTTCTTCATTTTGGGAATTTTTCTTAGTTTATTTGTAAGAGTTTGGTGTAGTTTGGAGTGCATAGTTTAGATTTCTAAGTTTCGGATTGTATTGTTGTTGTGAGTAGCATATTTTGATGTTATTATAGTATTTATATATGTACTTTTCTGTTGGAAAATTTATATGAAGATCTAGGTGAGTTTGTGTGGAGATTGCACAACTTTCAGATGAGTTTTGGGCTTCCAGTTGAGGATCTCTTTGGGTATTTTTGTTGCAATTGTAGTTGTCTATTATCAACTATTTATGAAATAAAATTGATGCAATTTTCATGTTATTATCAGTCGTATATCATCCTATAATAGTTTCACATCTTTCTATGTTAGTTCAGAACATTTTGGTGAAGTTTTTATCCTACCCAGTTTGCATCTACTTTTAGTTTGATAGAAACAAATATTTCCAAACTTTCTAGATTTGTTGTTGTTGTTCATTGTTGTTATTTGATGTATTTAGCAGAAAAAATGATGTAATTACATTTGAAAATATATAATAAATCATTTGAATTTAGTTGCACATTAGTCGATTTCTATTTGGTGCATTTTAGTGTTTATTTTAGATTACTTGATTTGTCTGACATTAATTTTGATAAAAATTATGATTTCCAAATTTGAGATAATTTGTTTGTGGAATATTATAAGATTAATCATATTTTAGGTTATTTTAATTTGGGACATTACAATGGTATCAAAGCCATGATCTTGTCAACCTGAGGGTTTGATCAAACTCAGTAAAGGAAAAAATGGAGTTGAAAGATGGTTGATGTTGGTGATTATATGGAAGATTTGGCAAAAGAGCTATTGGTCATCAGAGAAACTTATTTTAACCAAGATGAAGGATTTATAAATTCAATCCCATACAGTGATTATATCACTTAGGTGCAAAACATGATGGCCATCAAGGGTCATAGACAACATTCAAATTCTAGTGGGAAAGAGGAGCAAGGTCATAAAATATTTCACTCCATTTTTTTATGGATTAGACAAGGTCTTAGTCAGAGCTTGGTTATTTGAGATGTAGGACTATTACTTTCTTAGTTCCATGGAGGAACAAGTTTCCATTCAGTATGTGATCTTGCATCTTGAAGGAGTTGCTCATGATTGGTGGTACCAAGGTATGAACACCCAAGTCCACATTCAAGGAGATTCTTTTGATGAATTTTTTCAAAATTTGATTTATATATTTAAACAAAATGTTGAAGAGGATCAGGTAGTTGTAGAAGAATTCATATCAAGAAATTCTAATGGTGTGAGTGTTTTGAAGAATGATGGATGTGTGACAAAGTTTCGAGATGACCCCTTGGACATGCATGCAATAATGGAGGATAAGGTGGTGCATGAAGGACAGGAAAAAATGATAGCCTTGAATCCTATTTTGGATTCATTTGTTGAAGATTCTAAGACTAATATCTACCTTGATGTCTCTAGTGGAGAAGATACTGATGATGGGTTCTCTAAGATGCTTTTAGAAGATGGGCATGAAAGAGGCAAAGGTCATGATATCTCCAAATTAGCTTTTAATGTTCACTCATATCATCTCATTGATGAGATTTTAGATGGATTTGGGGTTGGCTTCCAAACCAAGCCTATGAAGAAAGATGATGAATATTTCAGTCCTAGGAAGATGGGGCATGGCTCTCTTAAAAAGGAAATCACACATGAGAAGCATAATGAATACTTACACTTTGATCATAGCAATCAACCCTCTTTTACTTGAGATCTAGGTGTGCTAGCATATAAGTGTTATGAGGACCTATCTTGGGATGAATTTCCCTTTCATTTCAATGTTGTTTTTAATTCATCATGCATGGAGGATGGCAATGATGGAACTAATGTTGTAAGGTATGTTAATGAAATTTATCACAAATCTAATGTATTATTGCTTGATGCTAATTTTGAGAAAATACTTAGAAGATAATTTGATTTTGAACAAAGATACAACAGCCTTAATTTTGAGAAAAAACATGGGAGCCATGATTATGAGCTTAGACACTGTAGCATTGCTGATTTGGATCCGCAACCCAATCCTACACATTTTCATCAAGTTGGAAAAGAAGAGGTTTATGAGGTTTGGGACAGCCATGGTGTTGTTGGTGATAGGTATGAAGAAGATTTTAATTTTGGTATGCATTGTAATTTTCAAAAACTTGACATGCATGAGGGAAGTTGTGGAAGATAATTTTTGGTGTCTATTGAAAATGAAATGAAAATTTTATCTAGATTGGATAATACACAAATGCAAGTAGAAAGTATCATTCAAAATACACCAAGGGATCAAAATGAGCTTAGTGTTTCCTATGTTGATTTGCAAACAATAAAGGGAACTATGGAGGAAATCAAAATAGGTTACTTGCACATGTTATATGATAGAGATATGGCTAACAAGTTTGCATATGAGGCCCTATCCATGACTAAGCAATTAAAGGGAGAAGTTGGTGAGCTCACTAGTAAGCTTAAATCTACAAAGCTTACTTTGGAAAGTGTCCAAGAGGCACTTCTCGAGGAAAGTGATCAATTCTATGAGGCTCAACAATTTAGGGAGCTAGATTGGATACGAGACGAATCTAATATGGAACATGTAGATAGTGGGAGTTTGGACTAGCAGGAGGACAGATCTAACCTTTAGATTGTTGATCCTTTATTTGAGATAGATACTAATTTGACTCATGATAATATTTTTTTTGAATTTTGTAATTAATATCTAATCGATTGCAATAATGAGATGGGACTTGATTGTAGGATTTAGGACCCAGGTGTAGTTTCTTACCATGAGATGTTGTCTCAAGATTTGAGTAGTGGGTCAACCTCCATTGTTAATATTGCTACCCTCTTTAAGATCAACTTGTATCTGACTTCATATTCTAATTTGTAGATGAGTTGGATGGTCTTTTCAACCTGAAAACTAAGTAATTATTGGATAAGGTTGGATGGTAGAGGTAATTTGACCATAGGAGATGTTCTTGTTGCTACTTCCATGCTCATCTCATATGTTTTTAGTTGGATTTAGGATTGGTCATTATTTCCCTTACATATTTTCATTTGTTATAGAGACATCCTTTCAAGAGCAGATTTTTGTTGATCATTGGCATAATTTTGGGATTTTTGTTGTAAGCATTTTCCTAGACACAATTCATTTTTTCATTGCTTCCACTTTTGTGAGAGATGGTCACTATAGTTACCTCATGGAGATGATATGCATGATTCCACATGATAGTTTAATGATTGCATTGGAGATGACATGCATGATTACAGATGCTAGTTTAAGGATTGCATCAGTTTGGTTGCTTTAGTGTGCCCAAGGCCTTCCATTTGACTCTAGGAGGTTAAGTGTTGATGATATGATTTAGGATAGTGATAGCAGAAGTATTTCTTAGTTGGTGGATTTTCTTAGAGACATGGTTGTAATTGACTTGCCTGATACTTGTGACAGGGATGATGGGTATTATGTCTTATGGTTGAGCTAGGTGACTTGTATTTTTCCCAGGATCAAGATTGAAGATGAGTTAGCTAATGTAATATTTTCTAAGTTACTATGGTAGGGTATGCTCCATGGCATTGGTTCCAATCCTCTCAGTAATTTCAATTGTGGGTTGGATGGTGTCTTATTTTTGGGATTCCAAGAGAGAAGAATTCAATTTGAATATGGTGGATTATTAGTGGCACATTATCATCATGGTGCTAAGGAGAAGTGGTTGCAATTAGGGGAGTATTGTCATACCTCTTTCCATCATAAGTGGACTTTGGCATGTCTCCATTTCAGGCTCTCTATAGTTATTATTCTCTCTCTTTTGTTGATTTATTATTTTCAAATAGTAGAGCCCCTATAGCAAGTGAATTTTTCCTACAAAGATAGGACTAGAGGTCACGTAGAGACAATTCACATATTGCATAAGGTCAACAAAAATTGTATGTTGATAGGAAAAGAATGGAGAGGATCTTTGAGGTTGAAGTTTTCCCAATGTGCATACTAATTTCTAGATTGGATATTTTGTTAGGTTTTAGTCATACAATCAGAGTTTCCTGAAGAAAAGTAGAGCAAAAAGGCCTAATTGATCCATTATGTCGCTAGGAAGGATGGGAATGTAGTTGAGTGATATGTACCACCAGTTTGCAACATACACAATATTTTTCATGTTTCATATCTCTTGAGAGAGGTGGGACAACAATTTGCAATCTCTTTTGAATTGTCACCATTATATGATGAGAGGAAACAAAATTTAACACTTGAAAGAGTAATAGAAACAAGAGAGGAGAAGCCAAGGAACAAAGGTATAATCAAGAACTTAATCAAATTTGATGATGCAACATGGGAAAGGACAAAATATCACAACCATACAAGTCATCATTGCTTAAGGAGAAGCAATATTTGGGAGGGAGGACTTGTAGTGTCCCATTTTCTAAAAATAGAATTCACTATTTTTGGTAAACCCAATTTCTTAAGTAGCAAGTCAAGACCTACAAATGAATCGAGAAAGTTGGGTTTTCAAAGTGAATTAATTAAATTATTATTCAGTGAAAATTTATGAATATTCATAAATTATATATTTGGGACCAAGTTGGGCATGGATTTCAAAGAGAGCATGTAATGGTCAAATTGGTGATTCTCATCTTGGCAACCAGAGTTACAAACTTTATGGTGACCCATTCTTGTTGGAGGGAGTTATAACTTTTAAAATTAATCGTTCCCTCCCTTGGCCATGGGATTTGGGTACCCAAATTGGTGTAGGTGGTGGTTTGATATATCATTGCTTGTTTTATGAGTTGGGTTTCATTTTATTCATTGTTTTCTCTTTACATGTTTGTGATTTTCTTCAAAGCCTGATAAGCCAATGAAGAAGGATCTCCAAGGTTGGTAAAACAAGGATATTAAGGCTCAAAGACAGTGGTTCCAAGGGTCTCTAGGTGAAATTTCATCCAGATATCATTGTGTCGAATGCTCTTTAGTTTGGTAAATTGTCTTAGTTTATTTGTGGGAGTTTCATGTAGTTTGGAGTGCATAGTGTGGATTTCTAAGTTTCAGATTGTATTGTTGTTGTCAACAACATATTTTGATATTAAATTAAAATATTTATATATGTACTTTTCTATTGAAAACTTTGTATAAATATCGGGGAAAGTTTGTGTCAAGATTGCATGAGCTTTGGATGAATTTTGGCCTTCTTGTTGAGGATCTTTTTGGCTATTTTGTTGTAGTTGTATTTTTCTATTATTAGTTGTTAATGATATAAAATTGATGTAATTTTCATGTTATTATTAGTCGTATATCATTCTACAATAGTTTCACATCTTTTTTTGTTAGTTCAAAACATTTTGGTGAAGTTTTTATCCTACCCATTTTGCATATATTTTCATTTTTTTAGAAACAAATTTTTCCAAACTTTCCAGATTTTCTATTGTTGTTCACTATTGTTATCTAATGTATTTAGCAGAAAAAATGATGTAATTACATGTGGAGATATATAATATAGATCATTTGGATTCAGTTACACATTACCCGATTTCTATTTGGTGCATGTTGGTGTTTATTTCAAATTACCCGATTTGTCTGACATTAAGTTTGATAAAAATTAATATTTCCATATTCGAGATAATATGTTTGTGGTATATTATAAGATTAATCATATTTGAGGTTTATTTTAATTTGGGACATTACATCCATTAGTAGTCTTTTATCGGTTCATTATGTGGTATGCTACACATTTCACTATAAAAATATTGGCACTTGGTATTTGCTAAACTAAGTATTAATAATAAAGTTGGAAAATCAATTTGTATAAAAATATTAGATTATTTTATGTTATAACTTTTTATAAAAGAGCCTTGTCTTGTATAGATTTGAGCCAAAATGCATAAGGTGGTCAACAAGCTTGTTAATGAGCAAATCAAGGCCACCAAGCTAGGCCACCCTAATCTCAAGTTTGAATTGTAGGCATGGTGTCTTGTACATGAAGACATAGGTCAATGACTATATCTAATATAATTTCATGAAATAATTTGTTGAGGAAAATATTGTTGCTACTTGGATTTGAAGTTGTATCATGGAATTTAATATGAAGTAAAAGAAAAGTGGGTGCTAACAAAATCTATTAACATGGTATCACCCAAGATATAGATCATATTCATACATATGAACATATTTTTTATATAGATATTTTTGGAAAGTGTCGTAGTAGGGAAGAGGATATGGAATTTCATTACAAGAAAGACCTTTATGTTGTACTCATTGATTGTTCACTTGTCTTGGAGAACCACTATATGCATAGTTACTGTCAAACTATTTGTTACCATTTCTTGGAATATTGACAACTAAATCATAACTGCAGAAAAAAGAAAGGGCAATGTTTGAAGGTAGATATAGCCATTCATACTTATTAAATATGTTTATGTTTTAAAATTATATCATATCAAAAATAAAATGACAATGAAAGATGAAAGAAAAATAATAATTAAAACAAGAAAACAACTTTTTTTAAATAATTTCAATGTCATACAGGAAGAATCCCCAGCTAAAGTTGAGGAATGGCTAGAGGGCATAACCCTGCTAGGTATGCAACCACAACAGAGGTCTGCGACCTCTTTTATGTTGTTTTCTCGCCTCCCTTATGGCCACATCAACCTTTGTGAGGGGAGTTCCTTTGTGCATGAAACAATACCAAAAGTTTAAAATAACAAATAATAAAATGTGTCATTCGTTCTAAACCAGTCGCTTGAGCAATGCAACGACTATTTTTAGTGCCTCGTCTTGAAGCCCGTTTATGCACTGCTTAGTGTTATTTCACCCCTGCACACAAGTAAACCAAAAACCATTCTAAGTGAAGAACATATACTTAAGGAAACAATGGATTTTATCTCTACTCAGACTACTCCTACCCATCCTGGCATGATGTTGTTTCTTTGTGGTTTCCAAACCGTAGCAAACCGAGAGGAAGGTAAAATAAAATATGAGACAGAAAAATCTAGGGTTTGGATTGGTGACGTGTAGGGTTTTTCTCATGCCACATAGAAAGTTGTGGCATTATTTTGCTGTGGTAATTACAACTGGCAAAAGTGAAAATAATTTTAGGCCTCATTAGTTAAATTAAATATTGTCTTATTGTGAATATAGGTTTTGATACATATAAAACTCTAGGTCTATGTCTCATTTTCACACACTCCAAAATTGATTGTGTAATCGCATGAAAATAAAATGAGCAAATTTATCTTCGATATTAGTACTCATTAATATAATTATGTGAAGGATGGTCCTCAACATGATGCACTTATTTTGTGTATTTGGAAAACTCTCATTTGAAATAATTGGGGGTAATTAGATAACGTTAGTCAAATTGTCTTAACCAAATTTTCTTATTCCAATCATGAATAGGTTTATCATTTATTATTTGACGATAATATTAAACCCAAGTTCATATATTTTAGTTTCTTGGGTTTGTCTATAAATACATTTCCATATATATATATATATATATATATATATATATATATATATATATATATATATATATATTAGTTGTGCCATTATTTTTTTGTGGTAATTACAACTGGCAATTTAGTGAAAATAATTTTAGGCCTCATTAGTTAAATTAATATTGTCTTATTGTGAATATAGGTTTTGATACATATAAAACTCTAGGTCTATGTCTCCTTTTCACACACTCAAAAATTGATAGCGTAATCACATGAAAATAAAATGAGCAAATTTATCCTCGATATTAGTACTCATTAATATAATTATGTGAAGGATGGTCCTCAACATGATGCACTTATTTCGTGTATTTGGAAAACTCTCATTTGGAATAATTGGGGGTAATTAAATAATGTTAGCCAAATTGTTTTAACCAAATTTTCTTATTCCAATCATGAATAGGTTTATCATTTATTTCTTATTTGACGATAACATTAAACCCAAGTTCATATATTTTAGTTTCTTAGGCTTGTCTCTCTCTCTCTCTCTCTCTCTCTCTCTCTCTCTCTCTCTCTCTCTCTCTCTCTCTATATATATATATATATATATATATATATATATATGTATGTATGTATGTATGTATGTATGTATGTATGTATGTATGTATGTATGTATGTATGTATGTGTGTGTGTGTGTGTGTATATATATATATATATATATATTAGTTTCTATTATTGCATATTGAAATGAAAGGAAATAGGGTTGTTCACAAAAAGGGGGTTCACCGATTATATATATATATATTAGTTTCTATTATTGCATATTGAAACAAAAGGAAATAGGGTTTTTTACAAAAAGGGGGTTCACCAATTTAAACTATAGACCTATTTCCCACTATTTCTTTGGGAAATGAGATCCAGTCAAAGAATTGACTTACAACCCTCATGTGAGTCAACTCAATGAGGGAATCTACTTATTTCCTTATGCTTGAAGATGGGAGTTTCAGCCTGAACAACAATTTTTGGAGAAAAACTAAAAATAGCAAATCTACTCAATTATGTTCATTCAAACTTGAAACAACAATTTAAAGGTCAATACTAACAGAAACAAAAAACTTTTTGCAGATATGAGAAGGGCATAACATTATGTACCAGTCACCAAAAGGAAATTTTGGGATGTTGTCTAGGACTCATTCACCCATGGGAAAATGGGTCTCTGCTCAAGGTTTTCAACCAACTTTTGAGAGCCTCTAATGTCAATTTGTAGCTTCTATTTGATCTGGGTTGTAGTGTCAGAAAGTCAAAAATAAGAGTTTCCATGAATTGACAAAAAAATTGACAACTTTTGCAACTTTGACAACTTTTCCAATCTTGCTCTTCAAAAGATCTTCAATCCTTCTTCAACCCAAGATTTGCAACACAAACACAAGAGGGAAAAATTGTTTTTTTTTGGTGAATGGGGTTTTTTCTTAGTCAAACCTCGTTTGGTTAATTAAACCTTCAATTGAAATAATGAAATGTGAAAGGAATGATGGATGAACAATGCTATGTTGCAACTCACCAAACCCTTGTATAAACCTTTGGAAATCTGCAATATTGATCTTGCATGAAACAGCTTCAATGGATGTGGATTTGGATGCTTGAATTGATATTTCAATGTGTTGACTTGATATTTGATACCTACATCACAATATTAGCTCCAAAAACATGCATGATTGCAAAATACTTTGACATGATGCTTGAGATCTTGATTTCTACAATAAATCACTAATAAATATACTCTTAAATGCCTTGAAAATAGTATTTTCTCATACGAAAGTTCACCTCTTGCTAGATGTTTTGAATTGATAAAATAACCTTGTATTTATAGACCTATGTATCCTTAATTTCCCAAAAATTAAACATTATGAGCCGACATAAAAATTTGAATTTAGAGATATTTTAAAATATGACCAAAAATATAATTTAAATTCAGGTTCAAAGGAATAGGGTGAACTCATTCGCCCATGGGTGAATCCCAGGTCCCTATTCTTGGAACACAAATCGCTCAAGGTAAAGTATTATGTGTTGTCATTAATTATTGTTGAGTTTCCCTTTCGGAAAATGTAATTTATTAGACTTGTAGATGTATAATAGGGCTTATTAAGGCATAATTAAGTCTATTTTAATTAAGAGGGCCCAAACAAAGTCTAAAAATGTAAAAGAGTACATTTTTCTACACTACACATATATGGTACAATAACTTAACATCCATGTTTGTGGACCTCTACCTTTCCTTTTAGATAATGATTAGGGTGTTGGATGTTGTGGTTGTGTTGCTAATATGTGGTTGTCATCGATGTCAAAACTATTGGAATTAATTCATTTGAAGCTATATATGTCAAATATATTGAGAAAATTGTAATAAATGAGTTGCAAGTTGTCAATGGTGAAGTGAAGTTCAATATGTTTGTTATTTTTGTACATTGTTGATCAGAGGTTGTAAATAAAAGGGTTTGTTGTTGAGTGTATCTAGTTTATCCATGTCCAGTTTCAGAGATCCGCATGAAGATTTTCATTCTAACAGTTTTTTGTTTCTTCAGTCTATGTTCCTAATTGAAGATGATGTTATTTCAATTTGTTCAGCTATTGTGGATACTTCTCTTGTGATTCATGATTCTTGTGGATGTTTCTAGATCGTTCTCTATCTTTTTGCACATCCGCATTGATCATTGTGCTCGTGATCCCATATTTTCCCTTGCATGTTCATGTTTTTCTTGTTCTTGGTCGACATAGTGTTTGTAGTGTGTTGTAAATCTTCAAGGAGAAATTAATTGAAGTGTTTTCATGTTGGCAATGTTGTTTTGGGTCCTCACTAAGTTGTGGTTGACCTTGGTTGATTCGCATTGATAATCTTTAATGTTTTGGGCAAATAGTTTATATTCATTTTATTATTTTTGTTGAGGCCGACTTGTAGCGATGAAATTTCTTGTTACAGATATATATAAGCGATTGTTCATTTCATTTGAAGTATGCCAAATATGTGTGTGCACGAATAATGTTCTAAATCATTCGATGGAAGAGCAGAGTGTGAAGAAGAGTGAAGAAGAGTGGAGAAGTGTTCATGTGCTTAATTGGAATTGTAATCAGGCATTAGCAGATGCTATTTTCTTAGTTCAAAATTTGGATGGCTATAATCTAAATCTCTTTGTAAGACAATGTGTCTTCCTTTGTAATTGAGCAATGAGCTCTAGGTAGTGTGCCTGAATGCATGTGCATTCCCCATATTTCATTTTCATTATAATTTTAACAGGGTATAATCTTGTGGACTGACCTCCACCGTGGTTTTTCCCCTAATAGGGTTTCCACGTAAAAAATCTTGGTGTTATGTGTGTTTATGATGTGTTCATGGTTTATGGTTTCATGGTTAATTATCAGATCTAAGAATAAGGTTAATAAGTTGAATAATTTTTGAACTTTTGTGACAATCGATTCACCCCCCCTCTTAGGTGGCTGCCCTCGTATTGCCAACAATTGGTATCAAAGAAGGTTCCTTGGAAGAAGTTTAACAGTTTAAGGTGATTCGGGATGGAAAGTTACAAGAAGGATAGTCTGAGATTTGATGGATAAAATTATTCTTTGTGGAAGACTCGAATTGAGTACCATCTGAGATGCATTGGTGAACCCTACTAGAGCATTACAAGTAATATGTATATTATTCCACAAAATGGTCCTACTACTTTTGTTGAGATCAGAGATGTTGAGTATAATATCCAAGTTAAGGAAGCTTTATTGAGTGGTTTGACTGATTCTGAGATGACAAATGTTATGGATCTGAAGACTGCTCATGAGATAGAAAAAGTTGGAAACCTTGTATGAAGGTGATGCTAATGTGAAGATTGCTAAGTTGTAGAGTTTGAAAGGGAAATATAAAAGGTTGAGAATGGGTGATTATGAGAACATTAATACTTTCATGCAAAGAGTGAATGAACTTGTGTGTTGTATTAGATGTGTTGGAGGAAAGATGGATGAATCTGAGATTGTTGCTAAAATGCTTAGATCCCTACCTGATTCTTACAAAGTCAAAGCTAGTGCTATTGAAGAGCTCTAGACTGTAACAAACATAACCAAAGATACATTGGTTGGTAAGCTAACTGCTTTTGAGTTGATCGAATTTGGTGATTCCCTTCCTAAGGTTGAATGTGCATTTAAGGCTACTACTTCTGGAAGAGATAGACAAAGATATGATCCAGGTGAAAGTTCATCTAGGAATACATTCAAGTATGAGGATGAAATCGAATAGATTGAAGAAGAAGAAAGAGAGCTAGAAGAGCTGGAAGCACTTATTGTCAAAAGAGTACCGAGAGGAAAAGGTAAGTATGAAGGAAAATTGCCTCTTAAATTTTTTTCTTGCAATAAGATAGGTCATTTTGCATCAAGGTGTCTCGAAAGAGCTACTAAACCAAGACATAACAAGCCTAGATTTCAGAAGTGTTACTATGTTGTTGATGAAGGTGTGACAGATGATGAATCCAATAAAGGAAATAGAAGTGATGATGAATGGGTATTTATTGCTATCAAAGAAAATAATCTTGTATCTACTGAATCTGATGGTTGTACAAATGTGGAAAAATCCCTAGCTGCTTGAGTTCAAGAGAAAGATGAATGGGTAATTGATAGTGGATGTTCACATCATATGACGGGAGACAAAAGTAAGTTTGTAAGCTTGGAAAAGTATGATGGTGGTGTTGTGAGATTTGGTGATCTAATAAAACTGGTGTGATCCGTGGAAGAGGTTGCATTTCTCTTAATGGTAAGCATAATACTGATGATGTTTTGTATGTGGAAGTCTTGAAGCATAATCTTTTGAGTGTTGGTCAAATGGTTGATAAGGGATACAATCTTCAGTTCAAGGATGGAAAGTGCAGAATATTGAGTTCCAAAAATGAAATTGCATTAGGTACAAAAATAAAAGGTAATATCTTTCACTTGAGTGCTGCTAGTAAAAGTTGTTTAATTGTTCAAGTTGATGAAAGTTGGTTATGGCATAGGAGGTTGTGTCAAGTTAACTTTGATAATATTGTCAAGATAAGTTCCACTAAGGCTGTGAGAGATCTACCTAAGTTGGTGAAACCTACTAATGCAATATGCAAGGAATGTCAGTTGGGAAAGCAAACTAGGATTTCATTTTGGAGTAAAAAGCATTGTTCAAATGAATTGTTAGAGCTTGTGCATACTAATCTGTGTGGTCCCTCTAAGGTTAGAAGTTTACAAAGTTATAGGTATTTCATGTTACTCATTGATGATTATTCTAGAATGGTATGGGTTACTTTCTTAAGGGAGAAATCTAAAGCACTGGAAAAGTTCAAGATCTTTATAGCTATGGTTGAGACAAAGATAGGTTTGAAGGTTAAATTTCTGAGATCAGATAGAGGTGGTGAATTCACTTCTGGTGAAATTATTTCTTTTTTCGAAGAACATGGAATAAAGAGACAATTATCTACACCGCGGACCCCTCAGTAAAATGGAGTTGTGGAAAGGAAGAACAAAACAATTGAAGATGCTGCTAGAACTATGATGTTGGAAGGAAATGTTCCTCAAATATATTAGAGAGAAGTTGTGAGTACTGTTGTGTACACACTCAACCGGGTACAAATCAAAGGTGATATTGTTAAGACCCCTTTTGAGCTATGGACTGGTCAAAAGCCTACTATTAAATACTTCAAGATATTTGGGAGCAGATGTTATATTAAGAGAGATGAAGACATGGGAAAGTTTGATGGTAGGAGTGATGAAGGTATCTATCTGGGTTGTTCTACTAAAAGTAAGGCCTACCGATGTTACAATAAAATATTGAAGAAAATGGTTGAAAGTGCAAATGTTAAGGTTGATGAAGACCTAGGTACACTATCCAAAACCTGTGGATATGACTCTGATGATCAGGATGAAAATACAATCGAAGGAAAGCAAGTTTAGACTACAAATCAAGTGCAAATCAATCCAATAAATCAAGAAAATGAAGGAGAAACTAGTGAAGTTGTAGAAGAGAGACCAAAAGAGCATGAAGTTGAAGAACATTCTAAGAAGACTCTGAGGTATGTAAGATTGAATCATTCAAAATATCAGATTATAGGTGATAAGAACAAAGGTGTCCAGACTAGGAGAAAGATTGTAGAAGAGTATTGCTTGATATCAAAGACTGGACCTACTAGTGTGAATGAAGCATGTAAAGATGAGCATTAGGTTGAAGCAGTGAAATAAGAGTTAAAATTGATTGAGAAAAATGATACATGGATTCTTGTTCCCAGACCTAAGGACAAGAATGTAATTGGAACCAAATGGGTCTTTAGAAACAAATTGAATGAGCAAGGTGAAGTGGTTAGAAACAAAGCAAGACTGGTATGTAAAGGATATTCACAAATGGAAGGAATTGACTTTGAAGAGACCTTTTCCACTATTGCTAGAATTGAAGCTATAAGATTATTTCTTGCCTATGTTGCTCACAAGAACTACAAAGTCTATCAGATGTAAAATTATCTTTTCTAAGTGGTGAATTGGAAGAAGTGTATGTTGAGCAACCTGATGGATTTCAGTTGACTGATAAGGAAGATATGGCGTGTCGGTTGAATAAAGAATTGTATGGACTCAAACAAGCCCCTAGAGCATTGTATACAAGATTGGATAAATATTTGTTGAAGCATGGATTTAACAAAGGTACTGTTGATATTAATTTGTATTTCAAGATTGATCATAATAAATATTTGATTGTTGAAGTCTTTGTTGATGATATCATTTTTGGAGGAGATGATGGTTTGTGCATGAAGTTTTCTAATGAAATGCAGAATGAATTTGAGATGTCTATGATTGGTGAGATGATTTTTTTTTTTGGGATTGCAAACTACTCAGTTAGATAAAGGGATTTTTATATCTCAGTCCAAGTATGTGAAGGAATTGTTGAAGAAGTTCGGTATGGAAGATTCAAAGCCAGTTGGTACACCAATGGTGACCAGATGCAAGTTGACAACAGAAGATGATTCTCCAAAAGAAAATCAGACAATATACAGATCAATCATTGGTGGATTGTTGTATTTAACTCAAACTAGGCTTGATATCATGAATGTTGTATGTATTGTTGCAAGATTTCAAGCTAATCCGAAGGAATCTCATGTGGCTGTTCTGAAGAGAATTTTCAGATACTTGAAGGGAACTGTTGATCTTGGCCTATGGTATCCTAAAGATGATGATCTTACTTTGAGTGCCTTTACTGATGTTGACTAGGCAGGAGATGTGAATGATAGAAAAAGTACTAGTGGTGGTGCATTTTTCTTAGGTAAGAAGCTAATTTTCATGGTTAAGCAAGAAGCATAATGCAATTTCCTTGTCTACTGCAAAGGTTGAATACATTATTGTTGCTAATAATTGTACTCAAGTATTATGGATGAAACAGATGTTGAAGGATATCAAAGTTGTATATGATGAGCCTATTGCTATATTCTGTGATAACTCAAGTGTTATTAACATTTCCAAGAATGGAGAAAGCTAATGATGACAATAACAGAGGCAGTGGTAGTGGTCGGGCTACTGATCTATGGACTGAGGAAGAGAAGTATATGGTTGAGTGCCTCAAGAAAATGGTAGAGGAATTACAGGATTTCAAATGCAATCATGATGGCAAGCAGGGAGATATGGAGGAGCAGTTGAGGAACATCAAAAATTCTCTCCACAAAGTGTTGGTTATGAACCATAAGATTCTAAAATCCACTACTCAGACCATGAATACCATGGTGGAAAACCTGGAAAAATCCCTTTAAGTTAAGACTACTATGTTTCTTGATTTGGACAAAGAGGAAGGGCAGCCAGATAGTGGGGGGTCGAGTAATAGGACGAGAACAAATTTGAAAAGGAAGACAGGCCAAGCTTTAGTCAACATCCAGGAGATCAAGAAGTTTGCACTTAACATGAACAGTCTAGAGCAGGAAGTGGCAGAGATCCTCTGGAACCTAGCCTAGGGGCTAGCTATTTTGCAGTTTTTTGTCATTTTTTGGCTTTTTTTCCCTGGCTTTTAGTGTTTTCTTCTTTTTAGGCAGATTCTTGTTTTTGTATGAGCTCTGTTAATGCTATATCCTTCACTATAAAACTATTAAGGGTTTCGGGACCCCTCTAAAACATGTTTGTTCATTAATCAAAAACATTTCCAAGAATCTAGTGTTGCATTCAAAAAAAAAGCATATATCTATCAAAAGTTTCACTTTTTGAAGGAGAAGGTAAGTGAAGAGGAAGTCAAATTGAAGTATGTTCCTACTAAGGAGCAGATTGTAGACATCTTTACCAAGTTGTTTCCTAAGGATACTTGAGTATCTTAGAGGGAAGTTAGGGGTGATTACCCCTCCTAATTAGAACTAAGATGCAAACCAATGCATTGCATCAGTCCATGCATTTCATAATCATTTCTTGTTTTGGATTGATGTTGTGGTGTCTGCTACTCAGGGGGAGTAGTCAGATGGTTCAGATATGTGGTTTAGAGCTTAAATAACTTTGTCATTGATGTCAAAGGGGGAGAAGAGTCCTGTGAAAAACTTGTGATTATCTAGGGAGAAGAGCCTTATGGGGAGAGATATTATGTGAAAGTGTTGAGGAGAAGATGAGTCAGAACCTAAGCAGGAGTCAGTTACGTTGATGGTGTTTTTCACATCATGTGTTGCCATCAATGTCAAAGGGGGAGATTGTTTGATGTTGTGGTTGTGTTGCTAATATGTGGTTTTCAAATATGTCAACACTATTAGAATTAATTCATTTGAAGTTGTATATGTCCAGGATATTAAGAAAATTGTAATAAATGAGTTGTAGGTTGTCAGTGGTGAAGTGAAGTTCAGTATATCAATTATTTTTGTGCGTTGTTGATCAAAGGTTGTGGACTAAATGGTTTGTTTTTTAGTGTGTCTAGTTTATCCCCGTCGATTTTCAGAGATCCACATGAAGATTTGATCAAGTTATGAATATTTTCATTCTGACAATTTTTTGTTTCTTCAGTTGGTGTTCTTAATTGAAGATGATTCTATTTCAATTAGTTCAGTTGTTGTGGATGCTTCTCTTGTGATTTGTGATGCTTTTGGATGTTTCTAGATCGTGATCTATCTTTTTTGAATGTCTGCATTGATCGTTGTGCTTGTGATCCAAGATTTTTTCTTGCGTGTTCATGTTTTTTTTGTTCTTGGCCGACATAGTGTTTGTAGCATGTTGTGGATCTTCGAGGAGAAATTAATTGAAGTGTTTTCATGTTGGAGATGTTGTTTTGGGTCCTCACTAAGTTGTGGTCGACCTTGATTGATTTGCATTGATAATATTTAATGTTTTGGGCTGACAGTTTATATTCATTTTATTATTTTTGTTGAGGCCGACTTGTAGCAATGAAATTTCTTGTTGCGGATATATATAAGAAATTTTTCATTTCATTTGAAGTATGTTGAATGTGTGTGTACGCGAATAATGTTCTAAATAATTTGAAGGCAGAGAAAAGTGTGAAGAAGAGTGAAGAAGAGTGGAGAAGTGTTCATGTGCTTAATTGGAACTATAATCAGGCATTAGCAGATGCTATTTTCTTAGTTCAAAATCCGGATGGTTGTAATCTGAATCTCTTTGTAAGACAGTGTGTCTTCCTTTGTAATTGAGCGGTGAGCTCTAGGCAGTGTGCCTGAATGCATGTGCATTTCCCATATTTCATTTTCATTATACTTTTAACAATGTATAATATTGTGGACTGACCTCCACTGTGGTTTTTCCCCTAACAGGGTTTCCACTTAAAAAATCTTGGTTTTATGTGTGTTTCTGATGTGTTGACGGTTTATGTTTTCATGGTTAATTATCAGATCTGAGAATAAGGTTAATAAGTTGAATAATTTTTGAATTTATGTGACAATTGATTCACCCCCCCTCTCAGTTGTCTACCCTTGTATTGCCAACATAGGGAAAATTGTTATGTTAGAAGGATAAAATAATATTATTTTAAGTAATATGCATGGATATGTATTTTATTTCTTTTATAATCTATTTGATATGATTTTCATTTTACAAATTACAATATCAACAATTTAGGACAAGATGTTGGAAAGTCATTTAAAACTTATACAAATGTGATTCTAAATTTTTCTTTATTATGTAATACATATAAATTAGTGTCATGTTGGTTTGTCGATTGATAGCACAATCATATTTTTATTGGATGATCATAGGGAATTCAACCTATAATTACCGATTGATACTTTTCATCTTTCTTAAATATTCATTTCCAAACAAGGGGGTATAATTTTTAAACATAAGCGTACTATGCTAAGTGATATTCATCTAAATTTCATGTATCCAAGGAAATAAATAGATAGGCTTGGGAAGAATAGGAGAATTGAGTATCTAAATTAATTACCTTTATGATTTCATCTTCTACCTCATGTGTATTAGTGTTGGTGTAAATAAAGTCTTGTACCTAGTTAATTCACTACTAGGGGACTTATTTATGTGTTAAGTTTACTTAGATCTTGGGAAGGAATCTTTGTAGAAGGTGTTAGTTGTCATTAGTTGTTATCTTATATTTTTACTTGTAACACATGTGAACCTAGGTAAGTGTGATAAGTTGTCTCATGTCATATGATTAAGACACTTGTCATAATATTATGACATTTTGTATCTCACCTTTCTTATATAAGCAAGAGGTCTCTACTACATTATATATATCAATTGAATCATATTTGCATATGCATATTCTCTCTCTTGTACTTTCCATTTGGCCTCATGATCTTGGTAGCCATAGCCAATTCTAACATGGTATCAGAGTGGGTTGGGTGCCATTGGATAGTCTTTTTCTGAAGAGAGATGGTAAATCTTGAAAATTTGAGTATGCTCTTCTCTTGCATCGTATGATGATCAGGAGAATCATAAAAACTTGATAGAAATACCAGATTTGGGGGGTTTCTCTTTTTGGCTCTTTATTGCAAGTTCAAATTGGAGCTTGTTGGTGCAAATCTAAGGTCACCATTGCGCTCGAAAGGTTCAAGAAAGTCATTTTTCTCTTTTGTTTTGTCCAAATCGAATATATGAAGCCAAATCTATGAGGGTTTGAAGTTGAAGAGTGGTTGCCAGATCCAGAAGGTAGTTGCAATTTTGGAGCATTTTGGGTCAAAACTGACCCTACCATCGCATCCATAAGGCCCAAAAACCCTAAGATGAAATTGTCAAATCTTTGAATTTGAAGCAGTTGTTCGCTGAGGAAAAAAAATTTCCCAAGGAGCCTACGACCCCCCAGGTCATCATTAATGCCGACAGTATGATTTTAGAAAAAATAATATTTTATTTTTGATAATATTTGCAAAAAAAAATATTTTGGTTGGTATTTTTTATTAGAAAATTTCATTGTAAAAGTTTTATTGAAAAATTTTAAACAAAAAAAGGAGACAGAAAAATTTTTATGCATACAAACTTGTTAGCACATTGCAGAGTGTACGATACCCTCAAGGTATCATCGTACCCGCCTGGCACTATGTAACCTACCACATAAGTGACCCCAAAAAAAAAATTGTGGGCTCAAACTTCCCAATGACGACCGGTGAATTCAAAAAACTGACAAAGAAATTAAAAATCTGATGGCATTCAATCAAAACCGAGTGGTCAAAACTTTGGAATATTCCATTTGAAAGAAGATTCCATTGACTAACATCAACATCAAGCATCTTCTTCAAAATATTTTGGTTGATCCAACCACCACTAGTGACTGCTATTTGACCATCATTTTTAAGCCCAGAGAAGGAATATATTCTTTTTTCACACCCGCACGATCGTCAAATTTAATCCTGAGATTGGATGACATCAACACCATGTCATCATTTTCTAAAAAAAAAAGTGTCCCCCTCTCCAATGAGGTTTTTTATTTTACAGTCCATCTTCGGAGGCCCGTGACTTGGTCATTTTGACTCCTTTTTTCGAGCAATTTTTTTTATTTGGGCTAATTTTTCATGCTCTACACGGTGGTGCAATCATTTTTTTGTTTTGGTGTCTGGTTTTTCCAAAAATTGCAGATTCTCACAGGTGTTGTTTTGTCCTCATTTTGGGAACTTCAGGAGCTCATATCTTGCTCCTACGATAACATTTTTGGGTGAAATTTTTTTGAAAGTGCATATTTTTTTGTGTACTTTCTAATGTTGTAATTAGTTTGATCTCACCTACTATAAAAATTTTACTTTGAGCCTATGGCCTCTTTTTGGCATTTGCATGTACCAATATCATGACCACTTTGTTTTTTTTGGCAAGTGGAAATTATAAACGCACTAAATATAAAGTGCCACAAATCAAATATTCTTGGGGGGTTTCATGATTGAGTAATTTGGGTGGTAATATTTTTTCCTTTTTTGGCTTATGTCTCTTGATTGGTCTATTGTGTGACTAAATTGAAGAGTTTAATATGGGCATAAAATTTCATCTTGTTGTAATAAGGTTAAATCGATGGAACTTTAAGTCTTGGCGAGATGGAATCCTAACACATTGTAGGTGGCTTAATATTTTGCCATATCTATATGGACTAGTTCCTAAACCTTCATCAACATGGAAGAGAGTTGTGTGGGACTTCAAAAAACAACATATCGTAGGAGTAATTGGTTGTAGTTGTGATATTTATACACAAATGGCCATTGATGGTATTGAGATCCCTCGTAACCTTATGACCAAACTTTGGGAGATGTATGGAGACTTGAATGAAGCTCCATTCCTAGAGTATCTTGTTGCAAATTGTCTTGTTCCACTTGCATAGTTTTGACCTATTGATGATAAAACAGCTGAAACACTTGTTGATTGGGAAAGTTATGGTAGTCTTGATGACACAAAACCTTCTCCTCTTGAGAAAACTATTGAGACTTCATTTTCTATTGCTCCTAATCAAGATTTAGAGGGTTCATCTTCTTCATCTATGAGTCAAAATCTTGAGGTTGAGTACTCTTGTAATCTAGTATTATAGAATCATCTATTGTTGTACCTGAGGATGCTTGTGATTCAATAGTTTTGGTTCCTTGTGATTCAGTGTAGTAGTACATATATTGAATTGTCTTTCAGATTTAGCTACTTGTGATGGATTCTTGATAGGTATTTCAAACTTGTTTGTGGAATCTCATATTGCAGACTTGGGAGACATCATTGATGAGATTCATCTTCTCTTTGATGGAGAAGATCCTTCTTTAATTGTTGCAAGGGAAAACTTTGACCCTCTTGTTCAATCTCTACATGATCATTCATTACAGTTTGGCATCACTATAGATCCTTTTGGATAGCATTTGGAGGAGGATTATTTTTCTTCAGAGGGGATATCTTTCTCTTTGGATCATGTTCTACATTCATCTCTACTAGATTTTGGATTGTCCTCTTCAACAGTGTGGCCTAGAATGCTTGTTTGGAGTGAGTCAACTTTCAACATTGAAATGGAGACACTTAAGCATGCTTCAGAGACATCATCCATCATCCATATTCCTGACATCCTACATGCATTCATGGTTCTATTTCTTCCTAAGGGGAAGAACGTTTTTCAATGAGATTGGATCATCTTCAGCATTCAATGTTGAGCTTCTACCATCATTGTAGGAGACTCAACATTAAGGGGGGGGTGCATTGTCCCTCTTCTTCTTCTCTCTTATGGGGAGGTATTTTTCCTCTCATGGGGTTTTTGCCTTCTCATGCATCATTGAGAGCATTTCATTATTGTATTTCATCTCTTTTGGGGAGGAGTTTTGTCCCATTAGTTTTTCTCCTTTTCTCTATTTGTGAGAGATTCATTTGCTTTGTACATGGGTATTGTTGATCATAATGTTAGTCATAACAACAGTGTAGATAAAAACCTCATAGGAAAACTGTGAAGAACATATATTTACTTGAAATACTGAACTAGGGAAACCTAAAATAAATTTTGAAGAAGAGGTTGACTTAGCTTAATCGCAAGGCTCTAATAGTCAGGTCTTGACCATACTAGGTTCACTTCAAGGTTTGATGTGATATTGTTGTTAATCTCAAGGGATATTTATAAAAGAATTATAAGTATCAAATGGAAGATTTTGAATATGATCATTAAATAATTTCATGAAATCAACATATTTGCAATAATATTTCATGAACATCAAATAAATTTTTTGTCACTTAAGTAGATTTAGCTTAAGTATTCAACAATTTCATGAGGGTAAGTGCACCAATTTCTAACACAATTTTTATGCCAAATTGGAAAAAAAATGGAGAAAAATGTCCAAATTGAGAATTTTGTGTACGCAAAATGACTTTAAGTCTTTTGGCATGCACCAAATGTAAAATTGGAATAAAAGAAAAAAACGCATTCCAAACCTCATTTTCTTTTCAACCCACGGCTTGTCTTTGAGGTTTCCAGCTATGCAACTCGCGCTCGTCAAATCTCTTCCATTTTTTGCGTTCTTAGCTTGCAATTCTTCATGAGGATGCCACCAACATGTCAAAGAGGTCGAAGATTGCAAAGAGGTATGTATTTTTATTGTTTTTTATTTCGAATTTGATTTAGAATGTAGATTGAAATAGTTTTTTTTAATAAAACTTTTTTTTAATTCTCAGGGAATGAATCTCCACCTCAAAACATTGAGAATTCACAATCACCCCCTCACGAAGAGCCTCCTATACAAGAACAACCTGAAACCCTCCATCAATTCATAGGCATCCTCAAAGAACACAAGAAAATATCCTAAATCAAATTGAAAATAGTAAAAGAGACATTGAACAATTAATTGGAAGATTAATTGAGCATGTCGAAACCCACCCTTATAGGAGAGGGATTACCAAATCATTGAAGTTAATTGTATCTCATGTAGGAGAAATGAGTGAAAATAAATTTTTGGTCAAATAAGAGGCATGAGATGAGACAATTTTATGCTAGTGGTTTGTCATATGCAGATGTGAAAAAACAAAAAATTAGCAAATCTAACTTGTGTGCCCTATTTAGAGACCCAAGAACAAATGCACCTTTGTCTCACGCATGTAGGAGGTTTCCCATCGATTGGTGCCACCATGAGTTAATTAAAAATAAATTTTTTGAGTGGTGGTGGATGGTATTTGACCAACGTCCATGCAATAACCATGAGGTACCACAATACTTTTTGAGAAAACTTTATTGTGAGTTTGTCCTCAATAAGATGCCAAATTATTTTGACATCTTAGACTTTCAAGGTAGAGGTGGGGGCTCCACACATGATAGACCTATTGCACAACGTAATCCACAATTGGCACTGAGACCCTTGGCCAAACCCATGGTGGAGCATGTTGTCATCCCTTCCATTGTTAAGGACAGTGTAGAGGTGGACACGCTGGAGTCAATTAGCTCACTCGCCCAAAGCATTATACAGTGTGATGCCTCTAGTAGACCCTGATGTGGAGGAGACGTGTAGGCCCCAAGCTCCACCCCACCATTGTGGTGCTTGTGGTGTTGTTTGCACATACGATTATCAGAGAGCTCGAGATGTAGCTACACAACCTACATTGGTTGCAGAGGTGATGGCTTTCATAGATGATTTTTTGAATAATACATTCGGCATTGAAACTCAGGTAAAATTCAACAAGTTCATTTAATTTGTTTATTAAATTATATTTTGAAATTTAAGAATAACTAAATTGGTAGAATATCGATATGATGAAATTTCAGGGTCGAAGTGTTCATAAGACGTGCTCCATTTTTGTAGACCCTTATTCGTTCTCAGCATTGAGTCCATAGGTATGCAACTAGTATTAAAGATATTATTAATGCATTTGAACATTTGAATGTTATATTTGAATGTTTGTCTCACAACATGCTTTGGATGTCAAATAGTTTTTTGGTGGACCTTCGACCTCCACACCTTGCAATTCATGTCCTCAAACAACTTTTACTCAGGTAGCCTTTATTCATTAATGGTGTTGTTAAACAATGTTAGCTAGTTTTCATAATTTGTGTATACAAATCCAAAAATTTGATGAGAAACACAAACATTGGTTGGTCTTATGGGATTCTAATTATATTTACCATTCAACGTCCATCTCATTCTTCCATTCCTTTCATCATGCATATTTTAACCATTTTTTATCACATATCCTGATCTTTAACACCTTATATATTATACTGGACCTTCCTCCACATTTCATCTTATACACATATTGTTACAAGAAACCTTTCCTTCTGCTCATTATTGACCAAATCTATAATACATTATTACTACACAGGTCAAGTTCCCACTTCATGTCCTATATTCAAACCTTAGACGCCACCTAATTCACTTTATGGTCTAATATTCCCTCCTAATTACTTCCCATTAACCTCTAGTATAGTTCACCATAAAAATGTTTTATTATCCCATCCTAGCTCATCCAATTAATCTCTACTAGTCTATTCTATGTTCCATCATCCCCTCTTGATCGTGTCACATTATCTTCTCCTAATTCACTTTGTGTTCCTTTATTCCTTCCTAATCACATCCCATTAACATTTAATAGTTCACCCTATTTTCCATGATCCCCTCCTAGCCCATCCCACTAATATCTTCTATTTCATACTATGTTTCATTATTCCCTTCCACTCCCATCTTACTGTACCCATTATTGTTTCACCCTAGATGTTCCATGATCCCCTATGTTCCACCCTATGTTCCTTTATCCATTCTATGTTATACCATCTTTATCCATGTTTCATCCTAGATAACTCTTCTCTATTATTACTAACACAGGTCAAGTTCTCACTTCATGTACTATAGCCAAACCCTAGAAACCTCCTAATTCACTCTATGTTGCATTATTCCCTACTAATTGCATCACATTAACCTCTAATTGTCCACCCTATATTTTGTTATCCCATCCTAGCCTATCCCATCAATCTATACTAGTCCATCCTATGTTCCATTAACCCCTTCTATTCCCATCCCATTACCCTCTCTTATTTCACCTTATGTTCCATTATCCCCTCTTGGTCTTGTCCCAATATATTTCCCTAATTCACCATATGTTCCTTTATTCCCTCCTAATCCTATCCCATTAACCTCTAATAGTTCACACTATATTTCTTTATCCCATCCTAGCCCATCCCATTAATCTATTCTAGTTCATTCCATGTTCCATTATCGCATTTGAATCCCATCCCATTGTACCCTCTATTATTTCACCATATGTTCCATTATCCCCTTTGGTCTTGTCTCTTTATCTCTTCTATGCTATAGCACCTCCATCCAAATTTTATCTTATACACCGTTAGAAGAAATTTTTCCTTCCACTCATTATTGACCAAAGTTGTCTTCTCCATTACTGCTACACACCTCAACAACCAACTTCATTTGCTATAGTAAAACCCTAGACACATCCTAATTCATCGTATGTTCCATTATCCCTTTGAAAGTTTCTAGTAACATAGTAATCCTCACTTCATTCATGTGAAATTCATTGTGGCATTATCACTATGTTGAAAGCATGCCCTCATTAACATTAGTTCATCAACATATGCAATACGAATCTCAATGAGCATTTAACTTTGGCATTTTCAATAGTTTGGACTATCCCAGTGGACTTAGTACATTCACCATTTTGTGATCTATAAGCACTATATTGTAGTCTCAACTGAGGCCAACCATTTACTCTTTCATTTATGACAGTTATAAAGAGACTAGCTGAACTTCTTTATATTAGTATTAGATATGTTGTTTCATTTACATTTGTTGACATCAGATAACCCTGGTGATGTTTGTGGCACAATGCACCATGGAGTTGCTATAGCAATAGCCAGTTCTAATCCATTGAGAGAGGTATGCAACAGATTAGTCAATTTGACATTATATTTTATCTTTTATGGTCTATTATAGAAAATTTTCACGATACTTTTATGTAGTTTAATTTCTATCTTAATGGTTGCTATAGGTGGTTGCCACTCCAAATCATGGACGTGGTAATGTTGCAAATGTGCATGGTGACTATATGTATGCGATAAGTGATTATATTTTGTTATATGTCATTCCACAATTCAATTTCTATGTATTAACATCTTTACTTTATATTGTATCATTTGAAGGTCCAGAGTGAAGAGGGGAGGACTAATGAGCGTGTTCAAAAGACAAGAGAACCAACAGGCACTTCATCCAGCCAAATTTTGAATGCAGCATAGGATCCTTTTCCTTCCCCTAGAGGGAAATGACTATATTAGGGTCATTTGTTGTATGCCTATGTGGCATTTTAGAACATATGTTTTGTACTATCAATATAAATGTGACATTTTATGTCCATATGGATCTTTTGTACTAAGCTTGCATGGTTTTTTTGGATATATTGTATATACTTTTATCAATATATATCATTGTATAGCCTTACGAATTTTTGATTAAAAAAAATCTTATTTTTCTAATACCATTCTTGAATGATGTTATCATGTGTATTGTATAAATTGTATGTTTGAATGTTGTAGGCATGGATTTTTTTTACATCTAATCTTAATTAATTACTTTTGATTGCTCAATAAGCTCCATCTAATGTGTATTGTGTAAATAAGCTCCATTCCTGGTGGTTTGTATCCTTTGTAATGCTTCAATTACTTGTGCTTCACTTATTCACATGTATGCTTCACTTATTCACGTGTATGCTTCATTCTTTCATTATATAATTCATGTGTTCATGTGTATTCTTCATGATTCATGTGTATTCTTCATGTATTTTCATGTATGCTCCATGCTTCTTGAGTTCTATTGTTGTCTAATGGAAAGGAATTTAACACCAAAAGGTTTCAAATGAACTATAATAACTCCTTCCCATAAAAAAATATCATAGCAAAATATATTACTTTTGATTCATGGTTGAGGCTAGCATCCAACAAGTAATGGTTCTGATTCTAAAGATTAGCAATCATTACATTTGCATCTATAGAACAAGTGGATGTTTCAAACCTCACAAGCATATATATATACCTCTATGAACTTGTATGAACATGCACCAAAACACATGATATTTTTTTATCCAACCAACAAAATTTATTTGCATCTGTTAATATCACAACACTTGACATCTCATTAAATGAAATCAATGTACAAGTTATTTTTAATGATATTCTAAAGATATTAAATGTGTATGAACAACAATATAAACTTTATTTTTGGATGCATCACCCATGTGCAGTTATCACATTTCTCCCATATTCATCATTTAAATAAGTTAAAAAAAACCTCCTTCCATTCTCTATGCGTGAAATAACATGAAAAATCATTAAGAAACATGGTCCAATAACTAATGCCACATCATGTTTTTTAACTCTAGAGCACAAAAAAACATACGTCATGGATATTGAATATTTGGATCCAATGTTTCACTAGTAGGTTGAGTTTTTCATCTCAACAAGGGTGCACTATTCGGTGACAACAACTGCAGTTCAAACTCTTAAGGGATTCATTCGGTTGAACGTAGCTCGGAGCGATTCGACGTGTTTGGGTGCAAAAAATGACCAACCCTAGTGTGAACGTACCCACCTAGACAAGTCAGAATAGTTTGTTTGGTCACATGAGTTGTAGAACAAAAGTTGCAACACTTTACAAATTTGCACTACTTGCATTTGACAACTTTTTCCCCAAGCGAAAAGTCGCCACCATGGAAAAACACTTCTAAAATAGAAAAAAACAAGAGAGGTTATTGTAGAGGGGCCCAACATGATCACATAGGCTCAAATGAGAATTTTCTATGTGTCATGGTATCTGAGTAACAACATGCTAAAGTTTGCAGCCATTTTTCACTTTGGACTCTGAAGAGATTCTATCAATTAAATGTTGCTCAGAGCCATTCAGCATGTTTCGGTGCTAAAAAGGACCATGCCTAACGTAAATGTACCAACCTATATGCATTGGAATAGTTCGTTTGGTCACACAAATTGCAGAACAAAAGTTGCACCACTTTGCAACTTTCAACTACATGCATTTGACAACTTTTTCCCAAAGTCAAAATTTGCCACCACAGGAAAACACCTCCAACATAGAATAAACTGAGACAGTTTATTATAGAGGGGCCCAACGCGATCTCATAGGCTCAGATGAGAAGTTTTTAAGCATCATAGTATCTGGGTAACGGTCTGTTGAAGTTTGTAGCCATTTTTCACTTTGGACTCTTAAGGGATTCTACTAGTTGAATGTAGCTCGGATTGATTCAGTGTGTTTGTGTAAACGATAATTTTGGTTTCCAGTTTCATAATGCTTTGCTCCTCCTAAGGTTTTTCACCTAAAAGGAGAAAGGGGATTTGAAAGGGTAACCAAAATGCAAGAGCTTACACTCAAGACTATGTTAAATGAGATGTTTTGTCTAATTATGATGCACTAATGCAATAATCTAAAGTTGTAGTAATCTAGTGATGCAAAACTATGAAAATGTAAAGTATTGGAAAACATAATGTGATATGCAGAAATGCCTAAGAAATGAAACTATATGATGAAATAACAAAATAGAATAGAAGAGGTGCACCTGGAATCAGAAGTTTGATGTTGAAAGATTCTGGAATCTTGGAAAAGTTGACTGAAATATTGACTAGGACACTGAGGCTAGACTGGGTGACTTAGTCCCAGTTTTGAGAAACTTTGCCAGAACAGGAATCTACCAAATGGGTGTTCAGAAATTTCAAAATCAATTTTCAAGCCTAGAAGCAGGACTAATTCTCCCCTAGTGGCGACTTAGTCCTTCTGCAAATTTTGGGAAATTCGAGACAGAATCTTGTAGTCTTGGGTCTACACTTCCTTTTTCTAATAGGTGTTTGTACTTGATTCTATAGAAAATGGGGCAAAAAGTCTCTCCAAGCTTGAAATAGGATGACATTGACTTGATTGACTCCATGCACTTTTTTATCACTTTTCAACACCTATTGCTTGACAAATCTACATACAAAAGTCACATGCAAAAGGGAAAAAATGGTTGAGGGTTAGAAAATAGGGGTTTGCCTTGGTCAAAGCCCACTTTGGTAATCAAACCCTAAACAATGAAATAGAATGAAATGAGTATGATAAATAGATAGCATGCAAATGAAAATGTCATAAACTTACCACATCATTGATGTTCAATTCTGAAGATATGCAATGAACTCCAATAGTTTGACTTAGCAATGATTGATTTTCTTGAATGTTCAAAGAGTTCAAGAGATGGATGATTGTATGAGATGGAAGATTGCTTGAGTGAATTAGGAGATGTCAAATAAGGTGAAAAACCCTTATTTATGCTTGATTTTACTAAAAGTTCCTGAAAGTAACACATCACAGGCTAGCCTCGAGGGTTAGAGGACAAAATCCTACTAGAAATTTAAAATTATTTTGAGTTTTGTGTCAAAAAGGACTAAGTCGCCCCTATGGGAGACTTGGTCCCACTTAAGCGAATTAAGTGGGTGTCGATAATTTTGGGGCATTAAAAGTTGTCTAATAGGAATATCCTTAAAAACATACTTAAAAACGGTCAGAAAGTGTATTAAGGGGTCATTTAGACATGAGAAAGGGTTGAATTAATAAAATTAAGCCTAGAAAAGTGTGAAATCTTATAACAAGACTTTACAACACTTCAAAATAGGACTTAATAAGTGATGAAAATGTGATTTTTAGGTGATTGTAATGAATAGAGTCTAGAAAAGTGTAGAAATTTTTTACAACACTTCACAACACTTTCACAAGACATCATCAATTGAATGTTTAAGCCACATTACTACATTAAATCAAGAAAAAATCAAGCCAAATCCCATTAGAAAGACTCAAGTGAGCATAAAAATGTCAACTATACATTTTTTGGTGACACATTAAGCCCCCACTTTAGTGAGAGGATGAACTTGCTTCAAAATCTCACTAAAGTAGCTCAACATGCACATCGAGAGGGATCCTAATGCACTCACATTGGTAAGCTGAAATAACAATAACCAAGAGGGGTGATCAAGCCCCCAAGATCAAGATCTCATGGAAAACCAAACATAAGAACATAAGAACATGCATAATGATGAAAAGGAATGGAAGCTTCGATCATCTATCCAGCTTGTTGTGGATTAGATCTAGGATGATTGTTTGAAAAAGAGAATGCATACTCACTTTGGGGTGACAGAACTCATGGTGGTCCGCTGGGTGAAAAAACAAAAGTATACTCACTCCAGGGCCACAAAAATTCTAGTTATCTGTGGGGTGAGTAAGCCCAAAAGGAGAGATACATAAGCTAGTTGGCATGCACTCACAAACAAAAAGGTGGTTATGGGGAAATTCATGCCGCTAGATGGGTTTCCCACTCAACCATATCAAAGTTATACCTCCTGATAACTTTAACAGGGCGCCACAAGAGAGAATATCGGTTCATGCTTCATGAGACAATCAAAGCTTTGTATGCTTAGAACTCATGAAAAAATGCAAAGGTACCACAGGCATGCAAGCTATGTTATGAAAGGTGGAAAAAATGAAAAATAAAATGCAAAACTAAAATGTAAAAGAAAATGTCAAAGGTGTTCAAAGGAGTCTTGTTAAGTTCATGTGAGGTATATCACTTAAGGAACATTGTGTCTAATGTCTCCAAGAGAGGACCAATCAAAGAATAAAAATATTCACAACTTAGGGGATGTAGTGCGTCGCATCAGGCTACTAAGAGGAATGTAATATGCTAAGATAGATCACACTTATGAAGTTCATCACACCCAATTTCATCCACAAAGTGACAAATACATCGTATGAAGTGACAAGGTTGCACTAAGAATCAAGAAATACAAATAAAATGATGCCAATGTATGCCCCCCACTTTAAAGGAATTTCTACACACTATTCTATGAGCAATTACTTTAAAGTAGCAAAGGAAAAAAAATAAAAAATAAAACAAGACATGAGAGCCAACTCGGAAAGCCCCTATGCCAAGTCATATGTTTCTAAGTTAGGTTGCTTTATGTAAACGAAAAAGAAAATAAAAAAAAGGGAGTTTCCCCCTAGAAAGGAACACACCAAACACATAAGGGATTTATGGTTTTGGGGTCAGTATATTCATTGTTGCAATGTTTTTATGAAAGAGCTTGGAACTATCATCATTCCCCAAAACACATAGAACTAGAAGAATGACACAAAGAGAGTGAAAACTAAGGAAAAACAAAGTCCGTTTTGGATCAACATGGAAGAGACAATGGGTCTCAACGTTTTGCATCATCCCCAAAAGGAAAACACAAATGAAAAGAAAAATGAAAAGGAAAAAGAAAAGGAAAATCTTTTGGGTCAACATGAAGGAGACATTTCGGTCTCAATACCTTACGTCATCCCCAATCGGAAAACACAAGAAAAAGAAAAAAAAGAAAAGGGACCTTTTGGGTCAACATGGAAGAGACATAGGGCATCTCTATGCTGTGTCATCCCCAAAAGGAGAAAAAAAAAGAAAGTTACACAAACAATGCGCGACATATAGAAGAAGATAGGTACAAATAGAAGAAGTTTACAAAGAGAGAGAATACCAAACACACAATACGGGGGAACACAATACGCACATACAAATAAAAAGAGAAAGGAAAATAAATGCAAAAAGGCTAGTTAGGAAAATGCAATTCAACCATCTAACAAGTCATTTTCCTCTCAATCATGTTCAGTATATTGCGAGGACGGTTGACTATCCAAAGGAAGAATTGAAAGTGTCAAACTAGGAGATGTACTAGGTTCTTCACTTGGTGGAGAAAATTTATCATTTAGGCTCATGGTAGATAAAAATAAATAATTTAGATTGTTATGCACTTTTTCATCTATTCTTGTGATCTCCTCATCATCATCATCATCAAGATTGATGACGATAGGAGGATAAAGGGTTATTTCCAAGGAAGGATGTATCAAAAGTTGTGGCTGTTGGATTTGTTCATTTTGTTGTGAGGGCTTGACTATATTATCTTGTGGTAGGTCAAGGGAAAGAGGGTGGTCATCTATTTCTTTTTTCAAAGGCAGAGGTTTGGTTTCTTTATTTTCTTCCATTTGAGACTGATGAGCAAGGAGACGATGATGACACCTATGCTCCCTAGCACCGTGATTGCATTTTATCTTATTTTGAAGTTGTTGAAGTGTAAGAGCGAGTTGATCCATCATAGGTTCCTTTTCTTCCAAAGGGGGAAGAACGGAAGAAACCGAAGAAGATGGGTCAATCACTTTCTCTTTAGCTTTATACACTTGTTTAATATAGGGAGGAATGATAGGATTGGTTTCATTTTCTCATGGTCATTTAAACGATGGCGGGGAAGTGTCTATGGGTGGTTGTTCAAGAGGTTGTATGGTTTGTTCAATGTCGGACTTAAGCTAAAGCATGCTGTCATCTAGGATAGGTGTAGTGGAAGCGGACGGGGACATGTTACAAAGAGACAACTTGGCTATGCATTTGGCTTTGAACTTTTGGTAGGCTATGAAAAATAAATCTTTATCGTGGGGGATGATGGGTTCCATAGGTGCGGGGAAAAAGGCTTCTAAGGAAAAATTACTTTTAGACAATAAAGGATTAAATCCACTATGGTGTATGGTAAATATTTCATTTCCTTGTGGAAACTTCAAACATTTGTGAACAACCAAGGGGACTGCTTTCATTGAGAAGAGCCAAGGATGACCTAGCCATAAACGAAATTGGTCTGATTGTGGAATAATAGAAAATGTTACATCCAAATTTTTAGGTCCTATTTGTAAGGGGAGTACGATTAATCTAATTGTAGGGCATGCAAAACCAGTATGTGTTTTAATCCATGTAGTTGGTTTGTTATAATCATCTTGATATAGATCGTGTAATACTAGAAATTATTTTGTGATCACATTCTCACCATAAGCGGTCCATCTATTAATATCCCATTGATGGGCTTATCATAGATTCGACCGGCTATGTAAAGAGCACCATTAGGAAGTTGTTTAAGTATATCTTTAGAAGAAAAAGTGATATCAAGATTTTTATTAGTTGGTCCCTTATGAGGGATAACGTCTATCACACCCACAAGTTCATCCATAGGAGTTACTTGGGTAACATTTGGAGTTATATCATGTTGTTCATTATTTGTATCAATGTTCATGACTTGAGGGTTTGAAGGTTCACTAGCCTTGACAAATGAAATATTGTGTTTAAGCATGGGGTTGATAAAGATTTGTAAATTCTGGTTAGTGGGTGCAACAGACTTATTACCTTGATCATTAACACCCCCAATGGAAAAAAGGCTCAAATCAATGAGGTCTTGAACTAAGTGTTTGAGATGCTTACATTGTTCAGTGTCATGGCCATTTTGGAAATGAAAATGACAATAAGCATTAGGTTTAAAGGTAGGTGGTAAGGGCTTGGCAATATCAAGTGGTTTAATGGTAGGTGGGTATGTGCAGGATCATGATGGGCCAAAAAGTGGTGATATGGTGGGTATTTGTAGGGTATGTGGCTGATGAATTTTTTCTTACCCAAAATTGATGAAATGAAAAGAGTTTTTAAAGGAGATTCTCAACTTTCAACCAATATAAATTATGCCTTACTTTGAATTTAATAAATAATTATTATTCATTTTCTGTTTGAATTACGACTAAAGTCCTGATTGATAGGTTGATTGAAAAACATATATAGCTTTCAAACGGTATCACATTTTTTGAATCTGAAACATGTGTAACATTCTATGCTTCGTATAATATAGGATTAAAAACAAAAGAAATGAATTTCATGAAGTTTTGACCAAGTTAAGGTGGTCATACATATGAGTTTTTAAATTTTAAAAATTTGTAATTAAAAAAACATAATTAATTATTACTTGGAAAAAAATTACAAAAAAATATGCATCACATTGGAACACGAGTCCTCTACTTATATCTAAAATCTTATAAAACAATATTATCATTTTTTTGTGGTTAGGGTGGTTAGACAAACAACTTCTTATTTTTCCCTAAAATTTAAGTACTACTCATTGAAATTTCAAATTTTCACCAAATAGATTTTTATTTTTAAATTAAACCAAGTAGTTTAGAAACTACATTCAATTTTCTACAGATTCTATTCTTACAAATTTTTGAAATAATATAGATAACTTATTCAAATTTTTACATCAAGTTGCCTAACTCTGATTTTTTTGAATTTTTTGCCACTTAAGGGCCTATTTTTTCCATGATGATCCTACACATACCCAGGTAAAGTGATAATTTGTTGTTGGAGAAATTGGTTCATTGTATTATGAAGGGTATCGGGTAAAGGGGTGGCTTGGCGGTATCAAGTGGTGTGATGGTAGGTAAAGTGATCATTTGTTGTTGGAGCAATTGGTTCATTGTATTATGAAGGGTATCAGGTAAGGGGATGAATTGTCTCTTCAAGTCCCTGTATGTATAAGGCACCACTACTTTTATAGCTGCCACTTGATTCAGAATAGGTTGGGGTGGTTGCGGAGAAGTTTGATTGAACTATAAAAAGCCTTGATTTTGTTTTTGAAAGTTTTCTGCATTGTTTTGATTGTTTCACTCAGACTTCTCAGCTCGCTTAGAAGTGGACTTTGAATCATGACTTGAAACTGAGTTATGATAGTCACATAGTGTTGGTGTAATTAAATGTCTTGTACCTTGTCCTAGGTCATGATTACACCTTAGTTAAGTTTACTTAGGGACCACATAGGAGGTTGTTGGAGATTTTCCACTTTTGGTGGACTTGACATGTCATTACCTCATCACTTCCACCTTTTGTGGACACATCATGTGATATCTCTCCACCTTTTGTGGGTGATCCACCTTTTGTGGAGATTATCACATTATCTCTTTCCCACTTTAGGTGGAGTGATAATAGTTGTCTCATGTCATAAGATTGACACTTGTCATAATCTTATGCCCTCCTATGTTCTCACCTTGGCTATATAACCAAGGGGTCTCCTATGTACTATTGTTTGTAATTATCTCATATTATTGACATTGAATATAGTTTATTCTTGTCATATTCTTTTCTCTCTTTGTGCTTTCTATTAGGCCTCTAGATCTTGGGTGGCTACCTTCATAGCCAATTCTTACATGGTATCGAGCTATTGAGTGCCTTTAGTTAGTCTTTTGGAGAGATTCTTGGAGGATTCCATTTTTGGCCTTATGTTGCAGCAGCATTTTGGAGCATCCTACGCCAAATTTGAGCCCACCATTGCGTTCGAGAGGTCGTTTCTAGTTGGGATTACCTTCGTTTTTCATAGATACCGAAGCTCCAGATCTGAAAAAATCACCAATTTGGGTATTTTTCTCAATTTTCTGAATTTTTCTATAATTTTGGAAAAATATTTTCTAAGAAAAATTCCAGTATTTTGAAAAAAATTAGGTGAAATTTTTGAAATTTTTTACTAGAAAAATTAAAATTCCCCTCATTTTGAAAATTTGTATATGGGGTTTTTTTTTTCAAAAATAAAAAAATTGTAAATATTTTGTATTTATTTTTTTGATTTTTCATAAATCAGAAAATCAAAATTTGTATTGCAATTTTTATTCACAAAAATCAAAAATTATTTATTTATTTTTGATTTTATAAATCAAAAATTCAAAATTTTATTAGTACCCTGCGCAGGCAGGGTACCATAGACGTACCGTCTGCGCAGTGTACTGGCATGGCAGAACCACAGAGGCCACCTGGCAGGCGGCCACTGATACCAGCGGGCCCCTCCTCCAGTCAACCACCGGCGATAGGCGGTACAGTCAATCAACCGACAGAAAATTTTGGGAGGCAAAAAGTAAAAAATCTAGCAACACATAATTTCGGCAGCGAATTTCAAACAAAGAGAATATTCCATTGGCAAAATCGCATATTCTAGCACAATATTCTGGTAGTGGAGTGACGGCGGCATGACGGGCTGACGGTCATCAATTTTAGACCTGTCCATCTCTCGACGATCAGAAAAACATCAAATTTAAGCCACTCGAATGATGACATCAGCATGACGTCGGCAGGGATTTTCAAATTTTCTGCCCCCTCTCCAATGGAGTTTCTGATTTTGTAGTCCAACTTCAGAGCTTCATATCTTCCTCATTTTTGCTCCTTTTTTTGAGCAATTTTTTTTTATTTAGGCTAATTTTTCGTGTACTTCGCAGTGGTGTATTTGGTTTCTGATTTTTGTGGATAGATTTTCTATAATTTTTAGTTTCTCAACACTGTACCTCTCTTGTCACCAATTCTACAACTTCTGAGGCTTCATTCAGGCTCATATGAACTCCTTTTCAGGTGTTGTTTTTTTTGAAAGTGTGTGATTTTTAGTCTACTTCTTGAACCTACAATTAGTTTGAAGTGATCTTGAGTGGATTTTGTACTTTCAGCATATGGTCTTTTTTGGCCTATTTGGCACTTGTATTGCATAGATCTGAATTTAGGTCTTTGCTTATTTGTTCTAGTCTATTATCAGCCTATTTATTGGAAAGTTGTAAATCATAAATCATAAGCCCACTTAACCAAGTTGCAAGTGGCCTATTGTACACACACTACATTATAAAGTGCCAAAATCATCTATTTGTGGGGGGGTACTTTGATTGAGTGAATTTGGGGGGGTGTATCTTGTGTGATTGTGCCTATTTTCTCTCTTGTGTTCTTTCATTCCATCATGGGTTCATCTAAAGTTTCACTCTTAACTGCACATAATTATGGTACTTGGAAAGTACGTGCATAGAGTAAACTAATGGAAAAAGGATTAATTTACTACATTGATGGAACCATAACTGCACCTTCAGATCCTAAGGCAGATCCAACTGCATTTATGGATTGGCTCACTAAAACTTCTATGGCCTTGGGTACACTAAGAAAGTTCATTTCAGATGATCTCATTTTCCATGTTGATAAATGTACTACAGCTAAGGAAGCTTGGGATAAACTTGCTGCTTTGTATGGTAAGGTTGATAAGGTTAAGGGATACAAACTTGAACATGATCTCTTAAGCCTTGATCCCAAGGATTTTGATACAATTCAGGATTATGTCACTAAGGTAAATGAATTAAGAGCACAACTAAAAGATTGTGGTATTGAAAAAGAGGATGATCAATTGGTCTTCAACTTGTTGGATAAACTTCCAGTTGAGTATGCAGCCTTTGTTTCAAGTTTTCAAACTCAAAGATTGACAATAAGTAATTTCACAACACCATCTTTTGAGGCTCTCACAGATCTTTTGATTCTTGAGCAAAATAAGTTGATGAAAATGGGCATTCTAAAGTCTTCAACTTCAAGAGCATTGGTGGTCAATCATGGAAACAATAAGCAAAGCAAAGGAAAGGACCAAAAGAAGCTTTGATATACTTCATTATACAGAAAGGTTCTGTTATGGCAATATTTTAAATATTGCCAGTAATTGAATGAACCTTCTTATTAGACGAGCTCTTATGTGGGTACACTAATCATCTATTTAGTGGATAGAGTGTATGTTGAATCACTAATATAATTAAACCTTGCCTATATTGTATAAAAAACCTGCAAATGTTCATTGCCATCAAGCTGAGATACAATTAGTATAAGATTAAAACACACCTTAAATACTGAACTACTATAGAAATAAAAGTCCACAATCTAAAGAGTGTTTACTCCTTAAGACCTCTTCTTAATGAATGTCGAAATGGACCAATTTAACATAGGCAATGCAAAAGAAAACAGCTCAGGTTTTTTAAGAGATAGTCTTTCAACTGTAAATTATAAACTAGGATTAACTCAATTTGAGTACTCTTATACTTTAGGATAGGAAACACGCCAAGAAGACTAGTCTACTAAAACAAGTCCACAATAAAAACATGGATAGCTCTAGAGTAATGTTATCATCTAAGTAAAGAAAACAAAATTATGACAACTGTCTGTAAGGCCTTCAAGAATTAGAACTTTTGCATAAGGAAAAATAAACAATTATGTCATGCCTCTGCCACGTTAGGAAAGCCTCAGTATTACAAACTTTTGATCTCTGTCCTTACCCTTAGCAAGCTATCAACTACATGGCAGTGATTTATTTTAAAAGAGGCTGACTAAGACAAAGAAATTAAATAGCATCAATTTATTTGAAATGTGCCGGCTAAGAATAATTAAGGATTATTAGTGAGCAGTGATTAACAAACAACAAGTAAATAAATTAACCACTAATGGCAGCGCTTAAGTTATGAAGAGATGTATCCCTTGCAAAGGTTATTTCTCAATGAAGAGTATGACTCCCTCTCATTTAAGGATATAAAAAGGAAAGAACAAATAATTTGGAGGATGATCAATTCAGCATATCAATCAAGTGAAAAAGAGAAATAAATAGCAAAAGGAGGCAGTAATAAATATACTGCAGAAAATAACAGCAATCATTGATTGATGCATAAAATTATTATTATTGGGTTGAAGTTTCAATCCATCAAGAAATATTAATCAGCAATAGTCTAGCAAATACATCAAGCTATCAATTGTGAATTCTAGGTTACTTGCAAACCGGACGGGGTCCGGGTTCATAGGGTGAGCTAAGGTTTGGAGGGATAGGGTGTTTTCCTACCTTTGACATTCTAGGGACGAGGTTCTTGAATTCAGCAGATTTGCAAAGTTTGTTGGGGAATTCACGATTTGACTCCCTGAGTATTGTGCTATGATTTATTGATCTGGTTACTAGCAGAAATTTATTGATCTTGGATAAAGCTATTGCCATATTTTGAGCAAATATTGTTGTTTTAAAGAATATCCCAAAAGGGGACATTACAATTGGTATTAGAGCTTTGATCCTACCAGCTTGAGGATCAAAAATTAAGTGTATGCAATTGAGCTGAAGAGCTTGAAGAGCCTTGGAAAGAGAAAGGAGGAAACTCGAAGCAAGTCAAGGTAATCAAATGGGTGATTTAGAGGGATTTCAAGTAAATGAATTGAAATATTATATGGAGAGACAAGAACAAACCACAATTGCTTCTCCAAGCAAATCAAAACATGAATAATACAATCAGTTCTCTTAAGCCTGACCAAACCAATGGAAGAGATGTTAATTCAAACCATTCTAAGAATAACAATAGGACTCCATTAAGATCTTCACCTAGAGTGACAAGGCCTACATTCTTACCAAGAGAGGAGCAATTATGAGAAGAAGAAGAAGAAGAAGAACCCAACATGGCAGCAAATGACATCGATGAATGGTTGGAAGCATATTCAAGAATTGATCTTGACCTTAGAAGGCATATTCCATTTAAAGAATATTATAATGCAAGTTCAAGAAATACCTCAAGAAGAGAAGGTAGGCAGCCCAACAAAGATTTACGACAAAGAGTAAGTAAGATGACTCTTTGTAAGAATTCTTGCTGATTCTAACTGTACCAACTGCTTATGCTGAGATCCAAATTGCTTTGTTTTTTATTGTTTTGCAATTTTTTTGTATTTTTGAATAATATATGATTTTTTTGTATTTTTTGAAATATAAGCCAGGCAAGAGAAATGCAAAGAAATAGACTAGTAACTGAAGCAAACTGAAAACTATACAGAGGCTGCAAATGATATTTATTATCTAGAGAATATTTACAAAGCTTTTATCTCAACTTTGCATACCCGGAATCCAAGAGCATTAAGTACTTGAAAATCTTGAAGTGATTGCAGCAATGTATGAGGCTGGTAAACAGATCAACCTACTGCAATGGATGGATTCTCCACCACAAAATGTATGCTAAATGCCTTTGCTAAACCCCACGCCTATGATGGAAAAGAAATATGCCCAAAGAGATAGGCGTTTTAGCCTCTAGGGAACATGCCAAGCTAGGAAGGCAATCACGTGTGGGCTGTAGAGAACAGTATGGCCTGTGGATGAATGCCAAGATTGATATTAAATGTAGCCACACAACATTCAATGGTAATCCTTCACATCTGGTCTGAAACCCTTGCAATACTTTCACCAATCTGCTCAAAACTTGTATAATCTTCCACCATTAAGTACTATTTTGACCTCTGAGTGAAGCCAAATCGCACAGGCAATCTTCAGCTGGTCTTTCACAACCTCAGAATGCACAAACTTCAAAGTAGCTACGCTCTCCAAAACTGATAATGGCAGAAAAGGCTGAAACCCTAGGTTTCTTTTGAAACCTTCTCTACAACAAACCTTTTCAAAACCAAATATCAAAATCCTGAATTATTCTCAATTAGCTTGGTTGATCCCTTTTTATAATTTCTCATGAAGGGGTCAATCCTCTAGAAGGCTCCTTTTTAATCATTTAAAATAATATTAAATGTGCACTTTATAACTTTATAATAACAAAATATCATTTAATGTACTTTAAGTCATTAAATGGCCCCCCCTTTAGACATAAAGTTATAATATAACTTTATAATATGCTTTTAATGAATTAATTATTATTAAAGTCACCTTTAATAATAATTAAATGATTTAACTTGCACATTAATCTATAGTTGTCAGGAAACTCCATTTTGGGAACATTGACAATGTACCAGTCCTTGTACCAAAAATTTCTGGTGAATCATTTACATATAAAATAGCTGTCTCCTTATTCATTTAACTCATGTACCCTAATTTGATTGGCGTCCCCGTCCCCGTCCCCATACTAGTACCAGTACCCTGCATCTCCCAGCAACTATGCATTAATCCTTAATTTGCTAGGCCAACTGAAATCTGGGATCAACACTGCTTCCCCAACATGTCTAGGTGCCTTACTATTAATAGTAACACTGGACTCCACTGACTAAGAGACTTACTATAAATAGTAAATGTGTAAAACTGAGTCCTGAAACACCAAATGAAGGCCAATCTAGAACCAAATTGAGCTCTGGAGAAGAAAACACTTAGATAACTGCCACACAGGACCCTCTAACCATCTGCATTAGCCTATGAGGGTCAACTAATAGGCTAAACCATCAAGAAACTGGAACGAGCTAAGAAGGGGACACTACACTCTTCCCACTTTTGATGGTTCGGGAAAGGTCATTGCTCAAGCATAGGTCCAAAAACTAGATACCTATCTTTCTCTTAGTCCCATGATGGAAGATGAAGCCATTAAATTTGCCATTCTTCACTTAGAAGGAATACCACATGCATGTTGGCATCATGGACTAATCACACAAGGGCATCATTTCAATGTAACATATGATGACTTTACACAAAGAATTATAGAAAGGTTCCATAGGAAGAACCCAAAGATGCACTTTAAGGAGTTAACATGCCTAAGACAACTAGGGTCTGTGGAAGAATATGCAACATAATTTCAAAGGATCTGTCATGGTACTAGATATTACTGAAAATAGACTCAAGCTTTTATTTATTGAAGGACTCTTTGAACCACTCAGAGGATTGGTCTGAGCTTTTGAACCATCATCATTAAAAATGCTATTCAAAGGGCCTTGAATTTGTAAGACTCAACTGTAACATACACTCTCAATTTGCCCTTTTTTTTTTGGTGTGTTTGAGATGTATTTTGCAATAGTTTTGTGATGGTTTTGAGATGATAAATAAAATGTAGAAAATAAAGTAACTTGCAGCAATGAATAGCAACTCAAAAAATTTCAATTTTCGGAATTACAATGAGCATAAAATTCCTGATTTATATTCCGATCAAAAAATAGGTTTTTTCTCAATTACAAGAGTGATCCAGTTCATAAAATATCATAACATATCTAAATCCAATATACCTAGAAAAAGTTGGAGTCTTTGACAAGGTGCTGTAGTTACAACCAGCAAGCTAGAACCTCCAAAAATGGGACGCCATAACCATAAATGATCTCTGTTGTTGATGAAACTGGAATACAATGCAATAAGAGCCCTAGGTGCCACCCCCAAGCCAAACAAACAATGATAAAACTCAACTAGAGCTCCAAATATCCCAACGCCACACCCAAAATGGTACAACCAACTAAAGATGATTCAAACAGCAAACAATCTCACAAATCTCTCCTTCAATCGGCCTCCACAAGGCAAATATGCAATAATCTTTGCCAAAACTGAAATATAAGTCTCCACCATTAAGAAATCCTCATGAAACCACCATGAAATCCTCCAGATTGGGTCTCTCACCAATGTGGAAGATGTTGCTTGTAAGGGATTTCATCCTCACAAACCCTCTTGAAGAATTAGCTCCTCCAGCAAGAAGAATATCCAACATACCAAAATCGACATGAGAAATGAACTCTTCCAAAAAATTGCTTTTATATGACTCCCCAAAAGCCATGCTCCATTTTGCATTTTTTATGATTTAATTTAAAAGTCACTTTTATTTTCCCCAATGAGGCATCCAAGTCCAAAAAGGCCCCATTCAATTAAATAAAACACTTTCGCGTTATTATTGGCGCCCATATAGTCCTTTTATTAAAATAACAATAAAGTTAAATCTTTAATTTAACTTTATTAATTAATAAATTATTTTTATTTAATTTAAAACCATTGGACTATATCAAATATTGAGATGACACCGAAAACATCCACTGATTATTCTAAAAATAGCAATACTGACAGTTGGCTCCATCGGTTGAAATATGCCCATTAATTTTTTCCTTGGATTTTTGCAACACAAACTAGCACTACACCAAATGTTAGCGTTAGATCCCAAAAGATATCCAACTTGAAAGTAACCTTCACCAATAAAGTTCACCAAGATCCTATTGAAGGCGAGGTGATAGCTTATGGTGATGGGATCGTTAACAATAATCTGAACTTGAAATACAAAGCTGGAAATGAAATGTAGGCGGTGATCCGACCATGAGCAATCCACGCTACCACTTGTTCAGTGGGGGGAAAGATAATTACAATGAAACACAATTCATCTGCTATTAGTAGGCATCCACATAGCAGTGGGAATTCTCCACTCAAATAGTGGGTGAGAAATGAAAGATACAATGTTAATTCCTCCTCACTGGCGGTAAACCATCCAGGGGTTATAGTGTTTGCATTAAAATCACAAAGTAAATGCAACAATATTATTGACTGGATTAGTACTACTAATTCTCAGCCTTACAATGCAAATTATCTGCAATTTACCAAGTGTTACAATTGAATAATCAATGCAAATGAAGAAAGATGGTTTCCCCAACTTCTAAACTTTCTAACTACAAAATTACAAGTCAAAATCTGTACTACTGATAAATTGATATAATAAACAACAAACTGAAATAACATTACCAACAACTATAAAACTCATAACCAGCAAGATGTAACACATTAAAATATTCACAACTCCTTCAAAATACCTCCAAAGAGTCTGAAATAAATTGCAATTGCTTCTAGGGAGGATGGTGCCCAGTATCAAGCACTGAAATTGCATCAAAGCTCATCACATGTTCAAGCACAAACTCCAAGACACCTCCAACAATGGTACGGCCTTTTAGGAAGGTCGATCTTGCATTAAAAATTGAAATCTGCAAAATAAATTCCCAAACTTTGCCAAGAGGGTCGCCTTCAGCCTAGGAATGGATTTCTTCAATGCCCAGAATGAAAATAAATTTATCTAAAGAGCTACGAATGAAAACTACTTTTGGCCACGATAATAACCAGCAAAGTATAAACTAAAACTATCACCAAATTCTTCAACTTTGATGCATAATATGCACTTCTGAATGAAGCATACTTTCAATCCACCATCTAGGAAGCCATAGTTTCAGGCCCGAAGAATGGAGTAAATTTGCTAAGCTTTCCCTTAGCTGGATTTTGGATTTCAAACTAGCAGCATAACTTTACAATATTTTCAAAAGATGTGAATAAATGAGCAAGGCTGGAATAAATAGATCTCTTGGCATTCGAAATACTACAGTAACCTCTAAGAAAGAAAACTCTTCAATTTCCCCAAGGGACGCCCATCTCCAAAAATGCACTTTTTAAAATATTTAAAACTCTTAATATTCTTCTCCAAGTCGTCCCACTTTAAGTTGCAACAATAAAACATTTAATATAAATATTAAATGCTCAAACCAACCCCTTTATGTCCCCTTTTTTAAAAACGACTTGAAGTCATTAAGCCTAGGCATGGGGTACAATTGCAAAACATAAAATTTGACTAAGTATAGAACTCAGTCCAAGGAGGTAGCCAAGACCAATGCCAAAACTAAACTGGAAGACTGCCCAATATAGCAAATTGATGATAGTTGAGCTGGACCCAACTGAAAATGCTGTCACTGCCACAAATAGCCTTAATATAAATAGCATATGCTAAAAATAGTAAATTCACTTCAATTCAATCAAAGAGCCAAAGTGATCATTCATACTGAACTGTAGATGATTGAGATGCTGCCAAAATGATACTGCTAAAAATAGACTTACCAAAAATAGCAAACTCCTATAAATAGTAAGTTTGCAAAACTTCCTTTGAACACCACTGAGTAGTATCATGACTTACTATAAATAGTAAGTGTTTTCAAATACCTTTAGAACACAAACCAGGAAGCCATCATGACTTACTATAAATAGTAAGTGCCCGGAAAGGTTGTCAGATTCAAATGCATGCCACACCACCCCGGAGGTCTCTAAAAACTCAGAAAGCTCCACCAAACATGCGTCAAAAATACACACATGCAAGCCTTCAAAATTGCATCTGAACTTCCTAAAAAATAGGAAACCCTAATTTCACTTCTGACTAGCCTACGGGCTTCTAGAAATAGGCTATCAGTCACAATGGAGCGTATGGCTAAAATGGGGACATTACATCGGTGCCCGAAATTGACTTACTAAAAATAGTAAGTGTGGGGAAAATCATCAAAAATACTTCAGAAAGAGGTGTTACACAAATCCTAACCAAACAACACTTGTTACTGCCAAAAGTTGGATAAACTGTCACCAAAGTTCCTTAACCACAACCTGTTAGCCTACAGGTACTACTGAATAGGCTAACTCTGCCACTATACTAAATAGGTTAGGAAGGGGACATCATAGTCCGCCCTTCCCAAAATTGCTTGTCCTCAAGCAATCTCAACTTTGGATGCTGTAGAATATGCTCATTCTCCCAAGTTGCATCCTCCACTGGAAAGTTTTTCCATTTGAGCAAATACTCCTTAATAACTCTCTTCCGAAGAGTCCACTCTCTAGAATCTATAATGGCCTCTGAAATCTGTATCAACTTACCCTCCTCATCTAATGGTGGCAACTCTGATGAGGGAACCACATTGTGTCCTAACACCTTCTTAAGCTTGGATACATGAAATACTGATGCAAAGCAAGGAGGCAAAATGCTATTCCAACCAAACCTAACCCAAACCAAACAAATTTACAAGGGTTTCAACCTAACTTCACAAACTTCCTTCACAAACCCACCATTCACTTAGTAGGTTAGCAAACTCAGTTTTCCACTCATATCTTTCAAAAGGAAACTCAAACCCAGAAACCAAATAGCATTCCAAATACCCATTTGGACATTCTTTGACATATCACAAAATTACATATCTTCACTTTGGAACATTAGCCAAAAAATGGATTGGTATGCTGTTCAGGGGCACAATTAGCCCTCTTTTACAAAACAACCCCAACACAAACTCTTTCCCAACCTTAAAACTTTATAAACAGTCTTTTGTCAGACCTCAAAACCTCTGAATCAAGTATTTTTACCCCTCCAAGACACTACCCAAATACCAAACCAAATAACCCTTGATTTTGACTAGTTTAGAGAGGGTTTTATGAAACTACACCTACCCAACCACATTTCTCATTGACAACGCCTCAAACACATGTAATTAGGTCTGCATATGCTAAATAGACCTTCAAATTATACTGCCCCAAAGGTCCTCTAACATTTCCACTCTCTAACCCCTAAATTTCATGAAAAATACATGACTTTGCCACTAGGGCATCACACCAAACCTCTTAAAAGGCCTCCCCTGCCCTTGAAACCTTTATGGACACCTAAAACTACCATAGACCACCCATTCCACCAAGCTACAACGAAATCCAAAGGTGGAATGGGTGTCAATGCATTTTTTGGTTGTTTACAAACCCTTATAACTGTCTGTACAGACCCGTTCTTAGAATACTACTCACCAAAACTCTTAAACTTAATAAAAATCAATGAAATTAGTGTCTAGATGGTGTTCACAACCATCTTCACAAATTACAATACTCTCCAAGCAACAATCTTCCTGCATGGCCAAGCACAAAAGCCTGCAACAGCAATGTTTTTACAAAATATACAGGAAATTCAAAAATGAACAGGAGATTCTTCTTGATCTTTCTTCACAAAAAACTCCAACCTTGTGCCTCGACTTATGTGAGGCTTTTTAAACACAAACACACCCAAAACAAACTGATTCAATTGCCTCAAACGACCATTCAAACTTCTTGACCGTTGGACTCCACTAAATTGCATTTTTATGCACTTTTACATATCACCATTTAACAATATTTGCAAATATGACCATATAGACTCAAATGACTCCAACTACATAGTAAATGGTCTATTATGACCTTATTACATAACTTTAGAGACTCAAATCACCAAAGTTCACTTTAAGACCCTATATACCCAAAAATGACCTTGGTGCTCTTGCACCATACAACCGGCCTAAAAAAGACTCATGTCCCATGAGGACTATACTGCCTTGAACCTTGCTTCTTCACATCATCTCCTTGACCTTCAAATGCTCCTTTGTCTGGTTGTGGTTAGGTACTAAAAAATTGCATCATCCTTTATACCTTTGAACTTGCTTTCTCCTTGCCATTGTCTCATGCTTGCAAACTGATCTGTTAGCTGTCTTCTACACTTTGCCTCATCAAAATTTGATGTTGCTCTTGTCTTCATACCTACAAACAAGTCCTTACCAGCTGTCCTATGAATGTCCTTCTCCCTTACCTCCGCTGCATACTCAAACTCATCCATTTGCTTTTGCCAAACAACCTTGTTCACTTCACTACTTGTCTTCACATCTACTCTCAGGTTCACTGTCCTTAGAACCCTTGCATAATCAGGTCCACAAACCTCTGTCATGGTAGAATATGACTGCCCTCTAACCTCACTTTGCATTAAAGGACAAAGCATTGTCCTAACCACAATATCTTCATACTTCTCCTATCCATTTGGAGTCTTCATCAGCAACTCACCTTTGGCCTTCTCTTGGCCTATCTTTGCTATCACCACATCATTGCTCTTCTCCAATACTGCTGTCTTATCAAGTTCATAATCCACTGTATTGGCAGATTGAAACTGCCCACAAACTTCTTTTGCAATCAAAGGACAAAACACTGTCCCTACCACAATCTCATCACACTTTTTCCACTCTAAATTGGGTCTTCTCAAGGAATTCCTTGACCTTCTCTTTCTCAGATTCTATCACCAACTCATCATCCTTTTCTTCTAGACTTGCTGTCTTGACATCTTTTGCCTTTGTAGAGGCTGCACATTCTTCATTTTTGTCTTCCTCAAACTTCATATACTCCTTGCCAAACATGATTACTCTTGCTTCTTTGGTCTGCTCCTTAGCATTCTCCTACAATGGTGTTAGTGTAAAAGTGGTTCCATCCTTTTCTATAGTGTAAGTATTATACCTCCCATCATATATGGCATGTCTATCATATTGCCATGGTCTTCCAAATAACAAATGACAACAACTCATAGGTACCACATCACAAATAACTTTATCCTTATAGCCACCAATATTAAATTCCACAAAAGCTTGTTCACTTACCAAAATTGATTGATTATCATTCAACCAAGGTGCTTTATACGGTGCTTCATGAGGAATCCTTTCTAAATTCAGTTTATCCACCATTTCTATGGAAACCATGTTGTCAGTAGAACCAAAATCTATCACAACTTTACGTACCTTTTCTTTGCATTTGCAGGTTGTTCTGAATAGTGATCTCCTTTGAGTCATCTCCTTCAACTTAGCATATCTTTCTTTCAATTATCTGATTTCTTTTGCCATCTTGTCCTTTCAACTTCCACAACTCAAATTACAACTTTTCACCTTCAAATGATCTACTTCCTAAGCTCTGATACCAATTGATGCAAAGCAAGGAGGCAAAATACTATTCCAACCAAACCTAACCCAAACTAAACAAATTTACAAGGGTTTCAACCTAACTTCACAAACTTCCTTCACAAACCCACCATTCACTTAATAGGTTAGCAAACTCAGTTTTCTACTCATATCTTTCAAAAGGTAACTCAAACCCAGAAACCAAATAGCACTCCAAACACCCATTTGGACATTCTTTTACATATCACAAAATTACACATCTTCACTTTGGAACATCAACCTCAAAAATGGATTGGTATGCTGTTCAGGGGCACAATTAGCCCTCTTTTACAAAGCAATCCCAACACAAACTCTTTCCCAACCTTAAAACTTTATAAACAGTCTTTTGTCAGACCTCAAAACCTCTAAATCAAGTATTTTTATCCCCCCAAGACATTGCCCAAACACCAAACCAATAAACCCTTGATTTTGAATAGTTTAGAGAGGGTTTTATGAAATTACACCTTCCTAGCCACATTTCTCATTGACAACGCCTCAAACACATGTAATTAGGTCTGCATATGCTAAATAGACCTTCAAATTATACTGCCCCAAAGGTTCTCTAGCATTTCCACTCTCTAACCCCCAAATTTCACAAAAAATACATGACTCTGCCACTAGGGCATCACACCAAACCTTTTAAAAGGCCTCCTCTGCCCTTGAAACCTTCATGGACACCTAAAACTACCATAGACCACCCATTCCACCAAGCTATAGTGAAATCCAAAGGTGGAATGGGTGTTAATGCATTTTTGGTTGCTTACAAACCCTTATAACTGTCTGTACAGACCCGTTCTTAGAATACTGCTCACCAAGACTCTTAAACTTAATAAAAATCAATGAAATCAGTGTCTAGATGATGTTCACAACCATCTTCACAAATTACAATACTCTCCAAGCAATAATCTCCCTGTATAGCCAAGCACAAAAGCCTGCAATAGCAATGTTTTTACAAAATATACAGGAAATTCAAAAATGAACAGGAGATTCTTATTGATCTTTCTTCACAACAAACTCCAACCTTGTGCCTCGACTTATGTGAGGCTTTTAAACACAAACACATCTAAATCAAACTGATTCAACTGCCTCAAACGACCATTCAAACCTCTTGACCGTTGGACTCCACTAAATTGTATTTTTATGCACTTTTACATATCACCATTTAACAATATTTGCAAATATGACCATATAGACTCAAATGACTCCAATTACAACTCAAATGACTCCAACTACATAGTAAATGGTCTATTATGACCTTATTACATGACTTTAGAGACTCAAAACACCAAAATTCACTTTAAGACCCTATATACCCAAAAATGACCTTGGTGCTTCTACACCAAATACATTATGAACCCTGTTGCTTGTTGGTAACTCAAGCTCATAGGCAACCTCTCCAATTCTCTCGGACACTCTAAAGGGACCATAGAATCTAGGCTTAAGCTTCTTTTCACCGCTCTTCTTGAGAGTAGACTGTTCGTATGGCTAAAGCCTCAAATCCACCATGTCCTCGACCTCAAAACTACTCTCCACATGATGCTGAACAACATATAACTTCTGTTGATTCCGAGGCTGTTGCAAGTTCTCTTTCATCCACATGACTCTGTTCCCGTTCCATGCCTTTCATTTTGTCCTTCTCAGAAGCGGATGCTCTTCACAAACAAATAAAAAAGAGATGCAATTTTAGCTAGGTAAAAGAAGGCAATTTTAGGGGAAAACACGTGGAGGCCATCATTATAGAAAGGCTTTTCAGTTTCGCAAAGTTGGCTTGTAGCGAACTTGCAACTCAACACAGTAGGCTCAAAACTCGGTGCTTTTGGGGCTTTTTTTCCAAAAACAACAAGGGTTTGGGAGTTTATGGTAAAAAATGACAAGGGTTTGCAGAAGTGCGGGAGTCAGGCACAAAGGGCTAAGTAGAAAGGCGCGACTGCATGGGCCCAGGTCATTTTTAAACAAGAGACAGCAACACAACTTCTTCGAAAGGCTTCACAGCAGCAAGAACAAGTGTGCCCCACCTCTGTCCTTTTCAATTTCTTTGTCTCATTTTCTTGTCTGGCATCAAAACAAAATATTGGGCATACCAAGCACGAACTTATGTAAAACAAAAAGAGCAGCCTTTTCCCAAATACACACGCCAATCTATAAAGGTTTCTAATGGATGAGCACATTGAAAATGGGGAAGGTATGGCAACTTCAGGGGTAACAAACATGGGTTTCAAGTCAACTGACGCTAATAGCATACCAAAACAGATTGGAATATTGGGCGAATCAAACAAGGTTACTTTTCCAACAGAGTCTAACAACATACCAAAGCAGATAATAATAAATGAGGCAGTGGAAGGCAACACAATAGCTATTGAAACATTTGAAAACATAAATGGAGATACACAACCCTAGTGGACTATGTCCGAAATTTTAGATCTGGGGAGTTCTCTAATCCCTTTTAAATCCCCAACACCTCCCAAGGGAGCCCTTAGTTGCAGCCCTGTTTCCCAACCCCCATGCCTTCTTGGGGATAGAAAATAACTCATGGGGAACATGCGTGATTGGCTATCCATAGGATAACAAGTCAAACACAGGGGAGGGGTGTGTGTATCTAAATGCAAAACAGTACAAGGGGATTTTAAAACGTAGGCAAACTCGAAAAGTAAAGCTTACAAAGTGAGGGAAATTCGCTGTAATTCTACCAAAGCTAGAGCATAAGTGCTTATCAAACACTGTTGAAATCTAGCAAGTACAAAAAGTGGAATCTAAAGGAAAAGAAAAAATGTACCCAACATCTCACCCAGTTTCAGTCATGAACCAATGCAAAGAGGTAAACATTTCAGCAGGCAAGGTAGAAGGGGGTGAGAGTAAACCTTCTGAATCATATAGTCCCACCACAACACCTCTAATGTGGTCCTCTGAATTGTACGTCAATGAGCTAATGGCCATGAAAAAGAGGCTTCAATCATTAGAGGCAAGGGGGCGTTATGAAGACACTAAAATTAGGGAGTTCATGGATGCCAATTGGCAATTATCAAGGGAGAACAAATTTCTCAAAGAAGAAATAAGCAGACTTCAAATCTCCATGTCAAAAGGAGAGAAAGAATTGATTTCGATAAGGCAAGTTCTAGTACAAAGTGGCGCAATAGACAAAAGCATATCAAAAGAGATAGATGAAAGCAACAACTCACAGATAAAAGAGATACAATCAGTTTTGGACAGTGTGAAGATAAAAGAAAATCAGCTAAGGGACCAATTAGAGGAGGCCAAAAGTTGGGCTCACATAGTGAAAGGTCCTTCAGACACACGAAGGGATGTTATAGAAAAGCAAGTCCGAAGGAAGATAAGAGAAGAAAATGACAAAAATGTCAGGGCTGTGAATGTCATTGTTAAAGGGCTAAAGGACTATGGTGAGAAAGAAACCATAAAAGAGCTAGCAAAGGATTTTTTCGGGGACAATTTACAATGGATAGGAGTCATTCAACAAGCAAACAAAATTGGAAAATGGGTGAAAGATGGCAAGAGTAGGCATGTAAGGGTCACTTTGGTGAACATTGAAGATAAGAACATACTGCTAAGGAACAAGAAGCTCCTTAAAGGCATTCAAATATACCTTGACGAGGACTTAACAATAATACAACAAGAAGGAACACATAAAGAGTGGGAAAAAGTAAAGGCAACAAGGAATGAAGGAAAATGGGCTTGGTTACAAAATGGAAAAGTTCAAGTTAGTGACAGAATTGCACACCAAAAATAGGAACTCAGGGCCCCTCAGGATCAGTTGTCAATGGTAAGTTGGAATTGTAGAGGTTACTCGTGGAGAAGAGGACCCGGTTTAGGGCCCATTGCAGAAGGAAAGGACATCATCATTCTTACGGAAACTCATGAGCATGATGCCTGTAAGATCCCAGATTTTGAAGGATATAAAAAAGCTTCCATTTGGAATGAGAGAATAGATAGTGGCAAAGGGCACGATGGAGTTGCAGTTCTAATCAAAGAAACATGGTGCAATAGCATACAAGTTGAGAAAGAAGACCCAAACAAACAATATGTATGGTTTAAACTTTAAAATAACAGAAAATCAGACTATCATAAGAGTGGCGGCCTACTATTTCGCTCCAAAAGGCTCCAAATCCTACAAGTAAAGGAACCTTGACCATGAGGATCCTTTTGCTACACTTAAAAAAGACATTCCAGTCTATATAATGGCATGGGAGAGGTTAGTTTAATAGGGGATTTTAATGCAAGGACAACAAACATGCAAGCTCTCAACTTGAAAAGCAAGGACAAGGAGAAAGCTGATCCGCTATGGCTAGAGGAAGAGGACCAACATTTGTGGGAAAGGAACTCCCAAGATAGTACAAACAATGTCACACACTACGAGGTTGAGTTGTTGGGGCTATGTAGTTTATTCAACTTGGTCATTTGCAATGGTATGAGGACATGGCCGAACTCGGACAACATCACTTGCAAAACATATAATGGGCAAAGTGTGGTAGATTATGTCATTTGCTCGCATGTTTACACATCAAAGATAAAGGAATTGGTGATTGGAAAGTGTCTTTTAGAGCTGAAATCAGATCATAATCCAATATATGTAAATCTGGACACCCACATTGACATGCACCAAGCGGGGAAGATTCATATCAGCAAAAAGAAAGTGCCTACGCAAGGTAGAATCATCATGAACCAAGGCAATTAGGAAGTCTTCAAGGCTGCCCTCAAAAGGCTTTTCAAGAGTTATGAAAGGAAATTAGTCAACATGGGGCATCGCACTATAAACAAGAGCATGCTAATCCCCATTGTTCACAAGGCTTTGGATGAATGTAAGAGGGCTAGGCCTAAGAGGGCAATTACAACTACTTTCCCAACAAACCCATGGTTTGACGAAGAGTACAAGATAACAAAAAGAAAACTTTGTGAGGGTGGAAGGACCACAAAAAACAAGATACGAAAAGATTATATGGAACAAAAAAGAAAAATATGTGAGTACAAGAAGGTTGGAGTTGATTGCCCTTGGAAAGAACAACCCCAAGAAATTTTGGAAGGAGCTACAACAAAAAAGAAAACAAATGGAAAACAATATCACAAGCTCTCATTGGTTGGAATGTGCAAAGTTATTGTATGAGTAGGAACAAGATAAACATAGACCTCCAACAATCAAGGCTATTGTAAAACTTTTCACCATCGAAGATATCAATCAAGGCATAAAAAGGTTGGTTGGGGGAAAAGCACAAGATATTGATGGGCTGCAAAATTCTTAAAATGGGGTATTGAGGTCCTTGCACTTTGCATCAAGGGCATCTTCAACAGGGTTATCCAAGAGGGATTTCCGGAAGGGTGGACAACTAGTGTTGTTATTCCCTTATACAAAAATGGGGACACCATAACCCATCAGACTATTGCACTATTATGATTAATCCGCTTCTTGGAAAACTTTTTGGAAGCATGATTGAGTGTAGAATTAGTAGTTGGGCTGAGAAAGAGGGAAAAAGGGCAGAGGGTCAGGTTGGTTTTAGATTGAAGCATTCCACTATTGATCATGGTATTACTCTTAGATTTTTGATTTAAAAAATATGGAACGCTCAAGGGGAGGAGGCCTTTTGCTGCTTTGTAGACTTTAAAAATGCCTTTGACACAGTGCCATGGGACAAGTTGTGGAATAGAATGGAGGACATGGGTGTCCCAAAGGTGCTTAGGGCGGCTATTCACAGGTTGTATGAGTAGGTCAGAGCTAAAATCAGAACCAATGAAAGTATGTTAGAGTGCTTTGGCAGTGGCATTGGGGTCAAGAAAGGCTGCCTGCTTTCCCCAACGTTATTTGGGCTTTACATTGACAAGCTGGAGGAGTGGATAAACAAAGTTGGTGGGGAAGGTATTCAGTTGGCCAATTTTGTAATAAAATTGCTCTTGTATGCCGATGATCTCATTTTGATCGCTAAAACAACACATGAGCTAAGAAAACATTTGAAAGCTCTTGAATCTTTTTGTCAGGAAGTTGGGATGCAAGTGAACACTAGTAAAACTAAAATAATGATCTCTCTGCGAAGGAAAAAGCAACAAATTAGCTTTATCTTTGAAGGAAAACCGCTGGAAATTGTGGATGAATACAAACACCTTGGGCTGGATTTTCACAACAAGCTCAGTTGGGAAACTTGTAGGGAAAAAAGAATCCAAGGGGGTTGGAAAACACTTTACTCTCTACAAAATAGATACAAAAAAGCTGAATCATGGGATTGGAAAACCAAGAGAACATTGTTTGGCTTACTTGTGACCCTAGTGGTTCTATATGGGTGTGAAATTTGGGGCAGCAACATGTCAGATCAGAAATGGAGGCAAGTGGAAAGAATTCAAAAGCATCTAATTGTTAGTAGCCTTAAACTCAAAACTGCAATACCTTATGAGATTCTATTGGTGGAGACAGGTACCTTCCCCTTGGAAGCTTCAGCGATGATTCAATTACTAAGTTACCTACAGAAGGTCCAAAATATGGAGAACCATCGTTGGCCTAAGCTAATTGTAGAAGAAGAGTTGGATAGAAGAAAGAATACATGGATGAAACAAAACAAAAAATGGATGGAAAAGTGGGGTGTGAATATGCATGATTGTCCAAGTACAAATGAAGAAATAAAAAAATATGTGGAGCGAAAATTCAAAAATGCTATATGGACAAAACAATCAGGGCAAAAAAATATTACTATATCAAAGAATTTAATCCCAAGGGTGACGATGAAGAAAAGGCCCATATAAGAGCGAATATTAAACGGAGAGCTAAGATGTTGATAGCCCAACTTCGTACTAGCTTACATCGTCTTAGATGTGAAATGGGTAGATGGATGGTTCCTAAAGAAGAGTGGGAAAAAAGAATATGCCGATTTTGCGACATGGGATTGGTGGAGAGAGAATGGCACTTTGTTATGGAGTGCTCAGCGTATAAAGATATTTAGGTTAGTTATGAGGACACCTTACAAGTTGATAACTTAAATACCTTGTTTGAGGAGGAAAGGTTGGTCAAATCGACAAACTACATCATCAAAATCCATTGTCGTAGCGCTGACCTCGAGTGAAGATCTCAAATTGTTTAGGGTCTTTTCTCTTCGCTGGCAGTCTTGTGCTGTTCTTGGGTCCCATAGGCTTCTCTAGCCTTGTGGACATTATTAAATATCTCATTTCAAAGATTTTATAACATCTTGACTCTCTTGCAACAAATCCCTTACCTTGGGCACTCTACTATCTCGAAAAAGCAAATCCAAAAAGTTAGGTGCCTCATATCCATATAGAGCCATGAAAGGTGATATCCTGATGGACATGTGATAGGTAGTATTATAATAGTATTCCCCAAGATGCAACCACTTAATCCAAACTCTCTGCTACCCTGATACATAATTTCTGAGATACTCTTCCACCCATTTGTTGACTATCTCCTTCTATCCATTTGTTTGTGGGTGTGAAATATGCCCCTTAATTTTTTTCTTGGATTTTTACAACACAAACCAGCACTACGCCAATTGATTAGCATTAGTTTCCAAAAGATAAACAAGCTAAATGAACTCAACGCCAAGAATGTTCACTAAGATCCTTTAGAAGGTGAGGTGATAGCATATGGCAGAGGAAACTAAGCAACAACTGAAAATGGAATTACAACAGAATGCAAGTAGGTGGTGATCTAGCCATAGGAGATTCCATGCTACCACTTAAACAGTGGAGGGAAAACATTACAATTCAAAACAATTCATCCGCTTAGCGGGCATCCACTCATTAGTGGGGATTCACCATTTGAACAATGGGTGAGAGATGTACATACAACATTAATTTCCTCCACACTAGCGGTAAACCATCCAGGGGTTAAAGTGTTTGCATTAGAATTCACAAGTAAATGCAGTAGTAACAATGAATAGATTAGTACTAATAATTCACAACCTTACAATGAAACAAATCTGCAATTTACAAGTGTTACAATGATAAAACCAATGCAAATAATTGAAGGATGATTCTTCCAACTTTTGAACCTCTCAAATACTAAATTACAAGCCAATTCTGAACTTATGGAAATCTGATAACAATAACTAGCAAACTGAAAATGTTTAACCAGCAAACTGTAAACCACTAAAATGCTCACAACACTTTCAAAAATACCTCAAAATGCTCTGAAATGAATTGCAAATGCATATGAGGAGGAAGGTGTCCAAATCCTAACCAAGAAACTACATCAAAAGCTCAACAATTAATTGTGCACGAATCCCAAGACACCTCCAGCATGGTATGGCCTCCCAAGAGGGGCGAACTTCAATAAAAATTCGAGACTTTGAATTAAAATCTGCAAATGCATAAGTAGGGTCGCCTCTAGCATAGGAATCAATAGAACCAACACCCATAATCTAAATAAATTCACACCAAAAGCTGTAAATGAAAACTTGATTCAACCTGTCATAAACCAGCAAACACAAAACTGATAAAAATCACCAATTCCTTCACTTTGATGCTCAATATGCACTTCTAAATGAAGCACACTCCCAATAGACCATCTAGGGAACCATGGTTTCAAGCTCGAAAAATGGAATTAATTTGCGAAGCTTTCCCTTAGCCGGATTCTAGATTTCAAACCAACAACATAACTTTACAATATTTTCCAAAGATGAGAATGAATGAGAAAGGCCTCAATAAATAAGCTTCAAATAGAAAATGAAACACTTTGAATTCCAAGAAGTCGAATCACTTCAACTTTCAAAAAGAAAGGACGCCACTTCAACCATTCACTTTATTTTGAAATAATAAAATATTATTCATCTTCCCTTTTTGGCGTCCATTTCAAAATGCAACGATAAAGCATTTATTAAATCATTAAATGCTCAACTTGACCCCTTAATGCCCCCCTCTTTAAAACAACTTGAAGTCATCAAGCCTAGGCGTGGGGTACAACTTAAAAACATGAATTTGACTAAGTATAAAACTCAGTCCAAGGAGATAACCAAAACCAACGCCAATACTGAAACTGATGGATTGCCAAAAATAGCATGATGACCTGAGCTGAACTACTGATGATGCCACTGCCAAAATTAGACTTACTAAAAATAGCCAATGCCAAAAATAGTAAGTTCACCTCAAAATCAACAAAAAGCTGAATTGAGCTGGAAGCAAGACTTACTGAAAGTGGAAACCCTAAATTTGCACATTTGAGTAGCCTATGGATTTTCCGGAAATAGGCTAAATCCAAATGAAGAGCGTAGGGCTAAATTGGGAACATTACAAGGTGGTAGATCATGCAAGGAATGAGCTCTGTCCCATTCAACCTGAAGAGCTCTTGCCAAAAGAGGCTTAGGAACTTGCTGTCCCTATCGTTCACTATACTCTTGTGCATCCCATGCAATCTAAAAATCTCCCTAAAGAATAATTCAACCACTTGAGTTGTAGTGTATATCTTGAATGAATGAATGAAATATTTTAATGACATCCACGAGACTAAACAATCTATGGGACTGAGACAAACAAACTTAATTTGTCTTCATGCTCTTTTCCAAGTTGGATCTCCTGCTATTAATTTTGACTAGAAGGCTGGCCGTTTGGTTGATCTTATCCTCCTCAAATAACTACTGCATATCGTCCACACCCAAACTGTTTTCGTGCTGATTACGGATATCTTCAAAAGTTGTGCATTCCATGATGAAGTGCCATTTTGTCTCCACCGCCCCCTTATTGCAAAATATGCAAATTCTTTCTTCCCAAGTTTCCTTAGGTATCTTCCACCTACCAGTCTCACACCTAAGATGGTGTGATCCTGTCCTCAATTGTGCAACTAACAACTGTTGTGACCTTTTCACACATCGGCCCATTGCAAATGGGGACCCCCCTAATTTTTGCTTTGTTCGGGTCTTTTGGCTTGGTTTTTGGTTTGTTTTGCTATCGTCTCTCTTTTGTTCCGTCTGTCTTTCTGGGGATGTGCCCGTCTGGATTGAAATTTTGGCTAAGTCTGAGGATTAGGGTTTTGAGTCTTCCGGCTAGTTTGAAGTCAAATGAAGTGAGTAAATTGAAATATGAGGCTAGCAATACATTCAGGATGCTTCCAGCAGGTTCCCAACAAAATTTCGTTGGATTCCGACAACTTACTATTTTTAGTAAGTGCTTAATTTGGGATGTTTTCTCAGCACCTTTTGAAGTTCTAACTGTTACACTGCATCCAGGACACGTCAAACTGCTTGTCTGCAAAATTTGAGCCAGATTTGACAACTTTCTATTTTTAGCAAGTTCACCTTCAGAGGCAGATTTTAGAGTTTACATGCAAAGTTTTTCAGTGCATGTCTGGAGAATATTTCTGGGTTTTCCGAGACCTACGCAGTGATATAACATGCAAGATGAGATGATGACTTTCAGCACTCAGCCTTCGGAGGCTATTTTTAGGGTTTGCATGCAAGACTTTTCTACGCATGTCTGGATATTCTTTGTAGGTTTTTCGAAAGCTTCGTAGTGGTGTAACATGCAAACTAAGATGAGGACCTTTTTCAGAGCTGCCTTCAGAGGCTATTTTTAGGGTTTGCATGCGGAGCTTTTCAGTGCATGTCAGGTTATTCTTTTTGGGTTTTTCAAGAGCTACGCAGTGATGTGACATGCAAACAGAGTTGGTCACTTTTTCGGGAACTTACTATTTTTAGCAGATCCACTTTGGCAGCCCCCCCCCCCAGCACTTTAGTATCACAAACTGACCGACATGCAACAGAAACGGGGTCAAACGGAGATTGTTTAAGCAACATGCAAGTCAATTTAGGGTTTCTAGCTTCGGGGCCTAAAATGAGGGGTCAAATGCCAAAATTTTTGAAAACCGGTGTATCCCACTGTGATAAGTATCTTTCGAGTTATCCACTGGTAAAATTTGAGGGCAATCGGAGCACTTACTATTTATAGTAAGTCACTTTTGAAACAGGCTATAAATAGTAAGTCAGCAGTAGGTGCTAGTGTGAACAGGTAGGTCATCCCATGAGGGTCACGTCATTCAAATTTCAAGCTGAACGGAGTTGTGGAAGTCATGAAATTGAGCAGTTATTATAAATAGTAAAACACCTCCAGAAACATGCTATAAATAGCAAGTTAGCACGAGATGACATTGTAAGCAGATCAACTAGGTCATGAAGATCCTGTGGCACGAATTCCAAATCAATCCAAGCTTTAGAAGATCAAAAACTAGAAACTTACTAAATATAGCAAACTAGGGCAAGCAAGCTGAGAAATGTTTAAGTCTGAACAAATTCTTGCTCACCCTGTCAAATGCGCCCAAGGTGAAGCTGGCAGAAGGATGGAAAAAGTTTCAAAGTTGGCTTATTCCTGCATGACCCCCTAAATGCGCCCTTAAGGAGAGATGGTGATAAAAAAATTCAAAGGCATTGAAGTTAAATCCTCCTCCTACCCCTAAATGTGCCCTCAAGGAGAGATGGTGATGAAAAATTCTAAGGCATTGAAGTTAAATCCTCCTCCTACCCCTAAATGCGCCCTCATCTCAAGGTGGTGGATATAAAAAGTTTCTAAGGCATGAAACTTCCCTCTCAACATGTCAAATGCGCCCATCTCCAAGTGAGCTAGGAAAAAGAAACTAAGGCGTTGCTAATTCCTCCATGACATGTGAAATGCGCCTAGATGAGCTAGGAAAAGGACAAAAAGCGTTGACTTCCTCCTTGACCCCTTGAATGCGCCCATGTTAGAGGTGAAGTTAGAACGTGTGTTAAGGCATTGGTTTATTCCACCTTGACATGGCAAATGCGCCCAAGTCCAAGATGAAATTAAGACATTTGCTAAAGTGTTAATTCCTCCACCCCAAGTGAAATGCGCCATGACTAGAGGATGAATGGAAGTTGAAAATTATCTAAAGTGTGCAAAATTCAAAATTCCTCCTTGATGCCTCATATGCGCCCATGCTGATGATATTATTTAAAATTTTTCTAAGACACAAAATTCCACCTCTTAGAGGAAAATACTCCTAAACTTGAGGAGTTGATAGAATTTGCTAAGGCATGGATAAATTGGCAAGGATGAGTCAAGATACTCCAGCTTCAGGAGATTGATAAAAATTGTCAAGGCCAAGCAAGAAAAATACGCCCAGAGATGAAGAATGAAAATAAATTTGGTGGAAAAATATTTTTCTAAGGTTAAAATTCAAAAATTAAATGAACCCCTTCGTTTCTAGACACATGAATTTGATGCTTTTTGAAGGGAATTTTCTTCTGGGTACTGGACATCTTCGACAAGGAATGGATTTTGAAATTCTTCATGCCCTACCAAAGACTTTAAGATGGAGATTTTACTCAGGCACCTGCTTGATGAAATTTTCTAGAGGAAATAAAAATTTTCTAAGGCAGGGGAATAAAATATGAAAATGCCTAAGTCTGTTATCACCAGAAGGATAAATTATGTTGAAAAATGTTGATGAGGTGAAACACGCTCACAAGCAAGAAATTAAATTTGTCTTAGGCACGAAAAATTTGCAGATGAAGTGAAACTCAAGCATCAAGTTTCCAAATGCGCCCTTAAGGTGGAGAAATTTCTAAGGTACAAACTCTAGACATAGGTCCCGAAATGTACAGGTGTTGAAAGGCTATGAAGAAGGAAAAGTTTGCTAGAGAAAAGTGATGAACCCTAGCAGATCCGGAGATCACTCAGACCTTGGAAGTCAAAGCATGAAAATCAGGTAAGTGAGGTGAATTTATATTATGAAGTGTTCTGATGCTCTTCTCTTGCTTGTTTTGCTAGGTGAACACCAAGGCCAAGGCATGATGACTTGGAGAGATGGAGCGAGTACTTGGAAGAAATGGCTAAGTGTTGACCCAGTGTGCACTCGGCTCAGGAAGGCGAGTGGCAAAGGAGAACGGGTCGAGTTCAAGATTGGAGAATCCTTCAGGATGAGGATGAAGAAATGATGAAGACCTAGGCATTAAAGAGTCATCTTCAAGCACTAAAACGCCCTCAAGGCTAAGGATGAGGAATGAACAAAAGGCTTCAATGTTAAAGAATGACAACGGAATGGGCTAAAGAGTGAAGCAGAGAAATTCTCCTTAAGTGTAAAGTCCTTCGATGACCCAAAGGATGTTCTCCAGCGTGCTTCGTACAACTCAAGATGCAGTGGCAGGAAGGGGGAAAATAACCATCAAACAGGTTAAAAAGTTACAGCCTTGGAGTCAGATCGAAAACTTGCCTACCATACCCTTTCAAGAAGTTGAAGCCACAATGATCAGACTCATCTAGTTTGCAGTTAGGAAAAAGAATAGTGTGAATGCGTTTACAAACATGTATCTTCTAGAAGATGGTGGACATTAATTGCTCATTTATCACTCCACTCTTCTTGGTGGCGGTTTTTAGGGTTAGGGCTTATGTGGTTCGATCTAAGCCCTTAATTTGATTGTAATCTGAGCCGTCCACTGGTGTAATGTCCCCTTCTCATCAGTGATCTGTTCTGACACTCATGAGCCTATTCCGGAAGCTCGTAGGCTCGCTTGAGGTAAAATTAGGGTTTCCAAGTTCGAAGGTTCTTTGGCATTTCAAAGAGTTTACTATTTATAGTAAATTCTAATTTTGGCAGTATGAAGTTTGCGTGCTTTTAGTACATCATTTTCATTTGGAGCAATTATTTGCAATTCATGTCTTACTTCTAAAGGCTTATTTATGATAAATAAAGGCATTAAGGTTATAATTTGCAGTTGACCCCTTGGCCTAGGAGAACAACTTAAGTTGTGTTTAAAAGAGGGACTTGGAAGGGGTACGCCCTCATAAAGGTGATTTAATTATTAATAAAGATAAAAGCCTTGAGAAATGAAGTGAACGCCTTTTTGAAGAAGTTATTATTTAAAAATAAAGTTTTTATGTTGCCTTGTAAAGTGGACGCCTTTTTGTGAAGTTGGAAGGTTTCTGGAAATTTGAAGAGTCTCATGTGTCTTTTGGCGTCCTTTCTTGAGGAATTGAAGAGTCTTCTACTCTTCTATAAAATGAATGCTTTGTTCCAGCATTGGATCCATTCATGTTATCATACTGTTATGTTGTCGGAATGACAAATGAAACCTTGCTTCGAGGATGCTACCTCCTAGCCATTAACCAATTTTGTGTTTGAGATACAACACCTAGTTGGTCTATACTGCTTCTCATCCAGACTAGCAGATTGTGCTCAACAGAAGAAGTTTTGATGATATTTCCAGTTTTTGAGTTGCTGATTCACATACAGCTGAAAGTGAAAATTTGAATGCATCTCCTAGAGTAAATTTATTTTGATTCTGGGTATTTTTGCTGAACCAAAGCGCCCCTTCTTGCAAAGTTTGAGATTTAATTTTGGAGGTTCTGATTTTTAATGACAAAATCGCCCTTGAGGAGGGCCGTACCATTCTTGGAGGCTTTGGAATTCGTGCCAGAAATATATGTGCAGTTTTGTTGCTGTTTGAGGATCAGAATATGTTCGCCTACCTTCTAAAAGGACACAGCAAAAGACGGCATTCGATTTGGAGGTGAATTGAGTGAGTTAGGAATACTTCATTGGTTTTTACAGTTGTTGATTGACATTTTCAGTTTACTGTTTTTTGTATCAGACTTTAGAAGTTCTGATTTTTGATTCATTATCAGTGGTTAGAGAGATAATTATTTGTATGAGATCATCTATTACTCATGTGCTTTGAAGTTAGTGAAATTCATATGTAATTTGCAGCCTTCTTTTTTATTTGTAAGACTGCAAACAGTAGTACTGTTCCAGTCCTAATCACTGCAATTAATTCTTCTTTCTTCTCACATTAAGTACCCCTGGATGGTCTTACCGCCAGTGTGGATAATTGATTGTATCTCTTTTTATACCCACTTTCAAAGTGGTGAATCCCCACTATTCAGTGGATGCCCGCCGCAGCGGACGAATTAGATTGTTGTAGCTTCATGGCTGGTTATTCGCCTATTAGTTTCAATTTCAATTAATCACTCCGTCATATGTTAGCACCTCGCCCTCAGTGGGATCTTGAGTGCACATTCTTGACGTAGAGTAGTTTCAATTCAAGTACTGTTCTTTAGTTTCTCCGCCATATGATAACACCTTTCCTTCATTTGGATTGAGTGTGCATTCTTGGCGTTGAGTTTCTTTAAACTTGGATTTCAGTTTGATGCTAACGCTAATCCAGTTGGCTAGTGCTGGTTTATGTTGTGTAAATCCTTCGAAAAAATTGGTTAGCATATTTCAACTGGACTTGGCCATCTATAAAAGGGGCATCCCTCCTCATTTGTAATTCATTAGACAGTAGAGATTAGAGTGGAGATAGGAAGATAGAGAGACAACTTAGAAGTAGCATAGCGTAGATCGATAGTGTAGTTTGCAGAAGAAGGAAAGTTTTTCCTTTGAAAGCTTTGTAAGAAATTGTTGTGAACACTCTCATAATAAAAAGGGTTTTCATTGATGATGATCTCATCTTTCGTTGTGAGTAGCTAGCAAGGTTTTTTCGTCCTTCTGATTTGGGTAATAGCTTAAAGTAAAGTAAATTTCATTTCATGCAAGTAGTTAGTAATTGTGGAATGTGGTCTTCAATTTGAAAAAACTTTGTCTATCCATACCACTAGTGGGCTCGCTGATGGTGAGTTCGCCTTGCGTGGTCAACTGGAAACTTGTGGACTTAACTTTGATTACGATCTTCATGTTGGTATGCGTCGTTGTGACAGTGTCTTCATTGTTGAATTGTAATCTGAATATCTTTAGTTACTCCCCTTGAAGATTGCACCAGTTCTGTGGAGGCTGTCCGAAGTGAGGCAAAGCGGAATTTGGTTGAGGCTTGTGAAAATTGATCTCCACGTCCCACGCGTAGATTAGTCCATAGCATCTTCTATCCTTGCAACCATTTCAATTCAGTACTTTCTGGTTAGTTTAGGAAACAAGAGCTTTATAGACAAACCTTTCGAGCATTCAAATTCCTTTCTCCACTGTTGAACAATTTCGTAAGTCCCCTTGAAATACCAACAAATCACATTGAGCCAACTGAGACTATCCACTGCATGAAGAAACCTTTGAGTTGAATGCATGATCTTTCTAGCAATCTTAGCATGTAGGAGATTTTGTTCAAGAGAGGATAGAGTTGCCATTGGTAACTTTATTCTGTGTTGGCGCAGTCACGAAAAACACATCAACAACAACCTCGCTTTCCCTTTAATAGCTGCAACTAAATAAGTTTTTTCACCATGATCCTTTGTCGGTTTAAACTCTTTGATGTAGTATGCTTTTTTTCGCCCAATCTGTTTTGACCACATGGCAGTCCTAAATTTTTCCTCACATAGTTTTTTATTTCACTATTGGTGCTAAGACACTCTTGTAATTTGATGTCCCACTTGTTCAACCACTGATTGTTCTGCTTCATCCAAATTTTCTTTCTACGGTCTAGTGTCTCCTCCATAACTGTTTTGGGCCACCAGTGGTTAACCATGTTTTCAACCTTCTTTAGATAACTTATCAACCGGGTTATCGCCGATGCTTCCAAAGGAAAAGCCCTCGCTTCAGCTAAAAAAATTTCATATGGGACTGTAGCTTTAACTTTGAGATTGTTATTAAGTGTTTTTGGATTCTTTCTATTTGTCTCCAATTGCACTTTGATATATTGCTTCCCCACACTTCACACCCATAAAGTACAACCGGTGTGGCAAGTAAACCAAAAAGGGTTTTCTTGGTTTTCAATCCCAAAGTTCTGCTTTTCTACACCTATTTTGAAGTAGGTAAGTGTTGATGTGATTTTTGTGACCACATCAATCAGCAGAACAAAGTTGTCTGAAGGCTACTCCATTCTCTCTTGATCAAAGAATCCCATACGCTAAGATTGCCAGAAAGTTCGTATTTTCAACTCCAAGGTTCCGAAATGCTTTGGAATACCCTCAGTTGGTTCGTTGTGATTTGCTGTTTTACGAGGGGACTTACACAATTGTTCTTAAGGTTTTGCAGTTGACAACCATCTAAAGATTTGAAGGGGACTTTATGCGAATGATTTAGCGTTGACTTGTGACTTTTCCTAAGACTAATTAGAATTGAACAGAATTGAATGGCTATAAAGATTTAGAAAATTTAAGTCCTATCCTAAATGCAAAGGGGTATTGAGCTTGGCTTCAATGAACTTCAACCAAACTTTGTTTTGCCTGCTATTGGACAACTTCAACAAGGTTGGTGCAATCTTCAAAGGAGTGAAAAGATGTTCAAATCATGATTCAACAATGCAAGTACCCTCAAAACGATGCATACATGCACATGAATCTTGATCGAAGTTAAATTTAAAAGGTACTCCAGTTGACCACGCAGGACAAACTCACCATCAGTAAGCTTGTTAGTGGTATGGACTTATGAAGCTCACTCAAATCAAACACAACCACCCATAATTAACTACTTGCATGAAAATTAAGTCCTACTTGAAGTCGAAGGAAGAAGAAACCTCACAAACTACTCATAACAAAAGTGGAGTTCACCATCAATGAAATTCTTTTATTATGATTAGCTTTTGTGACAATTTCTTACAAAAAATTCTCAAAGGGAGAATTCCCCTTCTCCTTCAAACAATGCAATGAAACTAAACTATTCTAACTCTCAAAAATGTCCACTCTCTAGCTTGATCTGATATCCAACTGAATAACTAACTAACTAGTGTACAAATGAGGGGACTCCCCTTTATATAGCTGGCCAAACCAATGGATGGCCCAGATCAAAGTACAATGGACGACTCAGATTGAGCCACAAAAACCCTAGATAAGATTTACCCTAAAAACCGCCAGAAGGTGGAGGAGTGGCATCATTAATGATCTCAAAAATAGCAGATTCCTCCTTTGACCACTATGGGCAATTAATGCCCACTATCCCTCTAGAAGATTCTCGTCCATGATTCTGTTTCCATTGTCCTTCTCTTTGACCGCGTAAGCTACGAACCGGGCCAGCACTGAATCAACTTCCTCAGAAATTGTTGGAGTAAGGTTGAGCTGATACTCAAGAATACCCACCATCTGCTCCTGCCGATCACAAGTCTTTCTCCAAGTCTCAATAGACTCCTGCGTACTTTGAATGATAGTTGAAAATGTAGAAATGTTCTCGAAGTCAAGTTGAGAAAACATCCTCATCTCAAAGAAGAAAGGCTGCAACCTTGCCTTCAATCCTTCCACTTCCACCTCCTCATGAGTTAATCTCTTGGCGAACAACGCATCCAAGGTATTGAGGATGCCCTCATGGATATGTCTCATTGCCCTCCTGATCCTAGATGACTCCACCGTTGCCATGTCGAAGAAGCCCTTGCTAGTGAATGCAGCCGAATGCCACCCAAGAAAATCATATCTATCGCCAGCTTCAATCACCCCTCCATCAACCAAAGTTTGCGTGGGTACTCGCATTAAAGCAGCCAGGCGCGGAATGGTTTTGTCCTGGAATATATGAGTATCAACCCAAGCTTGTTCGACGTTCTCTAAGCGCGAGAGGATACCGGAAACACTCTGAAAAGAAGAGACAAGATCGGCCATGAATTTCTCCTCCTCAATGCGAACACTGCCTACCCATTTATCTCCTTCTTGAATAGCCCTCTTTACTTCTTCGAGCCCACTGACCGACTCCCGTGGCAGCTCAGGCGAAAGTTCCACCGCTGGGATCTCTTGAGCACATGGACGTGCTAGGTGCTGTACATATCCGACCAACGCCTAATGCTCCTTCTTCAATCTTTTATACTTTTCCTCCTTTCGTACCAATCTATCCTTCAAAGCTTGGAAGGAATTTTCAGCCTCTTCAACTACCTGTGCCCCGGAAGGACGCCCTAACTCAATAGTAGTGACTGTGTAATTCTTTGGCATTATGTCACCTAAAGCATAATCCTCCCTTGGAACGGCAACACGGAAAGTGCGCGAACCAACCTCATTAGTTTCCATCCTAGAATATTTCCTGGCTCTCTTCCTTTTAGGTGACTTGCTTGTCCTATTCAAAAGTTCCTCCATTTCTACTGCCAGGTCAGCATCATCTTCTTGATCTCTCCTTATTGCACGTGAGAGCCAATTTGGAGCATTATGCTGAGTATTGTAGACAATAAGGGGCTGTTCTTTCGTTGCCTCTAGTTCACGAACTTCCTTCTAAGCAATATTTGGTCGAGGCTCATCCGTTTCCATACATTGGCTGTCCTCCTCATGAATTCTAACCTCAGGTTCCACAATATCCTCCTCGAACACTGTCTCAAGTGCGTGATCAAAGTGCACGTCTGTTTTTGTTTCTTCTCCTTCTTCCATCTGATCAACACTCTCAGGAGCATTGGCACTTTGACTGTCTAGCTCTCTTGGCAGTGGCTAGTTAACTTCTCCAATTTCGGGCTCCTCATTCAATCTAGCCCTCTGGTCTGTAAACAGCGAGACTTCTTGTACGTTGGAGGATTGCTCCAACAACTAAGTGGGTGATGTCTCTTCTGATCTCTGAGGTTCGGGCTGGATTGGCTCTTGTTGTTGTTGTGGTTCCGCAGCCTGGGCAATCGGTTTCTTCTTCTTTGCCGACACCGGTAGCCTCCGATCACCCATGAGGTTGTATGAGAGGGCAATCGATCTTCTTTTCAACCTGTGAACGTGTCCATCCACCCAAATCCTCGTAAAGGTCATGACAGGCATAGACAAGGTGTCTAAGTCTGTAATCTCTAGCTTAGCCCAATCTGGGGGTGGGATTGGCGTGTTCTTTATTGACTCGTAGTCCGGGTGCGTAAGCCTGGTATCTTCATCAACTTGATCCGGCACCTGGACTACTCGCACTCTCTAATTAGCTTTAGGGGCAATCTGGAGAACATTCTTCTTCTAATTTCTCCTTCATCTTGTGCATTTGCCCAAAAGTCCTCCAAGTGAGTCCTATGCCTATACTCTTCACCCTGCACAGTTCCAATCTTCCCTTGAGGATCAAAGTCGTATCGGCTTGTATGTAGAGTGAACTAGTAGAACTGCAATTCTTCTTCTGCCTCCCTGGCTGCTTGTAAAGAAGGGCACTCCTCAAGTGAGTTTCCCAAAACAATGGGGAAGTGCAAACCTCCCTTCTTCCTCATTTTTATAATTTTGTCATAGGCCACTAGTTGCCTAGACACCTCGAGCATTATCATTCGATTTGTAGGGTACCTTGGCAGTCGGTAGGCGTATGAATGGAACCCTGGCAGCCTTAAGTAGGTAAACTTGGGGAATTGGACAAACCAAAACCCATACTCTTCGATCACCTCCTTTGCTTCCTTAGATATTCTTTCTTGTAGTCTCCCTTGAAGAGTCCTCGTGAGGTACATTGTGAAGGCGTCATTGACTCTCTTGAAATGAGGGGTGCTCGTGAGATGCAACTGCCTACAAATTCATGAATCTTGAATTGATTGAACCCACACCCGATCGGCTCCTGATATGCCAGCCCCTTGTACTTCGTCATCCGAGCCAGCATGTAGATAACATACGAACTCATGTAGAACGTCCTCGTTCTCCTTAGATTTTTGAACTGCTCATTGATGTTATCACTTATCATTTGTGCCCAATCTACATCCGCCTTTCCTTCCAGCACCACGCTGATATAGAAGAACATCCATGGCTCAAACACATATCCCTGTGGGCTGCCATTAACTCAGCTGAGCAACATGATCAAGTCGCAATACTCTTGATTTAGCTGCTCTGAAATAATCTGTTTTGGTAACTTGGTGCCAGGAGGCTTAGGCTTCCTCATCCATGTCGTGTTAATCCTCTTAACGCACTTGTCAAAAGATGTGGCATACATCTTGTCAGCTTTTGCCTTAGATTTGTACAACATTTTATCTGTGGGTAAGATCCTGAACGCCTCACCAATTGCATCAAGTGCGAGGTTGGCCAACAACACGCCATCCGGAGAAACAATCGTCCGATGGTCTGAATTATAAAAACTTGCACACTCCATGATAAGCTCTGGACATCGAACTGCTGGCGGGAAACCGACTGCTACATACAATCCACTTTTTACAATGTTATGCGAAGTCACTGTTGGAGGATTACCACCCTGCCCATACATTCTTCTCTTGAAGACCTCGAGGTTGAAAGAACCGAGGTTGGTGTCAGTTAAATTTCCGAACTTCGACACGATCTTTGATTCTGGAACAAAGGACTTCTTCAACTGCTTGATAATCGCCTGCCTTGAAGCATTCTCAGCATTTCCAGCCTTGGCTCCAGCCTTGCTTGTTCCAGCAAAATCACCTCGTCCACTTTCAGCCATTTGCAAAATGAAAAAGCAAGCATTATAATTCCAACCTTTTAAAATAAAAACTTCGTGAGATGGCAGGCAAATGGAGTTGGCTGCAAAAAGAAAATAAAATTAATAACTCCAGCAGTAGAACTCCAACTCCAAACCTCGAGAAATTTAAACTTCGAAATTTAAAACTTTAAACTCTCAGCAACTTGCAGCCACAACAATTTCAGCTCTTCGAAAAATTGACTCAACAATCTCGACTTCGGATTTTATCTCAAGTCACAACAGCTTCGAAAATTTAAACTTCACTTCTCAGCACTCACTTTCAGCAACTTGGAGAAATAATTTAAATCTCAGCTTCAGCAACTTCTACTTCAAATTTTATTCCTTCTCAGCATCTAGCAAGTTCAAAAAATTTTAAATCTCAGCAACTCAACAATCACTTTCAGCTCTGCAACTTCGTGGATAGAAATGAAAAACTTCAAAGTTATTATAATTGAGAGCTGGCGCCTGATTTAGCAAATGCCATTAATTATCTTCGCCATGATTTAGAAATTTTCCGATTTTAAGAGAGAATATTCCCAGCCATCATTCAGTCGTCATAGAAATTTGTTAATCCGGGAGATTCTTTCCTCGTTTCAAATTTAAAATTTCCCTCCCGACTGCCAGTTACTTTCAGCTGACTGAAGTAATTTTGATAAAAATCATTTAAAATTCACTTCAATTAAAATCTCATTCTTTTTAAAATTTAATCTTGATGCCATTTAATTCCACTCGATAAATTCATTCATTTCGCCAGCGTCTGTGAAAAATCATCGTGAGCACTTTAAAATGGCTAGGCAAAATTATTTTCCATCAATAATAAACTCCAAAATAAACTCCCCATAAGATTAAAATCTCCCGACTTTTAAAATTTAATGTGTCCAAATGAAGGGGGAATTTAATTTAAAACTTTGGAAAATAATTATTTTAAATTTTAATTTCTCTGACTTAGGCAAATTTCGAATTATTTGCCTAGAGCAAATTCTCTTATTTCCAACGCCTTTTAATTTAAATGCCATCGAATCCCATAGAAAATCTTCATTTGATTTTTTGTATATCATGCCAAGAGCAATTAAAGGGGGGGAAACTTTGATTTTCCAATCTTAAATATTTACTCGTCCCCCTTGCTAACCAAAGCGCCCACTAGAGGTTATGGTTTTATTTCCAACGCCTTATTCAAAGTTTTAAAACTCAACCTCTTCCTTTAAGGTGGGCACATTTACACCCATGTGTATTCAAATTTTCCACAAAAAATCAATATTTCCCTCTCAAGGCACCTATCATAGGTTGGACTTTCACTTAGGGGCGCATTTAGCATGGGTAGCTTCTAATACTTAGAACATTTTGGAGTCTCCTCAAAGCTGGGTGCATATTATACCATAAGCTTTTACTTTTAACGCTTTAGTCAAAATGTTCTTTTCAAGGGCGCAATAGACATGGGGAGCTTTCATTTTTCGGACTTAGAAACATTTCAAGTCATTTCATTCTCCAAGGGCACATATAAGATGCAAAGCTTTCAACTTGGGGCGCACTTAGTAGGGTGAGCTTTCATTTTAAGCACTTAGAGTATTCCCAAAGGTTTAGGCACATATAAGCTTTTCTAAGTCTAGGCGCATTTAATGGGGGGGAACTTTCAGCTTTAATCTTTTAACGTCCTTTCTAAGTACCTCCCTCATCCTAAGGCGCGAATGTAAGGGTCAGCTTCCAATTAGGGGGCGCATTTTGGACCCTTTACTTCCAATTCTTCACACATAGAACATTTTCTAACCTCTTCATAGCCAGGTGCATATGGGTGTGTTAAGTTTCAGATTTCAAATGCCCTAGAAAATTTTCAAGCTCCTCTTCAAAGTTGGTTTATATCATAGTTGAGCTTTTATTAGATAAATTTTGATCTCCCCTTCAAGGCGCATATAGCATGTTGAGGTTTCATTTTGGGGCGCGTATGAAAGGGGTGGCTTTCACTTTGAATTAGACTAATCTCAAGCTCCATGGCGCATATCATCTCCTCCACTTCAAGTTTCAACACTTAGCGAAATTTATTAACCCATCCTCCTCAAGGCGCATACAAGACCTTGTACCTCCAGTTTTGAAATACTTAGAAAACTTTTCAAGTTCCTCTTCTCTTTCCAGGCGCATATGAAAGGGGTAGCTTTCACTTTGAACACTTAGAAACTTCAAAGTTCCTTCCTCAAGGCAAGGCGCATTTAGGGAGGTCTTCTTTCAATTTCCATGCCTTAGTGTATTTTCTATCTCCTTCCAAGTCTAGGCGCATATTACCCTATGTGCTTTCAATTTGATGACTTAGTCAAATTTTGAAGTCCTCTCTCCTCACTTAACTTCAGGGGCGCATTTGGAGGGGTGAGCATCTAATTTTCCATACTTAGAGAGTTTTCCAACTCCTCTACTAGCCCAGGCGCAAATAAGAGGTCATGCTTTTAATTTCGACACTTAGAATATTTTAGAGTCTCATCCTCTAGCAAGGGCGCAAATCAATGGGTGAGCTTTGAGTTTTACGCCTTAGAGATTTCTTAACTCTCATGCTATTAATTGGGCGCATTCAATAGGGGCTTCTTTCAATTGGGGGCGCACATCATGTGTCAAGCTTTCAATCTTATCAACTCCAAGTTCAAGGGTGCATATTAACCTGTGAACTTTCAAATTTGAACGTTTAGAAAATTTCTTCAATTTACTCCCTCAAGCTTGGGCGCATTTCATACCATGAGCATCAAATTTTGAACACTTGATAAAAAAAAAATCCTATCTTCCAAGTCCTTGGGCGCTTGTGGAGGGGTCAACTTCAGATTTGTAACACTTTGACCTTTCATTTTTATTTGCCTTGGTAGAATTTTCATTTGTCTTTAGCCTTTTAAAGCGAATTTTGATGCTGGACTTGAAAAATTATCAAACTTGGTGGATTTCATGCCTTTTGCCAAATTTGGAGTGGTTCGCTTATGCTTGCCCTAACTTGCCCTAACCCTGCTATTTTTAGAAAGTTCCTCAAAATTTTGCATTTTGAACTAATTCTTGACTCCGAAAGACTGATTTTGCTTTGTGTTGACTTTCGGAATGTGCTTGAGCTGTCGGGGCCTGATGCCTGTCTATACCTGCTATTTTTAGCAACTTACTAAAAATAGTAACTGCTCATAATGTCTTCAAATTTCACGTGTTATTTGCCTGAAGTGTGGTGATCACGGCTGGATGCTGCATTTGCATGACTGTCTTGTTCTGCCCTTGAATTTAGGAAACCCTAATTCCTCAGCACCAGCCTGCTAAAAATAGCAAGTGTCTGATTTTCCATCCTCTGCAATTTCATTTGTCTTGAAACTCGTGCCATGGGGTCCTCGTTACCAGCTTGACCTATTCATACTGAGACTTCGTGCTGACCTGCAATTTCTGGAGTGGCTTACTATTTATAGTAGCTGCTTGATTTTGGGACTTCCACAACTCCGTTCGACTTGAAATTTGAATGTTGTGATCCTCGTTGGCAAACTTGCCAGTCCACACTGGCACTTGATGTTGACTTTCTATTTATAGCCTGTTCCAGGAACGCCTTACTATAAATAGTAAGTGCTCCGTTTGTCTTCAAATTTTACCAGCAGACTCCTTGAAAAATGTTGATCATGGTGGGATACTTCAATTTTAGAAATTTTTACGCCTGACCTCCTTGTTTTTGAGTCCCAAAGCCCGAAACCCTAATTTACCTTGCATGTGCCTCAAATGAGCTCTATTTAATTCCATTTCAGTTGCATGTTATCGTGTTCGTGGTTTTGAAGTGTCGGGCAGCTGCCAAAGAGCACCTACTAAAAATAGAAAGTGGCCGAAAAGGTGACCAACCAGTTGTCAGATGATTTTGCATGTCACACTGCCTGAGGGATCTTGAAAAACCCAGAAAAACCCAAAAAAATCATCAACATGCAAGCGCTGGCTAAAAATAACAAGTTTCTGAAAAGTGACCAATTCTTCTTGCATGTTACACCGTTGCGAAGCTCTCAGAAAACCCAGAAAGATTATGCCGACATGCACTGAGAAAACCTGCATGCAAACCCTGAGTACAGCCTCCGAAGGCTGAACGCTGAAAATTGTCGTCCTGTCTTGTATGTCACGCCACTGCGAAGGTCTCGAAAAACCCACCAAGAATATCCAGACATGCATCTGAAAACTCAATATGTAAACCCTGGAATTTGCCTCTGAAGGCAGAACTGCTAAAAATAGCAAGTCACCCGTTTCTGCTCAAATTTTGCTAGTAATGAGTTCAAAGTGCTCAGAATGTAGTGCAGTTGTCAGAACGTGAAAATCTCGAGAAAATAAGCTCCAAATTGACACTTACTAAAAATAGAAAGGTGTTAGAATTCAGTGAAAATTCAGAGAGAGCTTGCCGGAAGTACCCTAACAGCAATGCTAAGATCAGAGTTGACTAGTCAATCCAATTTGACCTCAAAGTTATTTGAAGACTGTAAACCCTAATTTGTTGAAAAACCCTCTAGACTTAACCAAAATTCAAATCCAGGTCAAAAGGTAAGTACACCGTCAGACGGGAAGAACTGATAGAGAGAGACAGATCGAAAGACCCAAGCCAAAAGACCCAAATGAAGCAAAAATTAGGGGGTCGCCATTTTGAATGGGGCGATGTGTGAAAAGGTCACAACAGTAAAAGGCTTTCCAACCTCCCTGTATCCTTTTCATTCTACAAGTCTCCCAACTGAGCTTATAGTGAAAGTCAATCCCAAGATATTTGTATTCTTTCACTATATCAAGTGGGTTGCCTTCAAAAAGAAAGGTATGTTGTTTTCTTTTCTATTCAATGAGAAAATCATGATTTTGGTTTTGGTGGTGTTCACTTGCATCCCAACTTCTTGACAAAAGTGTTCTAGAGCTTTCAAATGTTCTCTTAACCCATGAGTTGTTTTTGAAATTAAAATAAGATCGTCAGCATATAGAAGTAATTTCACCACATAACCTGCCAAATGAATGCCATTCCCATCCCCCTTGCTTAACCAAGCTTCCAACTTATCAATGTATAGCCCAAAAAGTGTGGGAGATAAAGTGCAGCCCTGCTTAACTCCAATGTCGCCACCAAAACATTCTGACATACCTTCACTTGTTTTGATTTTAGCTCTAACCTTCTCATACAACTTGTGAACAGCTGCTTTATACACATTTGAAATGCCTAATTCTTCCATTCTATTCCATATTTTGTCCCTAGGCACCGTGTCGAAAGCTTTCTTAAAGTCTGCAAAACAACAATAAGCTTCCTCACCCTGAGTGTCCCAAATTTTCTCAATCAAGTTTCTAAGGGTGATGCAGTTATCAATGGTAGAGTGCCTGGACCTAAAGCCTGCCTGCCCCTTTGCCCTCATTTTTTGACCAATTGTTGATCCTACATTCAATCATGCTCCCAAAGAGCTTGTCAAAGATAGGATTAACCATCGTTCAGTAGTTAGATGGATTATTGATATCACCACTTTTAAATAAAGGGATGACCACATTGGTAGTCCACTCCATAGGAAAACCTTCCTGATTGACATTATTGAAAATTCTTTTTATGTGAGGGGCAAGAGTTTCAATCCCCCATTTTAAAAATTCAGCTTGTAACCCATCTATGTCCTGCACTTTACCACTCGCTAAGTTCTTTATTCCTTGTTTAATATCATCCACAGTGAACAGTTCCATTTATGTGTTAACAACAGGAGGGTAGTCTTTCTCGTGGACGCACTCGTAAACGAGCCTAGCATACTCTAACCATTGGACATCTATAATATTGTTTTCCAACTTCTTTTTCTTTTGCTGTAGTTCCCTCCAAAAACCTTTAGGATTATGTTTCCCAAGAGAGATTAGCTCCTTCTTTCATTTAAATACTTTGTTTTTTTGGACTGCACTAATTTTTCAAATTTTTTCTTGTATTCTTTGTCCATTCCTCTCTCCTTTAGCAATCTCTTGGCTGTCTTACATTCTTCATCATACCACGGATTTGCTAGAAAAGTGTTTGCAGTCCCCACCTTGGGGTGAGACCTTTTGCATGCATTTAAAGCCTTGTGAATTATCGGGATCAACGAATTGCTGTGAATGTGGACATCTACCTCTTTTGCAGCTTTAACCTCTCTGTTATTTTCCAAATCATGGAAATGTTGCTTAAGAGCAACACTAAATATTTCTCTATTTTCTTGATTTATGAGGATTTTACCCTGAAATAGCAACAAAATGTGCAAATTTGGTTAGCCTGTCAACTGCCACATATATGCAATCTTTTGTTCTGCACCTTAGGTAACCCAGTGATGAAATCGATGGAGATACATTCCCATTTCTGAGTAGGAATGGGTAAGGGCTGAAGTAAACCAGATGGATAAGGGTGTCATTTTTATTCTGTTGGCAAGCAGGACACTCTCGGACATACTTAAGGACTTCATTTTTAAGTCCTTTTCAAGTAAATCTTTCTCGGATTTTCCTGTAGGTCTTAAAGAAACCTGGGTGACCAGCCATGGGTGCGTCATGAAATGTCCTCAATATCTTCCCCTTAAGCTACGAAGTGGGCACTAAATAGATCCTCTCCTTATGAATGATCAACTCATTGAGCACCGTATACCTGTCATCATGGATAGTGCCCTCTATGATTACTGCTGCCCAAGAATCCTTAGCATATTGTGCTGAAATTAACTCCAATTAGTAGCAATCTCAACTAGAGAACATAATGAGGCCTCTTGGAAAGTGCATCAACAACTACATTCTTCTTCCCCTTGACATATACAATGTCAAAATCATATGCTTGTAGTCTACTAACCCACTTTTGTTGCCTTTTGTTAAGATCCTTCTGGTTCATGAAGTACTTAATGCTATTATGGTCCGTTTTGATGATAAATTTGCCCCCCTACTAGGTATGGTCTAAATTTGACTAATGCATGCATGATAGCAAACATCTCTCTATCATAAATAGAGTAACTTCTCTCCACACCTCTCAATTTATCTCAAATGCTATGGGGTGATTCTCTTGCATCAACACTGGTTTAATGCCCTCTCCCAAAGCATCACATTCCAACTCAAAAGGTTTGGAGAAATTTGGTATTGCCAACACCAGACATGAAGACATCGACTGCTTGAAGTGCTCAAAACACTTTTGTGCTGAATTGGACCATTCAAAAGTCCCCTTCTTTGTCAAGTCTATAAGCGGGGCTGCAATTTATGAAATGCCCTTAACAAACCTCCTGTAAAACCCACACAGACCAAAGAATCCCTTAAGCTGAGTGAGATTCATAGGAGTAGGCCAGTCAACAATAGCCTTGATCTTCTCAGGATCAACTCTCACTCCCTCTGCACTAATAATGTGCCCAAGATAGAGAAGCTCTGTCATGTCGAAGTCGCATTTGGACTCCTTAGCGTACACGAACTCACTCTCCAATATGCTCAAGACCTCGAGATGCCTCACATGCTCCTCTCAAGTTTTACTGAATATTGTGATGTCATCAAAGAATATTAAAACAAATTTCCTCAATTGTTTCCTGAACACCTGATTCATACAACTTTAGAAGGTGGCTGGTGCATTTGTCAACCTGAAAGGCATCACTAAAAACTCAAAGTGGCATTTGAAAGCTGTCTTCTCTATATCCTCTTTCCTCATTTTGATCTGGTGGTATCTTGATCTCAAATCTATTTTGGAAAAGTAACAAGCCCCATGCAACTCATCAATCAACTCATCTATATGCGGAATAGGATACCTATTCTTTATTGACTTTTTCTTCAATTCCCTATAATCAATACACATCCGCATTGTTCCATCTTTTTTCTTCACTAATATCACTACTGATGCGAATGAAATTTTGCTGGGTCTAATGTGCCCATCTCCAGTAACTCATTAATTGCTTTCTCAATTTCATCCTTATGTCTCTTAGGATGTCTGTAAGGCGTAGTAATCACTAGTTTGGCACCCTCCTCTAGCTCTATTACATGCTCTATTCCTCTCTTTGGTGGCACTCCATGAGGGATACTCCCAAATACCATGCTATGCTTAGATATCAACTTCTGGATGTTCAGATGGTAATTGTTTTTTTGCTGTTTTGCAACTGTAGGCATGATATGGCACTCTGCTACCCACTCAACCTTCTGATGTTTGATTAACCGCTCCATCCTCTTAAAGGATACAACTCTAAGACCCCCATCCGATAATCCTCTAAGCACTATCTTCTTCCCATTTGCCTCAAATTTCATTTCCATCTTCTGCAAATTAAAAGAGAACTCTACAAGGGATTTCATCCAATGCATTCCCAAAACCATATCAGTGTCCCCAATTTTAACCACATAGAATTCATCCTTCATCTCATATTCCCCCAACTATAGGCTCAAGTTAGAGATCTTACAGGTACAAGAAAGTTTGTACCCATCAACCACCATGACCTTAAACCCATCATGCTCTTTTGTTTGCAACCTCCTATTCACAAAGCCCTCATCAATGAAGTTATGAGTGGCACCTATATCAATAAGCACTATGATTCGTTGCCTTTGTAATGTCCCTCTAACCTTGAATGTGACTGCTTTTTGTACGCTAGAGAGTTGGGCAATGGTACCATCACTCTTCGGTTTTTCATTTGATGAGTTTTCCTCTTCACTACTCTCCGAATCAGATTGTTGATCTGATTTTTCTAATGTAGTTTCATTAGTAGAAAAATATTCTATTTGCTTTGCCTTTGCCTTCACACTGCATTTGTGAGATTGGTCCCAAGGTTCCTTATAGGGTCCTCTAACCCGTTCTTGGTGAACTTCGGAAGTTCTTGCCGCTCGACATTCGGATTCACTGGGGGAGTCACCATCTTGTTCCCCTGTTGCACCTTGTATGACAGCAAACTATTTGGAGGGTTTTGATTTGTACTTTCCAATGCTTTCCCTACACTCTTGGACATGTTGCAGTCCTTTACTTGTCCTTGTTTAGTGTTCATCACCCTTGGATTGCTTTTTGGGTCCTGTTGTGACCTTTTTCACACATCGCTCCATTGCAAATGGGGACCCCCTAATTTTTGCTTCGTTTCGGTCTTTTGGCTTTGCTTTTAGTTAGTTTTCTTGTCTCTCTCTCTCTTTCTGTCCCTTTTCTTCTGTTTGCCTTTCCGGGGATGTGCCTGTCTGTGAGCTTAAACGTGAAATTCTGGCTAAGTCTGAGAATTAGGGTTTTGAATTCTCTGGTCAATCTAAAGTCAAATGAAGTGAATAAATTGAAATTTGAGACTAACGTTGCAGTCAGTATGCTTCCAGCAGGTCCTCAACTAAATTTCAGTGAATTCCAGCAACTTACTATTTTTAGTAAGTGTGCAATTCAGGGCATTTTCTCAGCACTTTGAGGTTTCGAGCGTCACGCTGCATTCAGAACACATCAAGCTACTCATCTGCAAATTTTGAGGTGAAACGGACAACTTACTATTTTTAGCAGTTCACCTTCCAAAGCAGATTTTAGGGTTTATATGCAGGGTTCTTCAATGCATGTCTGCATTTTCTTTCTGGGTTTTCTGAAACCTACACAATGATATAACATGCAAAATGAGATGATGACTTTCAGTATTCAGCCTTCAGAGGCTATTTTTAGGGTTTGCATGTCAGGGTTTTCTTTGCATGTCTGATGATTCCTTGTGGGTTTTTCGAGACCTACACAGTGATGTGACATGCAAGGAAAGATGATCAGTTTTCAGAGACTTAGTATTTTTAGCAGGTCCATTCTGGCAGTTGCCCAGCGCATCAGAATCACAAACAGGGCGAAGTGCAACATAAACGAGGTCAAATGGAGGTCATTTGATATGCATGCAAGTCAAATTAGGGTTTCCAGCTTCGGGACCCAAATTGAGGGATAAAATGTTAGAATTCTCGAAAACCGGTGTATCCCACTGCGATCAGTATCTTTCAAGCTATCCACCAGTAAAATTTGAAGGCAATCAGAGCACTTACTATTTATAGTAAGGCGTTCCAAAAATTGGCTAAAAATAGTAAATCAGCAACAGGGGCCAGTGTGAACAGGCAAGTCATCCGATGAGGAGCACGTCATTCAAATTTCAAGCCAAATAGAGTTGTGGAGGTCTCAGAAACAAGCAGTTACTAAAAATAGTAAACCACCTTCAGAAATGTGCTATAAATAGCAGGTCAGCTCAAGATGGTAGTGTGAATAGGCTAAGTAGGTTATGAGGATCCTGTGCTCAAATTTTCAAATCAATCTGAGCTCCAGAGATGTGAAAATCAAAGGACTTACCATTTTTAGGAAGTATTGAGCTGGCTGGTGAGGATGAGGAAAAAACGCCTAAGTTTGGAGTTCATCCTGCTCATACATCAAAATGTGCCCTCAAGCCTATGCTAAATGTGCCCTCAAGGTAATAGAAGTCAAGAAAAATTCTAAGGCATGAGGTTTATCCTGCTCCATGCATGGAATGCGCCCTCTTCACAAGCATGAGATAAAAAATTTATAAGTCAAGGTTTCATCCTGCAGGCACCCTCAAATGCACCCTCTTGGAGGCAGGTGTGAAAAAGTTTCTAAGTGTTAAGCTTCATCCTCCTCCCCATGTTAAATGCGCCCATGCAAAGTGGTAGGGGTTGCTAAAAGTTTCTAAGGCATGAGTTTCATCCCTCACCATATGTGAAATGCACCCACTTCAAGCTAGTTGTTGAAAATGTTTCTAAGGCGTTGGTGTTTGATCCACCTCCATAGGTGAAATGCGCCCATCCTCCTGCCTATATGAAATGCGCCATACTAGAGGCAAGGTCAAAGAGTCAAAGTGTTCATCCCTCTCACCATGTTAAATGCGCCCATGTGCATGCAAGGAAGGAAGTCAAAAGTGTTGAAAGGTCTCATCCTCCTTAGCATGCTAAATGTGCCCAAGAACAAGCTAGAGGATTAAGATTTGACTAAGGCATTAAAACTTGAAGTTCACAGGTCAAAATGCGCCTTAAGGAGAAGAGGAAGGTTGAAAATATTCTAAGTCTTTTAAATTTGAAGAAAACTCCTTTGAATGCACCCAAATGAGGACATATGAAGACAAAACTATATGCATGCAAAAGAGGAAAAAGACAAAACGTATGCATGCAAAGGCAGAAGGTTCTAAGGCATACATGCAAAAGGGAATCTAGGACATCCAAGTATAGAGAATGTGGAGTGGGCCCCTGTTAGGTGTCTTGAATGGTGGAAGAAGCGGGAGATATTCTAAGCATTGTTAATTTGAAGCACCCCCCTTTGAATGCACTTTTGACTTGTGGAAAGGCTGAAAAGTATTCTAAGTATATGAAATTTGAAGTGAAGACCTCCATATGCGCCTAAGGGTTGAGGAAGCAATTGAAAAGATTTCTAAGTGGTAGAAAATGTCGGCAGGACTCCCCATGTGCACCCAAGAATAGTGTGATGAAGAAAATACGCCTAAGCCTGAGAGAGGTGTTGAAATTTTCTAAGGCCTGGATGAATTGAAGGGAGGGCCTATAAAATATGCCCAAGCTGGTGATGACATGTTAGAAATTTTTCTAAGGCATAAAATTTCACCTAGGAAAAATATGCCCAAGTTGATGAAGGAGATAAAATTTTCAAAGACATGGATAAAATTGGCTTAGATATGTCAGAGGATGCCAGCTTCACGAGGTTGATGAGAATTTTCAAGACAAAGTAGGAAAATACGCCCAGAGATGAAGAATTGGAATAAATTTGATGAAAAATAATTTTCTAAGGTTGAAATTCAAAAAATTAAATGTACCCCTTCGTTTGGAGACACATGAATTCGACGCTTTCTGAAGGGAATTTTCTTCTGGGTATTGGATGTTTGCGATGAGGAATGTATTTTAAAGTCTTTCACACTTTGCCGAAGCCTTCAAGGTGAGGATTTTTGATGGACACCAGGTTGGTGAAAATTTCCTAAGGAAAATTTGAAATTTTTTCTAAGGCAGGGAATAAAATGTGTTATGCCTTGGCGGATGAATTTGAAGTTGGATGCCTAGATAATTTTTGATCAAGTTCTGGATGAAAATAATCTTCTTGAGCTAGAGTTGGATGAAATATCAGAGTGAACGCCTCGGCCAGAAAAGTGAAGAAGATGCAGTTGAAGCTAACACTTTTAAAAGATGATTTTTAAAAAAATGCACCCTTGAGGAAGATGAAATTTGCCTAAGGCATTGAAATATGATGCACAGGTGTTATATGCCCCAGCCTACACATGTTAAAAAAAATCATGAAGAAGGCAAAAGTTGTGCTAGAGAAAATGATGAACCCTATCAGATGAAGAGATCACTCGAACATTGAGATGAAGTAAGTTGAGTTTATATTATGAAGCGTTTTGATGCTCTTCTCCTTGCTTGTTTTGCAGGGTGAGTACCGAGGCCATGGCATGATGATTTGAAGTAATGAAGCAAATAGTCCAAGATGATAAAATCATGAAGGAAGAAAAGTTGCAAGAAATGGCTAAGTGTTGAAACTCCTCCACATGGATCTGAATGCGCCCAACTTAGGTGAAGAAATGATCAAGGCCAAGATTGAAATCCTTCAAATTCAAGAATTGAAATTATGAGGACTCAAGGAGGAAAATCATCGTCGAGTAGGAGAAAGAAGTTGTCGCCTTGGTGTCAGATCGAGAACTTGCTTGCCATACTAGTCCAGAAAGAAGAACAGTGTGAACGCGTTTACAAATGGGAATCTTCTAGAGGATGGTGGCCATTAATTGCTCATTTATTACCCCACTCCTCTTTGTGGCGGTTTTTAGGGTGAATCTTGTTTAGGGCTGAGGTGGCACGATCTGGGCCATCCAGCCGATTGTAATTTGAGCCGTTTGTTGGACTTGGCCAGCTATATAAAGGGGCATCCCCCCTCATTTGTATTTTCATGAGATTAGGTAGTAGAGATTAGAATAGAGAGACAACTAGGTGATAGCTTAGAGGTAGTTTAGTATAGATTGATAGGATAATTTGAAGA
>VDFB02281492.1:281508924-281593596 GCA_007258455.2 Sequoia sempervirens | reverse complement strand
TTTCTGTAGCTCCCCGTCGTATTCCTCATGTGGAGTTTCTAATAGAAATTGAGAATGTTGTCCGGGACCTCCCAATGGACATGGCCGAAGAGGTTAGACAGGATTGCGCAGTGGCCCTTAGACGTGCTAAACCTCCGAGAAACAACATCCCCAAAGCTGAGTTTGTCGCTTTCAAAGATTTAATGAAAAATAATGATCTAATCATTGCTAAAGCTGACAAAGGCAATGCCACCGTTGTCATGAACAAGCCAGACTACATCTCAAAAATGCTTGACCTTCTCTCAGACACCAATAGTTATAAAGTTGTTTCGCGAAACCCTTGCTCCAAAATTATCAAAAAAGTCAAATCCTACATTGCCCGCTCCTCCCTTGACGATGCAATCAAGAAGCGTCTTTTACCTTCTAAAGAGGTGACCCCTCGTATTTATGGAGTCCCAAAGATTCACAAAGCCGGCGTTCCTTTGAGACCCATTGTAGACACCATAGGTTCTCCCACTTACAAGTTGGCCTCCTACTTGACAAAATTAATCTCCCCTCTTGTGGGAAAATCTGACTCCTTCATCAAAGACTCTTCTCATTTCGTTCAATTTATTCGTGACGTCAAATTAGAAAGTAGTGACATCTTGGTGAGTTTTGACGTCACCTCCCTCTTCACCAAAGTTCCTATTCCCGATGCTATCGAGATCGTTAAGAAAAAAGTTAATGACGAGATTGCCACCTTGGTGGAGTTATGCCTAAGATCTACTTTCTTCTCTTTCCAAAATGTCTTTTATGAACAGGTTGATGGTGTTGCCATGGGCTCTCCCCTCTCTCCCATCATTGCCAACCTGTATATGGAACATTTTGAAGAAATTTCCCTTAGGTCCTTCCCCCTCAAGCCTAGATGGTGGAAGAGATATGTCGATGACACCAATGTTTGTTGGCCCCATGGCCTCGACAAACTAGAAGAATTCCATGCTCACCTCAATAGCATTGCTCCGTCCATCTCTTTCACCAAGGAGCTTGAGTCGGATAACCATTTACCTTTTCTTGACGTATCTATCCTCAAAAAATCAGATGGCTCCCTTGGCCGTCGCGTCTTCCGCAAATCAACCCACACTGATTTATACCTTCACTCCTCTTCTCACCATCATCCTAGCCAAAAATTTGGAATTTTAAAAACTCTGGCCACAAGAGCCTATCGTATCTGCGATGAAGAAAACTTAACCCAAGAGTTGGAACATCTTCGCCTGGTCTTTAGACTAAATGGTTACACCAATAAACAAATCTCCAGAGCTCTCAACCATTCCAAGCGTTGTTTCTTCTCCTCTTTCTCTTCCAAATCCAACTCCTCTTCCCAACCTACCTGTATCCCCAGTGCTTCCTTGCCCTTTGTAGAAGGCATCTCACATAAAATCTCAAAAATCCTTCTTAAAAAAGGCCTGCGTTGTGCTTTCAAACCCCTTTCAACACTAAGAAACTGCATCCCGCCTCTCAAAGACCCAAAAAACATATATCAAAACTCAGGAGTCTACAAAGTGGTTTGCTCGTGTGGCACTCTGTACATTGGTGAAACGGGTCGCACATTCAACACAAGAATCAAAGAGCATGGTGCCGACATCAATCATGAACGTGTCACAAAATCGGCCCTAGCCGAACACTCCTCTTCAACCAAACACCATATTTGTTTAGAAAACACTCAAATCCTGTTCGTTGAAGACAACTTCCGCAAGAGGAAACTCAAAGAAGCCTTCCAAATCATCAATCACCCTAACAACCTCAACCGCGATGAAGGGTGGAGTCTAAGCCTCTCGTGGAAGCCTCTTTTGTCGTTGCTTAAAAACCGCCATCCCCCTCGATCTTGACCCTCTCCCCCTAGATCTTAACTCCCTCGATCTTGCTCCCCCTCCCCCCTCCCCCCTTTTTTCTCTGTCATCCCCTCTTCTGGCTCTGAGGTTGCTTACCTTCGTTCGGTTCCTCCTTTTCTTCCTCTTGGCCCCTTCGTTTTTTCTTCCTTCCTCTCCCCCTCCCCCATCTTGTACCTCGTGTCTTCTCATTCCTCCCCCTCATCACCCGGTTTTTTAGGTTTGTGATCGCCTTCTCTCGCTTGGTCCTCCTGTTTGTGTTTTTAAAGCTCTCTTTCTTTTAAGTGTTTTTTCATTTTTTGTGTCCGTATACATTCCTTAGTAATATAGCTTCGATTCTAATACATTAATTTATTAAATACACATATATATTCTAATGTGTTCCAACACATTGATAGTTCGATATACATTTAAAGTGATTAATGTATTTAAATCATCTAAATAGACTAATTTATTTAAAAAATTTCAAATAGGTTAACATTTTTAATTACTTAAATAGATTAATATATTTAAATCTCTCAAATCCTTTAATCGAATTAAATATAGCAATCTTTTTAATAATTTAAAATAGATCAATCTTTTTAAATATAATCATCTATCTAATTAATTTCAATAGAATGATCTAAATAAGAATATAATATATCTAAATTATCTCCCTTCTTTAGAATAACTTATTTCATTTTATGTTTTCCTTAGTTACATATCTTCATTCCTAATATTTTAATTTATTAAACATTTATATATTTTTAATATTTTTCTACACTTTGATAATTCTATATACATTTAAAGAGATTAATATATTTTAATCATCTTAATAGATTAATAATTTATACTTTTCAGATAGATTAGCATATTTAAATTATTTAAATAGATCTATATATTTAAATCACTCAAACCTTTTAATCTTTTTAAATATAGCAATCCTTTTATTAATTTAAATAGATTAATCTATTTAAATTTAATCATCTATCTAATATATTTAATTTATTTAACATATATATTTTTAATATTTTTCTACACATTGATAATTCTATATACATTTAAAGAGATTAATATATTTAATTTATATCCTTTTATTAAATTAATTCTATCTTTTTAAATATAGCAATCCTTTTATTAATTTAAATAGATCAATCTATTTAAATTCAATCATCTATCTAATATTTTAATTTATTAAACATATATATATTTTTAACATTTTTCTACACATTGATAATTCTATATACATTTAAAGAGATTAATATATTTTAATCATCTTAATAGATTAATAATTTAAACCTTTCAGATAGATTAGCATATTTAAATTATTTAAATAGATTTATATATTTAAATCACTCAAACCTTTTAATCTTTTTTAAATATAGCAATCCTTTTATTAATTTAAATAGATTAATCTATTTAAATTTAATCATCTATCTAATATATTTATTAAATACACATATATATATATTTATTAAATCACTCAAACCTTTTAATCTTTTTAAATATAGCAATCCATTTATTAATTTAAATAGACTAATCTATTTAAATTTAATCATCTATCTAATTAATTTTAATAGAATTATATAAATAGGAATATAACAAATCTCCCTAGAATTATCTAAATAGAAATATTAATTTATACTTTAATTTATCAAATAGATTAAATAGATTGATCTATTTAAATTATCAAATTATTTAACATTTTAAATAGATCAATCTATCTAAACATATAATTCACATAGATTAATTTATTGAAATATATCAATCTTTTTAATATTTTCAAATAGATTATCACTTACAAATCATTCAATATATATTAATCTAGTTAAATTACCAATAGATTAATAATAGATTAATTGAGTTAAATTACTAAATAGATTGATACATTTAAATAGATTAATATATTAATATATCTTTTTAGTAATTTATTTCCTGTCATCTCTTGGACCTTGGACCTTCTGGAACCTCTTTCATCTTTCTGCCTCTTTTTATACCTGTTGGGTCTGCAACAAACCACTTTCATCTCCTTGAACTCTCTATCCTGATGATGGATCACGGAGTGTGATCCGAAACGTTGATCCAAAAAAGCTCACACAATCTAATCCAGAAATAGCTGCTCTGATTCTTATGGATTGTGGAAATCTAATGACATTAATCTAACTTGATGACACATGTCCACGGAGATCTCTCGGTCTCTCTCTCTCTCTCTCTCTATATATACATCTCCATCTTCCTCAATATTAATTTCTCCACCAACATTTACAGCTACAACATCTAACATATCATTCACTTATTAAAGATCTCTTCCACCAATTGTAATTGTTAAATATGATCATCTTAGATAATAAAAATCTAATAATGAATTTATATTACATAATTTAATTATATATCTATTATATATATAAATCTATGTACTATAACTATATTTATTGCTATATGATCAACCCATCTCTCTAATTAAATATTCTACTTCTTTTATATATATATATATATTTATTAATTTAGATTTGAAAAAAAAAAAACATAATAATAAACATAATTATATTATGACCAACTTGAATAATAAACATCAAATTATAAATTTATATTTTTTATTGACTATAATATATGCAATATTTATATATATTTATTATTTGATTATATATCTATTTTATATATAAAATCCATATAATGATTATATTTATTAGTTCCTTCCGGGGAACTATAGCGGAGACTGGAATCGTTAAACAGTGATTAATTTGTCCTCCTTCAGCCAATGAAAACCGTTGCAATTTCTTTGAACAGATGTATTTTCGACCAGGTCATGAACAAGTTGCAATTTATTTATCACAAATTTTTCTACAGAGTGTTTTGGCGGCCTCTGATTGGAGATGCAGAGGGTTGGCAGATGTATTCGCAGCTGTCTAAGACTAGAGAGTGCACGAGTTTTGAAGTAGGCTATGTAGACTGTCAGATGGCTTGCACAGGTGGTGATTAGGGTAGGAGTCGTTGCAGGCAGAGAAAGTGCAGGGCCTCAGCTGCTAAAGGGCCCAATTGTGTGCAACAAAAAGTGCGGGGTCTAAATCGTGTCCAGGTATCATGCAATGCTTTCAACTTCAAACTGGACTCTTGAAACTACTCCTGTTGCAACCACCCAAAGACAATACTGCTCAATGATGTGGAGCTCAAACACAAGGTATGTGCGATGATAATGGCTGATAATTATGAAGCCATGAAAGTGATCTTGATGAGAATTTGTTTATGGTTTTTTTGAGCAGGATTGGAGTATTTGCACTTGGGTTGCAAGCCAGGCGTTATTTAGAGACATTAACAGCTTTTACATCCTCCTTATCACCAGAATGGAGGCAAAGATAGCAGATTTTGAACCAGGTACAAGGTAAGCATGATTTCCTTAAGAGCATATAACTGCAATTAAAATGTTGCATTATGCTAGCTAATCAATCTCTTCTGTGTAGATCAAAATTTTACAAGAAATCTAATCCTGCTTCCATCTGGAATGAATTCACTTAAAGTCTTAGTTTTCAAGTTTTTCAGGGCTTCAGGTCACTTAAAATATGTAATCAGGTCAATAGAATGTAATGTAGGTCAAATTCTATTTTATATTATTTTGATATTTAAGTTATTCTGTGGCCGCAATTCATCAATATAAGGAAAATTATGGCTTTTTTCTCTTTTTAGGTTTTTAAGGTTTTTAGGGCTTCAATTTATTTAGAGGATAAGAGAAAATAGCAAAAAATGCAATCAGGTCAATAGAATGTAATGTAGGTTATTTTAGGGCTTCATTTGTGTTTTATTTGTGGCTTACTTTAATTATGTCAACCGTGTTGCCTCTGCTTCAATTTTTATCAATTTCAATGCACTCTTTTAATGTGTTTCCAACTATGGTAATTTAAATTTATGGGCCTTTGCCCTTTTTCGAATTGGGGTTGGGTTTGTTTGCCCTTTGAATACACTATATATGAACTTTAGTGGGAATGGGACTTCTCTACACGACATTCTTACTGTTTTTCCCTGCACCAAAAATTTACAGACCTTTGACTGCAAGATGGCTAAGGTGAACACTGAATATATCCTGCGGTTATTCAAAATTTTGTGGGTTATGCTTCATATTAGACTTGTACGTTGTTGACTGATTTTAATGCTATTAGCATCTTCAAGCAGTTTTGGAGTCATGTGGTAAACGATCTTGCTGCTGCATTACATCTACTGTTCATCTAAACCCTACTAACAAATAATCAGAGATGCTTCTATGCTATGCATTTATTGGAGTTAGAACGATGGACCCAGAATAGCTGTTTTAGATGTCCTTCGAAAACTGTGCCAATTATTTAAAAGGTGTTTTGTAAGGTAAAGCTTAAACAACCTGCACATTGTTTGTATGTTAAAAGGCATTTCATGGATTTATTAGGGTTAAACTTAAGCAACCTGCACATTGTTTGTTATTTTAAAGATGTTTTATGGATTTATTAGAGTCAATATAATGAACCCAATAAAACTTTTTAGAAATTTTAAAACAGCCTGCACATTTTTTTTTGTTATTTCTAAGATGTTTCATGCACTTTTAACACAATGAATACAATACAGCTTTTTCAGAAATTTTGCGCTTATTATTTTAAAGGTCTTTTTTTAAGTTAAGTTTAGACAGCCAGCACATGGTTTGTCATTTGGGGTTTTAATTAAAAAATATGGCGGTTGTTTGCTTTTGGAGTTTTATGACTTTCCTCCGTTACTTTGCTTGATCTACATCTTCATACAACATTATCATTGGTAACATTTGTGACTTTTACCTATTGAGATTTCTTATTTGATCTCGAGCTGTTTGGGCTAAGGGCTTAAACAAGCACTATACTCTGTTCTTCTGAAAAAAGCGTGGTAGTGTGGCAAACACTATAGGGTCTAGATAATCAGCTCGATGCCTCTAAGTTTCATGGTATTGAGCCTTCGCCGGTCTCTGCCAGACTTGCAGATTAAGAGCTGAGCACACAGAGGAGAGTTTCTCTGCTTTGACTTGGTAGGCTGACTTGCATATTTAGTACAATCCTCTTACACTTATTTAGCCAAAATCTAAACAGAAAAGGTAATAGAAACGCCATATTTATCCAATTGCCATATTTGAAGGCCACTTTGTTACAAAAACATAAAAAAAAATTGAAATTAGATAAATTAAACCCCTAAAGATCTAACAGTTAGGCAAATTTTACAATCAAAAAACAAAAGCTTGTTGTGCCTGACCTCTGCTTCATTTCAATCCTTGTTCTTTGGCAGCTGCTTCTTCAAAGTTCAATCTAGAGTATCGCTTTTTCTAAAATTTACAAATTTTTAATTAGTTGAGTTGTGCATAGTTTCTTTTCCATGTCCGAGCCTGAGTCTAAAATATGCCCAGCTAGTCTGAGATGAGTCCAAGTTTCAGTGCTACTATGGCTCAAATAAAAAAAATAAGATAGCGAACTTAAAAAAATTATAAAGTAACCATGCACTATGATGTGTTCACTGTATTATTTGAAAAGAAAGTTCAAATTCATAGATCCATTTTTTAATATTCCCAGTGCTACATTTATGTGTAAAACTAAATTATGTTGTAGTTCCATGATTTTGAAGCTTGGCTGCTGAGAAATCCTCTTGCAGTGGGTAAGCACTGGTTATTCTCATTTGAGGTGGATTACACTGGTTGTAGCTAGATTACTTTAGAAGTAGATGGATTGGCAAGTTTTGGTTTACATACAGTTTTGGTCATGAGATCAAAACCATAATTTACAAAATTTGAGCAAGTATCAAAACAAGGAAGTTCAAAAGCAGGCATAGAGCCTAACGACAACAAAGGAACATTGACTGCTAAGCACATAGATAACCAAGATGTTTTTTAGTCAGACAAGATTGAAGAGCCCAGGGAAATATTAAATTAGCAACAGAAAACACCAACCTCTTTCAGTGTTTGCAAGTTACCAGCAGAGCTCAGTTGAGGGTCAGAAGTGCCAGATAAATGCACAATTCGATGCACGGAAAAGTACCCAAGTATGGCCTTGTTATGGATGGACTTACAAGGACAATCAGCAATGCCTCTTTGGTTTTGGTTGATCATTTATGTAAGGATCTTTAATGGCTTTATTTCTGATTGATCATAAATTCATATAGCTGAGCTGCCAAATTGCCCAAATACCAAGGAAATGAACTCAAAGAATTGGAGTCTGACAACATGGAAAGTGATTAGACCCATAAGGGGAATAGTCAATTCGCAGCTGAAAACCACCAAACTCTTTTTCTCTTTGGGAGTAAATTACCCTACGAGCCAAACTCATGGTGGTGATCCAGGCACAAATTAAGGATGGGGACACTACTCTATGATATACATGAAAATAGAATTCAAAGAAAAACAAACAAGTATGCCCTTGTTATGGATGTTCTTAACAATCACTAATAACAGTTATATTCCTGACTGATTTTATGTAAGGATGTGCAATGGTTCTCTATCTAGCTGATCTTAATTCGTAACCAATTGGTTGAAATAGAGAAACCACAGCATATAACAAAGAATAAGCCCATATAGTATAAGGCAATTGCAATTGGAAAAGAAAAGGAGGACAAGTAACAACAGAGTAAAATATGAATCGGTACCTTGCCAAAGAAAAAATATTGAAATACAGACAATGAAGCTTCTCCAATCATTCCACTTCCCTATTCTAAAGGGTCTTCTACCTCCTTTGATAAAATCACACCTATTAAGATATTCTCCAGATAAAAAAGGCTGGGCAAGAAGCAAGCATATTTCAGTAAGGAGTATTTTAAAATGACTTTTATGATTTCACTTTCTAGTATAAGGAAAGTCAAAAGATTTAAGCTGTCAATTTATATGTAGAGACTCATTGCTCAAAACAAAAATGCTAAACTTTTATTCACACTACTATCTATCCATTCAATGCAATTGTACAACTCCATCTTCCTAATATTACTCTAAAAACCTATGAATTTATTGACCTGCATAAAGAGATCTTCCAAGCATGGTAGAAGATTCTCCTCTGCTTCCCCTGTTGGCTTATTGTGGCTATAATACTCCAACAATTGGTCTCTAAATGGAACACAGAAATAAAGAGTCTGCACTAGATAACAAAAGAGGACTTCTTAGTTCACTCACTATCAGAAGTTAATATCCAAGGAAAAAACCATTAAGATGGTATTAAGTATTATCTTTATATACTGAAAATCAACTCCAAAAAGATGTATACATTATCAAATATATTTTCATTTAAAAGTTCCTCGTGGCCTATTTTATTTGTGGCTTGTCTTCAGAGAGATGTCTGCAAGTTAATTAAAAAATAATGAAGACTATAAACAACTAATCAGATGTCTGTTCTTTATACATGGTTTTGCCGCTATGCCATTGCCTTCAGGAGCTTATCACAGTGTACACTGTTACTTGAATAATTCTGATCTTTGGCCTACTTCTAAGTCAAGGATAATGAGACCATAGGACAGAGTCTCCATTCTGAAGTTGAAAGTTTCTATGAACTTTTATTATTTAGTGCTTATGGTTTGAGTTCTGTGTTCTATAATGTTTTCATATCTTGTGTTACAGTGCATTTTGTACACTGCTACACCTCACAATCCTATTAATAGTGAACAAATAGATCCATTTGATTGTTGTATCCAATCGTTGTCCAATATTGCATAAACAACAGCTCTTCAAAGATATATCAAACTGATTTTCGCACATTTATCTTAAGATTTATGTGTCTTTTGGTTGATAAATGCCCTTTGAGGGTGTATTGTGTCTTAGATGCCATGAGTCAGCTTTTCCTCGCTTGAATTTACCCATGAATTACATCTGTCCACTTTGTTTTGCTATTCCACACCCAGAATTGGATTGGTGGTTTAAAACATAGGAATATTATTATAGTATTTTGTAAAGATGTAAAGTTTTGTGACCTGTATAAATTCAGTCCTTATCAGCTATTTATTGACCCTTATTTTCATGGTGTAACCATAGCTACAGGCCCAATGCCTGCTACAAATTTTCTCTCAATACAGGAAGAACATCGTTGGATATGGATCAAAGATTACAGATGAGAGATACAAGTAACAAATTTTTATTGAATTTGTGTAAATCATCAACTGAAAATTAGTAAACCTACTTGTGTCAGCTAGGGAAGGCTCTGCGCACATTATCAAATCATAAGCCAAGGAGATTTTACTGGAAATGGCTGCTTATAAAGCTGAAGTAGTCCCAAAGAATAACTAGGCTACATGTTAACTTTACGCTTTCCTTCATTCAGTTATTAGACATTTTCCATTGTCCTGGTCACTAGAACTAGGCATTTGCAGGATAAAGAAAAAGGAATTGATATCCATGCAGTTGCCACGTCGCATAGAAGAAAGGGTCTAAGTTTTTCATTTAAGCTAAAAAAGTTAGTTCTAAACCACGCGAATCTGTCAATGCTAGTGATTTTATCAAGAAATATAAAATTGCCTGGGTGTGATTCGGTAGTAAATCATAGGGCATTCACCTTTGTTGGGATGGGTTGGGCTTTGGTGTAACTCTCCAGGATGGCACCTCATCTCAAGCATCCATCCCCCCACACACAAAAAGAAAATGTAAGAAAAGCGAAATGTGTATTTTAACTTTTTAACCATTCTCTAAGTCCAAGAAAATTTTACAGATTTTTGTTGAGAGCCAAATTTTATTTGAGATGGAGATGACCTGCTGCTATTTGCATGATTCTCTAGCTTTAATGAAATTATGGACATAGGTTAATTTTATATAGATTGAAGCCATTACCGCATTTTAGAGAGTGAGGTGTGCCCATACTATCTTTGAGTCTTCTCATATGATTAATACAATTAAAATATTGCATTTCCTCATGGTCATCTTCAATGGTGTAGGGATCTTTGGAGTTGGGTCACTATATAGAAGAATAAGGCACCAAAGAATCTTTTGAGAGCAGTGAATTTCAAACTAAAGAAAACTGCATATGTGATTTTCCTCTGTTAAAAAACACGTTCCTCTGTCCTTGAAGTTCATAGTTTTGGAATAGAGCTAGATTGAACAATAAAGCTTGAAAGAAATAGTTACAATTGTGATGCCATTTTATCTTCTTAACATGTAGAAAGTGGATCTGTTTACTTTTGCATTTCAGCTGGATCTTATAGTCAGTTAAATGATTCATCTTTACATTCCCACTCAATTTCTATGCGCTTTGATGTGTTTAGAACACAATTATTCTGTGGTGGTGCTGCTTGCTGAATTACATTTTGTGTTGTATTCCAGAGATACAGTTTCTAGCTACCCAAAATTCAAATAGAGTCTGGATATTTGATGTCTATATTCAGGTATATCCTTCCCCTCTAGCAGTTTGTTTCAGTATTTAGGTGTCTCCAGCAAGATTGCAATCTGATTTCAATGTCTTAGACCACTACAAAATGGATAATTCTAACAGTTGTGCTGGTCAAATTGATAAACAATTATGCGGGGCAAGAATGTGTTGAAGGATTTTAATATAATTGAGGAAGCTCTAGGGGAAAATCTTGTAGTTGTCAAGAACTTCACTATCAATGTCACAAATAATATCTTAGAGATACACTTTTTTGGGCTGGTAAAGGAACATGTTGCGAGTCTCAAGAAGAAATCTATGGACCTTTGATATCAGCTATTATAGTTGATCCTGGTAAGTAAAATTTTTATGTAAAAATTCTGTATTGTTTTCCAAGAATGCCAAGGGAATAGCTTGAATTTTTTTAATCATGTAGTAATTACTTGAATTATGGTGTTCTAATAAATTTCTTGTTATCCCTCCATTTTCTGCCGGTATTTGATATTGCTGAATATCTATCTAGCAGAATTCAAGTACCACATTCCAAAGAACATTAAGAATAATAAAATAGCTATAACTATTGTTAGAGTAGTGGTGACTCTGAGCATTTTGCTGATTATTTCTGCAATCTTTATCAAGAAGACAAAAACATGGGAAAACATATTCAACTTCATTAGAAGGGACAAAGGTGAGTAATTTTCAAAATTGATACCACCTAATTCCATCAATGTTTTTGCCTTATGACTTACAACTCATTTGTGAATTCTTCCTATTTGTGGTTGGAGGCTTAGCAGAATTAAAGAAAATGACAGGCAATCATTTCAGCTTAAGCTTGATGAAAATTGCAACAAAAAACTTTGATCCCAAAAATAAGATACGAGAAGGTGGACATTAATTATTTAATATGATTTCAGTATTCTGCTTCCAGTAGATGATGCAGCTTTATCCTACATTATTCGTTTCAACTTTGCAAAATTTTAGGTTGTGAGCTGGGCAGAGCAAAGAGCATATATTCTAATGACTTCACCTGGCCTACATATCTTATAAAAGTAAAATTCGCCCATGATTGTGACCATTTTATTAATTCTCACTACTTGTGTTATGAGCTACTTGTAATTCAAAAAAAGGCTTCTTCATCTATACATAAAGTTGGTTTAGAAATGCTTGCAATTTTGAAATTCTTGTCTATATTATATCCAAATTACATCTTCTCTCTTACTTTGGGATGCTTTCTAGGTTTCTTCCATGATTTGTTTCTGTACGTTTCCCATTTGTCTAAATATGGCTGACACTGTTTATAGTGAATTTTATTTTCTGTTAAAAATATCTTCTTACCCGTGTTCATCTGTCTCTACACTTTTATTGAAGTTCACGAGAACTAATTATGATAATGGGATAAGGATTTATTTCTTTGATTTTATTTTTCATTTTATCATGGATGAATTACTTATTTTCTGTTCAGTTGTTCCTTGTGTTTAAATATAGATAAATAACTACATTCTGCTTTCCCTTGAATCTTAGAGTTTGTGGTTCTTTGCCTTTTCTCTATAACTTATATTTATAAGAATAACTCTTTCATCTATAAAAGTTACTTATGTTGAATATAATTTCAATATTCGTCAACTATTTTGAGTGATTTCTTTAGGATGTCCTTGCTGTTTAGATTTCCCGAACTTTTGATCATGTAATTTAACAGTCATGATCTTGCTTTTGTACAACTTTCTTTATTTTTGAACAATACAAAGGTCTTTTGTAGAACCACAAGTTATTTACAGAATTTGGATGCTCGAATCATACCATGCATTGTGCATAGCATAAAAGAGAAATTACAAGATCTGCTAAATTTATTCTAACTAGGCTACTTTTGGAGATTATATTTTGAAAACTTACAAAATAGAAGAATGCCTATTCTTGTTTCTACTTGTGAAACAATCATTGCTGTTCAAGAGGATACATCTCTTAGAGGCATTATGTCAAACAGTTCGTGTGCCTTGACTATGCTTCCACACTTGGCTTACATGTCTGTCAGGGCACTTGCAACTATAACATCTGCCAAAAATTCCCCTTCGTTTATCCTCTGCTGGATGTCCATACCCTGTTCCAAAGCTTTCATGTTAGCACTGGTAGGCAGGATGCTGGGAAAAAATTGTGGAATTTGGTTTTACATCTGCCAATTACATTCACTTAAAAGTTTGTAAAGCCTTTCATAAAAAATCCATTTTGTGCATATTCTGTAATCATGGCATCTGAGGGATACTTGACTAATAGTCAGAGGCACGGTAAGGCTGGATACAGTTTGACAAATCTATTAGCCCGGTTAAAGAATACTGTTACACTCATTGATAGGCCTCATGGGCAGCATGCTATCCTATTAGTAGAGGATGCCTACAGATTTACAACATATATGAATGGTTTTAGTAATAATGAACGAGAGGCATGCTCTTGCTTACTATGATAGTTTGTTATTTCTGAAGTAAACATGTATTTTTATCAATGATGTTTCCTACTGTAAAGCAGGACTTGAAACCCTTGTGCAACTTACAAATGCAAGGAGCACAATGTTTGTATTTTTTGGATCAAATTTTGAAGGAAAAGGATGTTTGTTATTTTTGAAGTAAACATGTATTTTTATCAATCGTGTTTCCTATTGTCCTGGAAACCCTTGTGCAACTTGCAAATGCAGAGGACTGATTCTAAAGAATAGATTTTGAAATATGACAAGAACACAATACCTCAACAATCAATGCATACACAAAAAATAGAACAAAACCGTTCTTGCACACTTTGACAGGAACTTCGCTGCTCTGCAGCTCTTGTTATTATAAGATAGACCCCCTTTCTAATTAATTATTTTGATTTCTTATAGATTAATTTAAATAATATTATAGATTAATATATATTATGTTAAATTAAATAATATATTATATAATATAGAATATAGAATAATAAATATTAAATATATAATATTATATTAAAAATATATTTCATAATTTATATTACATAAAATGTCATATATTTATAATTTACGCCAAAGGCGTATCCAATTTGAAAGAAGCAAACCTAAAATTTGCAATCGACCGTGCAGATTTTGTAAAAGGCCCTGGGAGACTATCAAATTGATCGGCCCCGTTGATTTGTTTCCTCCCATTATTTTCACACCGGCATTGATTGAATCCTACTTGCACGCTGGACTGTCCACCCCCCCGCACTGGGTAAAGGTCATTACTCTCCTGTACTTGAAATCTCGTGTATATTTTGAAATGGCATATTGTGGATGAGATCTCGTGTATCTTCTATCAATGGTCTAAAATTGCGTCCATATCAATGCAAGGAAATTAAACGAATCTCATCTGTCCACCATTTTATCCTAATGGTTTGGTCGCGGGCTCCAAGTTAGCTGCCAGAGTTACCATATTTGGTTGTCTCTTTCTGTGCGGTTTGGGGGTGAAAGCAGAAAATTGTCTAAGTTTCAAGTTGTGATTGGAGAGAGGAGAAATGGCTCAGTAAGAGAATGGAAAGGAGACTGGTGCTGCTGTGGTTGCTAAGGCGGCTCCTGTGTTTTCTATTCTAAGGACCCGCTTGATGGTTCAGGCTCTGAAGGTGGCGGAAGATATGTAGTTTTATAAATGGGCCTTTGGAGCGGAAGAGGTTGCAGTCCTTGCACCCTAAGAGTAAGGCAGAGTAGGAGCTCCCTCTTTGAACAGCTGGTAAGTTTGAACAACATTCTTAAGATTCGTAAACATGGATAACCTCTGGAACCTTGCCACATAGTCCACTAGATTTATGGAATGTCTGATGTATAGTTTTGACTGTTATTAATGATTTGATAATGTGATGTTTGTAGAAACCAGAGTTAGGGCCTTAGTGGAGCGGTCACCTGCTGTTGGAGTGACCTATGGACAAGTGGCAGACAATCTTCTCCCTCCATCTGCAGTGGCGCAGCTAGTCCAGAGCGCACGTATTTCAAAAGTGAAGCTCGATGGAGTGGATCCTGAAATTTTCAAAGCCTTTGCCAATATAAGAATTGGGATGGTTTTGAGCATTGCTAATGATCAAATCCTAGCACTGAACCAATTGTCTGTAGCCCAGGATTGGATGGGTATTAGTCTATGTTCCAGGTCCTTTTGGGGACAGGGACAGGGGGACGGCTGGGGACGCGTTTCCGGGACGTTTCTTAGGGGCCCATTTTTAGGGGACGGTAGGGGACGGCGACATACAAAATATATATATATATATGATTTTTTCAAAATTTATTAATATATTATTATCTTATAGACAGAGAGAGGGAAAGAGAGATATATGTCAATAAATTAATAATTGCTCACAACAATATAATAAATTGCGAGAGTAGTAGCATAACAACATAATAAATGTCATTAAACTTTAAAGCATTATAAAATTTATCATAGCAATATCAAACATCAATAAAACCATGGTCTATCAATATCCAAATGTTTCAAAGTTCAAAGTTCCAATAGTCTATGAAATTAAGCCTCATTCGGGCTATCAATATCAAAAGACTCAGAACTATCTGAGTCACTATCATCTTCTGGCAAGAGTGGATCATCCAATGGTAGCCCGACCAATCCTGGTTGCACCTCATCCTCATCAATTTGACTAACGTCCTCAGGATCAACATCCCATCGTGCTGTTGGAGTCTACCGATACTCAGTAGTCTGACGGTCCTGAAGTCTCAAGGCACTATGAACTGCAACTAATTTCTCAGCTCGTTTTGAAGTAAGCCTATTCCTCTTAATGGAGTGGATGAAGCCATAGGTGGACCAATTCCTCTCTGCAGCAGAGGAACTAGCAATCTGTGAAAGCAAACGAATGGCAAGTTGTTTCAAATCCGGTGTGTCCTTCCCATGAAATTTCCACCATCCAATGGGGTTGTTCTGTGCAATGGTGGCCCTATCTGTCCTAGCTTCTGGTTTGCTGAATGTAGGACCCTGAAGATCAGCAAACATAAGCCACTGCTCTCTAATAATGGTTGCTAGCTCATCGGTATACATTTTACGAAGGGCTGCTGTAAGCCCCTCTATCACCTCGTCATCCTTAGAAGGAAGCATTCGGCCAGGTCTAGGTACATACCACTTCGGATTAAGAGCATAGGCAAGCATATGAAGAGGGGTATTCATTGTGTTCCACCTCTTTGTCACAATAGGCCTAATATGGTCCTCATAAAATCTCAACTCAGGTTCCTTTTGACGAATAGCTTGCTTCATTTGGTCAAGCATGCTATCAAAAGTCTCATATATCTCTCCCAAGCTAGGAGAGTCTGTATCTGCATACCGGATTACCCTCACAGCTGGTGATATGAAAGAGCAAATATACCTACAAGCAACAAATTAAATATTAGAACTTTTAAAATAATAAAATACAAACTACAAAGTAAAACAAAGTGTAACAAATTCAAAATTTCAAAAACAATTTAAATTTTCAGATTTCTTACTTGATAGTGGCCCACCAAGTTTCACTAAGTACTCTATCTCTCACTTCCTTGCCTTCATTTGTCTTCGACAGATTCCACCTTTTCCAATCTGCACAAACAACCATGGCTTGTAGAGCATCTTGGACCTCCAACATCCTCTCCAGCAAAATATAGTAGCTAGCATATCTAGTCTCAACTGGTTTGAGGAATTCTTTCTTTGAATAAGACCGGAATAGTGCGTGTGAAGTGTGATGGTTGCATACAAACATTTGTATGCCTCTAGCCTCTGCAACTGCTGCCCTCACCCAATCTATTTTTCCAATGTCTTTCAAAGCATTATTCAAAGCATGTACACATCATGGAGTCCAAAAAATATGTTTGTAAGCATTCTCAATCATCAAACCAGCTAGCTTACAAACACGAGCTGAATCTGTCACAACCTGCACAACATTAGAAGGCCCAACCTCCTCTACAGCCTCCCTCAAAATGCCAAACTGAAAATCAGCATCCTTACGCTTCCCAGAACAATCAACAGCTCGAAGAAAGTATGAACCAGCAGGGCATGTAACAATAACATTAATGAGTGGCCTATGTCGAATATCAGTCCACCCATCCATGACAATGGAACAACCAGTCCTAAGCCATGTCTGCCTCATCTCCTCCATCAACAAGGTAGCTTTTGAATATTGTTTGTCAAGGAGGGAGGTACGCAATCTATGTTCTCCAGGGGGGGCATAAGAGGATCCAATTGACAATATTTCTTTCACCATAGTTTTGAAATAAGGTGACCTTGCCAAATGAAATGGAAGAGCATGTGCATAAAAGAATTTGGCCACTGCATCATCAGCTTGCTCACGTTTTTGTGTATTCATCAACCCCATGATTGAAGTTTTCTCACTTGCTTTCTTCTTCCCTCTATCACAAGTCTCTGAAACTGATACATTGGAAGAGCCTTGCAAATCAGCTAATGGTCGTTTTCTATTTTGAATGGTAATGATTTGGTCATCACTACATCCAGCCAACTTTGCAAATTGAAGCTGCTGCTCCAATGTTATTGCTGTACAAACTCTAACACCTTTTCCACAGTCACCCACTAGATGGCCTCTAATCCTAGTATAGCTCCCATGGTAAGTAGATTTACAAACATGACAAAGCCATTTCTTGCTGCCCCCTGAATTTTTTTTCTTGTTGACAGTCACATCTGTGGCAAACTGACGCAATGGTTTGTTGCGGTTGAAAGGGCCTTTTGCAAATCTTTGAAGAGTGGGTATAGGGCATGCAAAATGGTCTGAAGAAGCATGGGTTGGATTTTCAGAGGTAGAAGAAGGATCTATTGACATTCTTTGAACTTCATTTTCACTCTCACTACCCTCACCCTCATAACTGTCACTGCCATTGCTGTTGCTACTCATTTTGAAATTTGTATGGCTTTTTTTCTTTATTTTTTAAAATATGAAGTTTGTATGCTGGTTGAAAATCTGAAAGTTTGTAAAAATTATACCAAATCATTTAATCAATGAACCATTCAACATTGAAAACAAAAAATGAAAATAAAAGCAAAAATTATTATTAAAAATTAAAAAAAATGATAAGCTAATATTATAATACAAAAGTAAATTTTTTTAAAAAAATTAATCTCAAACCTGGAAGCAGGAAATGAAACTAAGAAACATGCAGCTCCCAGCTCCTCAAGGCATCCCAATAACAAACAAAATGCAGCCTGAGTGAAGGAAAAAATGCACAAATAGAGCCAGCCGCGACTTTACCCTAGGCGTGAGAAACAAAAACTTGAAATAAATTGTTTCATGCCTCTTTCAAATGCAAAAACGCCTCTGTTAAATGCCCAAACGCAGGAAGAAAAAGCCATAAATTGTTTAGACTGAGCTTTTAGTGTGAAGTCGCCCTTGCTGTGTGAAGTCGTCGCCCCTCAGCCTCAGCCGCGCTTGCCGTGAGAGCCAAATATTGACAATATATTTGATGGCTTATGAGTTATGAAACTTTATTAAGTTCCATATAATTTTTTTTGCTTCTAAAGTATACTGACGTCGCCACAAAAGCTATATAAAACATTTTTTAAAAACAAAATTTTATGATTTTTAAGTTTCTGGACTCCATATACGCGGGGGATAGCAAGCCGTCCTTGGGGACAGTGAGGGACGTTTCCAACGTCCCCTGTCGTCCCCGGGGACGGGGGACCGTTCCCAGACGAGAGGAAACGCTCCCTCCCGTTTCCTGTGCATTTTTCTAATTTGGGGACGGCCGGGGACTGTCCCCGATGTGTCCCCCCGTCCCCGGGACGGATGGGGACAGGTACAAGGGGGTTTTGGGGCAGGGGACGCGTCCCCGTGTAACACAGGTATTAGTTTTTGCCTCAATGTCTCTCAATGTTTGTAATAATGTCTGCTACTATTTTTTATAGTAGAGCAAGTGTTTAGTGTGTTCTATGTTTTCTATCGAGGGCTTTTTCTCATGCAGTTCTGGAATTGTTGTTTTTATCTTTATTATTTATCTTGTGGTGGAACTTTTTGTAGAAAGTTGAATGTTCGCTGGTGTTTACTATGATTTCAGTTATAGCCCTTTTGTTAGTGTGCATTTGCAGTATTTGAAATATCTGGGTTTGTAAAATATAATTAAAACGTCTGAGGAGAGGCCCTTTTTTCTTTTTCCAATGCCTTCCCTAGGTTTTTATGTATATTTGGATTGGAATCATCAAACACTTGCTGAAATTGAGGAGCAAAATATTTGTATGAAAGTGTATCAGCTTGGTCTGCTTTTGTATTTCAAATGCCCTTTTGATTTCGAACATGGGGAGGTTTCGTACGCTTCCGTATTTCAATATAGATTTGTTAAATCTTATTTACTGAAAGATTTTTATGCTTTATAAAAATTTAATACCGTTATATATATTCAGGGTCATTATACAGTGTCATGCTTATTGGCTTTTGCATTTTGTTTTATTATTAGTGAGTTTTTTGTACGACAACATTTATCTATCCAAGTCTTGCAATCTGAGATGCTACAATTTTTTAATAGAGGGAAAATTTGTGAAAGTGAAACCGTTCTGCTGAATAAGTTTATTATCTATTCTGGGTATTCTGGGTAGTAAGTTTTTCTGTTAATTTAGCTACCAATGTTTAACAAAAAATAAAACCCAATTTTTCTTTCAGAGATTAGACGATTTACAAGCTGTTTTTTTATTTTATTTCAAAGCTCATTATTTTTTATGAGTATGGTTTTCAAAGTGAAGCAAAAGCCTTTTAGTTTTTGTATTATCGTCAATATTTTGTATCTGTAATTGATATAAATGTAATTGATAGAAACACTGTGCTACTTCTGCATACTGATTGGAAATGATTGATCAGGTAAATATATTATAATTTCAATGGCAGATACGAAGTGATTAAAACAAGTAGTATTAGTGGTTGCATAAAAGTTGCCTGTGGGCTTGTCAGGGTCTTAACACGCGGTTGACGTGTATGGCATGGAATGGTAATTATGAGTGAAACCTAATAATTTTATCTGTTTAAGAAGTATTTCTTTGACTTGCAATGGTACTCTCTTGTAGGTCAGAAATGGCAATATACACAAAGTTCTGGTGTTGATAACATTACTTGGCAGTGCTGGTCCTCTCAGGGTTATTGTAGACTCAAATGCCACTTCCAGTGAGGTGATCAAGCAAGCTTTGGAATTTTACTCAACATCTCTCATTTGTTGTTTCGTTATTTGCAAGAACCTTCAAGAGGTGAGTGGATTTTGAAGTCCATAACTGCAGAATTCTTTGTATTTTCAATTCTAGGAGAAGGAAAATTCTATAGGGTACTTTTTGAAGTTCAAAATTTTTGGTTTATATTTCCATATTATGAGATAAAATAGAAATATTATATGTTAATTTGAAAATAAACTCATTTTAATACGCATAGATATTGCAAATTTAAGGTATTTAAGTACATTTCTTATAGCAAATTGACTAATGTATTTTAGAATTTTTAATAATTTATGAAGAAAATAGTGATCAGTTAGCTCTTGGTTTCTTATTCGTAGAACTGTCTTGATCAGAGTGGCTGGGGTGTGGAAAGCTCCAGAGAATTGTTCTGGTGATAATGAGAAAAGCCTCATCAGAGGTGCTTGAAAGATGGGATTTCAATATTGAGAGTGATAAGAAAGTCATCCACAAAGGGTGTGATACCATATTTTGTCATTGTGGTCTTCTGGTCATTTTGTAATCATCACAGAAGCACTTGTCTTTGTTAACTAATCACGTACCTCCCATGTCTTGATGAGCCATGTAAGTTCACCTCTCATCAATTTTGTCTTCACATTTTGAGCGGTTCTTAGGCTTTGAATGGCAAGCATATCCATGTCAAATTGACCCTCTAAGGAAAGATTTTGTCCATCACTTGTGGACGTTACAATTTGAATTAAAGATGCTATACTTCTTTACTTCAATTAAAAAAAATGACAATATTTGAATTAAATTAAATCAAATATTTGGTTCCTTACTTGTGGACATTTGTATTTGAATTAAATTAAATCAGATCAAATCTGAATGATACTCCAAACAAATATCTACTAGGTGCTCTCATTTTAAAAGATTGTAAATAATTATTAATTCGTCTTCTAGCTCTATATTGAGGGTGTTGTCACAATAGTGGTTTACAATTCCTGAGAGGAACGAATTTTAGCTGAAATCACATAATTTTAGAAAATATAATGATTTAAGTCTTAAAAAGTTCCATTTTAAGGATTCCAATTGAAGAGGGTTTGATCAAATCACCTTAGATCAAACCCCCTTGGATAGAACCTCGCTAGTTTTAAACCATACCTATAAATGCGTCTCCTTTACACCTATCAAAATGCTGATAAAAATCACTTTTGATTTAGCTTTTGGGGATCAAATGAATTCATTTAAAATTTATTTCAAATGATTATGGTATTCCTTAGAACAAGCTGTCCAATGAATATAATTTTAATATGTTTTGGTTTTGTTATGTATTTGTTTTTAAATTTGATTAAACATAGGTTTTCGTGAAAATGAATTTCTTTGTTCTTCACATGTGTGGAAATATAAGGTTATCAAAAAAAAAAATTGAAAAATATGAGTGCACTAGATATTGAAGTCCTTGATCCAACAAAAAAAATAAAAATAAAATGTTGACATATACAAAAAGTTACCGTTATCTGATTAGATGCATTATCGAATTGTAATTTGGTTGACTTTGAAACTTGATTAGGAAAAAATATTCAATAAAAACTATCTAACCAAATGGAAGCACTAGATATCAAAGTTACAAATCTAAATTTGAAAGAATTAGAATTTTATCCTTCATGGAAAAAAAGTTATGCGTTATACGGTGTGCATCACTTTTTTAAAATGTTGTTTTCTGAAAAAAATCAATTTTCGTGGGAGATGGAAAAAGAAGTGCAATTTGATTCCAAAATTTTGAAAAAATATTTTTTAATCTACAAACAAAATTTTATGAGACTCTAGTTTGCACCATCTTCAAATTCCTCACGGTTTAGCCGCTATAGGTGCCCGAATGTGAAGATTTAGTTAAAAATAATAATTTCAGTGTCCAGTTTGGCCAAAAATTGTAAACCACTATTATGGGATCACCCTTGAACTAATGCTATTATCTTTACTGTAGGCACATTTGATGTACTTGCCTACACAGATAGGGATTTGTTAGTCCCAGTAACTTGGTTGGAGACTGATACCAGATTGATAAAAAGTGCTCATATAGTGAAATTGCATTCTTTTGACACTAAGGTAAGTGCATTTGTCTCTCAATTCACAAGTTCTCTTTTCATAACTTGAGGTTTTCTAGCATCCCCATATGGAGTGTCACCCCATACATGCATGCTATACGATTTCCTTTTGTTCTAATTGCTTGATTTCATTCTTTCTTTCTGCAGATACATAGAGTTGATACTTTGGTTTCGTACATAACAGATGATATGGATGAGCAATAGTTATGTACATTATTTGATGATTGTTTCTTGGAGCTCTCTCAGCTCTATATGAAGTTTGTTGGAAGTGACAATAGAATTGAGTGCCCATGGTAGGAGTTGTAGAAACATGCAAATACCATGCATTAAGAAGCTCAACATATATGTGTGCAACCTGATTTTTATTAGAGAAAACTAACTACTTTGTAATGTGCAAGTTTTGACTATGTCTTAGTGATTCAAATTAACACACCATATGTTCTCAAAGAGGGGCATACCCTATTTTGTGAGATGCAAAGTCAGGATTTCTGTGTTTTGATAATCATAGAATCCCAGGGATGTTATAACCCAATAGTGTCGACTACCTGTTGTATGACTTAGAGACATATATCTATATTGTCTGTTCAAGAAATTCATTGTATATGCTTGGAATATAATTCTGATTTGTGTTAAAGAAACTTGTAAATTACATGATTGTTAAATTAATATGATATCTTTGGTATCTTTTCAGTTTGTTTATTCTTGCATTTCAATTTTACAGAAATATGGTTAACCATATCAAGGAAAATTATAAATTCTGGTCCATTGAAATGTTTTATCAGAGAGCAGGCACTATTTGATGTAATTAAACAACTTAATCACAATTTTTTTGATATATGAAGGCTTCGCTAGCATTGATCCACATTATTATCATTTTGATATTAGTTATAATTTTATATGTTATAATTTGTAGTTTGAAATTGAAGGAAGCGTGATCTAATTGAAGAAAGCATGATCTTGGAAGAAAGCAAGATCAACACATGGATGATCAATGCAGTTTTTCTTTAGCTTCAGTTTTTAGTTTTTTTTGCTTTAAAGAATAATAATAAAGCTGCAGCCATATGCAGTTGTTTCGTTCCTAGCGGTAGATTAGTTTTTATTGTCCATGTTCGATGGATATTATTCTTGCTTTATTTTTTCTTAGCTTTATTTGCTTCTTACAACCTTTTCGCTGTTTTCTCAAAACTCTATATATATGGAGTTAATTGTAATTCATTCAATATAGTTTTAATATTACAGAAATTCAATACAATATGGTTGAACAAAGATAATATTACAGTCTGCTATTTTTTCAGTTTTCTGTTCAATGTTCAATTCTCTGTAAATGATGAAACTGTTTATCAAGTTTGTGGCTTTGTTAATCTCAGTATAGTATAAATGCTTTAGGTTTATATCTTTCAGAAATGTAGGTAAATTTTTATCTTATAATATAAAAATGCTTACTCCAATTTTATGGTTAGAAAAATTGCATACCCATACAAGTGGCTTAAAAATGGCATATTTCTTGTATTCAGCGCATGATATCACACATGATATCTCCCTTTATCATTAATTTTCAAATATTTATTCTTAATCCTTATATTTATCATTTATAAGGTTCATGGTTTATCACCTTGTATAATAGCCGTGAGGGCACTTGTCCAAAGGCAGTTCCACAACTTCACATGTTTAAATCTTAGACTCTTAATCCTTATGTTTACCATTTATAAGGTTCATGGTTTATCACCTTGGATAATAGCTGTGAGGGCACTTGTCCAAAGGTAGTTCCACAACTTCACATATTTAAATCTTAAATCTTAGACTTTAAAAAAATTATCTGTAGATTATCATTTATAACGTTCATGGTTTATCACCTTGGATAATATTATGTTTCTAGTGTTTCATTGCGGTGATATTTTAAGATTTAAGTTCCTACTATTTTTTTCCCTACTTTTAAATCAAACCTTATCTCTCTTTTATGTCATTTGATATTTATCTATGCCAACATCTCACTCTCATTCTCAAATTTCTTTTAAGAAGAATTTCTCATTTGAATTATCACATCTCACTCATTCTCAAATTTCTTTTAAGAAGAATTTCTCATTTGAATTATCACATATCTTAATTGATTGAGAATGATGAATTTATAATGATTTTCTCATAAGAATTGATATTACTCACATTTTTAAAAATGAGGATGTCAAAGATGGTGACAATAAAGCTCATATGGAACAATAATAATTTGCACGAGCTTTGCTAATTTAGTTGAGATGGATAGTCCTAAAAATGTGGTTCAAGATTTCTATGATTGATTAATTACTATAATATATGGGTGGGAATTACTTTAAGGTATGTCAAAGATGGTGACAATAAAGCTCATATGGAACAATAATAATTTGCATGAGCTTTGCTAATTTAGTTGAGATGGATAGTCCTAATAATGTGGTTCAAGACTTCTATGATTGATTAATTACTATAATATATGGGTGGAAATTACTTTATGGTATTAGTATACAAGTTAATCCTATTTATTTGAATTACGTGTCCTCTTCACAACTTCCTCCTAATTTTTTTCCTAAATATGGTATACCTCCCAATTTCATTCCTCCCACTATACCTACTTGAACCCTTGTGAAGTTGTTCACATCCACACCTTCCTCACCTCCTCCTCCCATGGCTATATACATAATCCTAGAGTGTCTCGACCATTTCTACCTTTGATAATAATGTTGCCAAATGCCTAAACCCACAATGGTTATCCCTAATTCTATTGCTTGTTCCATTCCCTCTTCCATATCATAATCCATACAACACTACACTACCCTTAAACCTACCTTTTTTAATTTTAAATTCAAATTCAAATTAACACCTCATCACCGACTTCACTAACTCTTACTCTTGTAATCTTATTTAGTACATATCTGATTGATTTTTGTGCATGGTTGTACTTGAAGATATTAAAATCATGTTGGAGATCGTGTAAGAGTAATCAAAAGAAATATGATAGGATTATTGATAAAACATTTATAAGAGCATTCTAGCAATATTTATCAAAGTATTTTTGTAGCACATCTTATTAGCTTCATTACACACTTGTTAACTATCTTCTATATTTTTCTCAAACTTATAAAGTTGGCTCATTTGGAATATAACCTAAAGATAAAATAGACCTCATGTTTTTCCAAATTACCCAAAGTTATTCCAATGTTAACCATACATAGTGTATTGGTTCAATTCTACAAATTATGATTTATATGGTTGAATTTGTCCCTTTTCCCAAGAATTGTGTATATCCCTCTCTTTGTGCTTTATGTCTCACTCTATTTTTCCCTCTATCTCCTTATGCCCTCTCTCCTGCCCCCCACTCCCCCCCTCGCCCCCCGCTATTGCTATCCTTATATCTCCCTCTCTCTATTATAAACATAACATGAGCCCATTGGTAATGGAGCACAATTATCTTCCTCATTCAAAGATTTTGTTTCAGTCGTGTTTGGATCCCTATAAGAGAATGCATAGTTTCTTTGATGTTATCACTTCTCCATTGAGACCTTTGTTTCACAAACAACATCAATTGCTAAATAACCTACCAATTGACTTCATGTACTGTAAAATGTATGCACAAATAGACAATTTTTTTTTTTCCTAATTCACCTTCCACACTCTTCGGCGTACCCATTGCACACTAAGGTGCAATTGCTAGTTATATTATAATATCTTAAAGGTGAGTTATTGGGTTTTTAATTAAATGATATTTCTTGAGCATGGTTTCTTATGGACACGTGTCATCTTTGGATTCTTGGCATAAAATGATTGATCAAAATTCAATCTCCTTTTTCTCTCTCTTTCCCTCTATATCTCTTATCCTTATCTATCTTTATTTATTCACGTTACTCTATCAATGCCCCCCTCCCCACTCTCTCTTAATTTCCATCTTTATTCTAAGTTTCAAGATTCTAATTACATATCCAATTCTAAATATCAATCCAAAAATATATATCACAATAGTTAGATTAACATTACGTTAATTTTAAATAAAATATAATTCATTTCCATTTATATATCTCAATATCTTAAATCTTAATTGATAAACTAATTTAAAATTTAATGACATCAATTAATTTATTATCTCTCCTTAAATATCTAAAATTATATTGTATCTCCCTACACTAATCTCAAATACCAACAATAAAATATAGTCACGTCCTTTTTAAAAATTTATCCTAAATTAATATATGTACAAAGTAGCTTAAATAATCATATCCCACCTCAACTAAGAGGCTACATTAACAAGCATATGCCACACATTCTTCATATCCCCTTCAACAATTTATATACAATGGACAATCTTCATATTTTTAATTCTCTTTTAATAGTAAGAAATTCAAAATAAGAAAAGTCCTTAATAATGCATGTTACATACTAATTTTCAAGGAAGGGGGAAATAAGAGAACTTAAACAAAGAAAGAATCTTTTTTATAACAAGATAAATTATTTATAAATTTGCAAACAAAAAAGTTGTGACCAATGAGTAGAGTATACTTGTATTAGTGTTGCTATTGAGCAAATTAATAGCATGAAATATTACAAATATTAGTACCTTAACTCCAAATCATTGAAAGCAAGGTGGGAATTTACTACACATATTTCATGCCAACATAATCAAGGATCACATAGAAACCATAAAAATGACATAGATTAACTCAGTGCTCATTAATAACCATTCACCAAAACCTAACTAAAAAATCCTAAGCAAAGGCAAATAATTTAAAATTAAACACATAAAAGAACCCAAAAATATAGAGAGATCAAGCATGAACCAAGTTTGTTGCCATCACCTCTAAGTCTGCTTCCTCCTCTACTCCTCATTACATAGTCGGATGTGTCTTGCAAAAAATTGGTGAAATGAAAAAATGATGGAGGAAAAATAATTAAATTTAATGCCTCAAATATATTAAATCATCTTTCATTATACTTATATGATAGCAACCATTGATTTCCAAATTATCTCACTCCCTTTCATAGATAGAACGTCTACAAATAAATATATCGTGTTGGACTGACATGCTAGAGTATATGCATGTGCACCCACTTTTTAACTATGTATGCATCTCAAAGTATTCTTGTAGGATCAAACTATTATTATTGTATCTTTGAATATCAATTCCTAAAATTGTGACATAATTAAATGGTATATATGTGGTTATCTTGCATAAAGTTACACAATCTTTTTTAGAATCAATACTTGCATAGATGTGTCCAAAGCCATTATATTGGAGTATTCTATACAAAAGCATCTTAGCCATTATATTGGAGTATTCTATACAAAAGCATCTTAGCGTTGTGTTGAATGCACAAAATAATAATCTGATATGAATAAACCTTATGTTGAGCCACTGCATAAGAGCTTAAGTTATTTGGAAATGTGCACATGAGCGATCAAATTGGAGTCAAATTGGAGGCTTGTGTGAGTGTTGTGGTGATCAAATCAACATGAATTCAATTGTAGAAGACATTTGAGACTTGATAGTGAACACTTAGAATAGCTACAAGTTGTATATTTTCTATGTACTTGTTTCAATTTTATTAATATATTTGATAGATGAGAAACTATTAGTACTAGTTATTTTTCCTTTTTATGAGATTTTCTAGAGTATAAATTTTGAGATTATTTTGTGATTTATTCTTATTTTTTATATAATTTTCAAACTTATACAACATTCTGAATAAATAAGATAATAATTCAGATTCTTGTTCTAATGATTTCTACTAACATTTTCATAGATTTGAGCCCCTTTTGGATGTTTTAATCATCTTGACTTGGGGGTTTCGAGATAAAAGAAAAAAGTTATTTATTAGTTATTAGGGTGCGTATTGACCATGTAAGTGCCCACTTTTGTTGACTTTTGCTGAGTGGATCATTGAGTCGTTCAAATGCTACCATGATTTCATTCTGATTAGATACCTCTGCATCAGGGCTTAAATTTGACGGTCAATCCTGCCTGTCAAGCAATTTTTTTGTGACGGTCATTTATTTGAAGTTGCCTTTCAAATATTAAAGGTTATCTATTTTAAGAAAAATATATGTAGATTGAAAAAACATATATAGGAATAATTACATAGAAATTTTGACAGTTTAACTAAAATTTTTCCTTTCAAGTGATACAATCTTCTTAAAATTTTAATTGTATTTTACAGCTAAAATGACTAAATACGGCTATACGGCCATCAAATTTAAGCCACGCTCTGCAGTGACTGAATTGGCCGGGTGTCCGCAATCCTTTTCCTTTTTACTTCAATGTCTCGTTTTAATCTCCTTCATACCTTCATTGTCTATACCCTTTTACTCCCGTGTTCGCTATGCGCAGACCTCGGTTATACTTCTTGCAAAAATCAGACATGTGGCGGTAAAGACATCCCATATCCTTTCGGTTTGCGGGAAAGTGGATGTGGTCTGCCGAAATTTCAAATCGACTGTGAAGAGAACGCACGTTCGGTAATCGCAATTGGAAGGCAGAAGTACACAGTCTTAGAGTTTTTCCCTGATAATCAGATTTCAACAATTACTGAGGACACGAATTTCCAAAATTGTTCATTTTCATATACTCTCAACGAAGATGCAATCCAAGCCTCGGGTCTCTTTGATCACATCCAACGACGGAACATCAGTCTACCAGTATATGAGTGTGGTTTGCAATGTGTACTAACTGGCTTCCAGTATTTTGGATGTAATTTTAAATTGGTAACTGTTGAAGAGGCATCAGCCCATTGGAATATTGAAGAGAAACAAGACCGTAAATGTCGCAGTTGCGGTTCAAGCGGTGGGCTGTGTGGATTTAATATTTCCGATTCAAACCGGTTCATCTGCTTTTGCGAGGATGCACCCCACCAAACCACCTGTCCACCAGGTATTTGGTTCAAATCTCTCTATATATGCCTCTATGTACCCAATTAAGTTTAGTTGCCTTGCAATCTGAAAACAAAAAATGCGACATTGGATCATCTATCAGTAGTTAAATGGAAATTATTTTTCGTATCTGATTAGCATTTAACATATTTAAACAGGCATGAGTGCAAATTATGGAACTATAACACCTCTAAAGGGTAAGAAACCGTTTTTTGCGAGTTTTAAAAATCTTCTAATTTTCTTTCATGGTAGAGTTACTAATCTATATTACTACGCGTCAATTCCAGGCATAGCTATTGGGGCAAGTGCTTTAATAATTATAGTAGTACTATTGCTTATGATGACTGTCTATCGAAAGAGGTCATCCTTCTTTAAAGGCATCCAAACTTCAGGGTCTATTTGGAAAGTGGAGAATTTTCGGCAAAGTTATATTCATCAAGTGCCGGCAAGATATTCATTCTCTCAGCTAAAGAAGATCACCAACAACTTTGCAGATAAATTGGGGGAAGGAGGATTCGGTGTGGTTTATAAAGGAAAGCTCCCTAGCGGTTTTCTGGTGGCCGTCAAACTTCTTGATCAATCAAGACACAGTGAGAGCCAGTTCATGAACGAGATTGCAACTCTTGGAACCATTCATCACATTCATTTGGTTCGCCTGATAGGTTATTGCTTTGAACGATTCAGAAGTGCGCTTGTATATGAGTACATGGCCAATGGATCCCTAGAGAAGTTTATATTTCAAGGAAAAGAACAAGAACAGATGCTCAATTGGGATCAATTGTACTCAATTGCTTTGGGCGCAGCTCGTGGAATTCAGTATTTGCACCAAGAGTGTAGCAGGCGCATCATCCATTTCGACATTAAGCCCCACAATATATTACTGGACGCAGATTTCACACCCAAGGTAGCTGATTTTGGTCTGGCTAAACTGTATGGGAAGGGCGACGACCACGTATCAATTACGGCAGCAAGGGGAACGCCAGGATATGTTGCGCCAGAACTGTGGTCCAGAAAATTGGGACCTGTAACGGACAAATCAGATGTTTACAGTTTTGGAATGTTATTACAGGAGATAGCCGGAAGGAGGCAGAACATTGACGTGCAGATGAGTCGTTCAAGTCAACTGTATTTTCCGGAATGGGCGTTCAAATTGATAGAGAGTGGGGAGTTGGAGAAGAGGTTGAGAGAAAGAGACAGAGGCGACATAGAAAAGGAAGATGAAGAGAAGGTAAGGAGAATGACAAAAGCAGGACTTTGGTGTATTCAATACAATTCCAATGACCGACCGTCTATGAGCAGGGTCGTACAAATGCTGGAAGGAAACGGTGATGATGTAAGCAATCCTCCATCACCATTCAATTCCTCCCCTCTGCGTGAAGCGCCATTGTCATCTTCCACCAGAGAATCTTCATCCATGGTATACAGACACGAAGAGGACTTGGATGATTATCCATTTAGAAATGAGATGATGTAGTGAGCCATCTTCCTTACACGGAAGTAGAAATTATATGATTCTGATGTAAGGATCTATCCTTTTAATATTAGAAATAATTATTATAAACTGTAATGTAAGTAGCCATTTTCATCATATGAAAATAAATCATTCACGAGTATAAATATTTTTGTCTCTTTCTATGTCATGAGATTATGAGAAAGGGTTTCTTAAAATCTCAATGGCCTTCAAATTATTTTATTTATCATCATAAAAATATATTTATATATTTGTATCAATGTCGATATCGAGCAAATTAATAACATAAAACATTACAAATATTAGTATCTAACTCCAAATCGTTAAAGGCAAGGTGGGAATTTATTGCACATATTTCATACCAATATAATCAAGGATCACATAGAAACCATACAAATAACATAGATTGACGCAATGACCATTAATAACAATTCACCAAAACCTAATTTAAAAACTTGGGAAACATGTCCTAAGCAAAGGAAAATAATTGCAATTTAAACACAAAAAAATAACCCCAAAAATGTAGAGAGATCAAGTGTGAACTAAGTTTGTTGTCATCACCTCTAAGTCTACTCCTCATTACACAGTACGGATGTGTCCAAATTTTGAATGAATGAAAAATAATTAAATGCAATGAGTCAAATATATTCAATCATCTTGCATTGTACTTAGATGATATCAACCATTGATTGCCAAATTAGCTCACTCCCTCTTATAGATAGAATGTCTTCAAATAAATATGTGGTGTTGGATTGACATGCTAGAGTATTTACATGCACACTCATGTTTTGACTACATGCATATCAAAGTATTGTTGTAGGATCAAATTAGTGTTGTTGAATATTTGAGTATCAATTCCTAAAATTGTGACATGATTAAATGGTGTGTATGTGGTTATATTACATTAAGTTATGTAAAATTGTTTAGAATCAATGCTTGGTAGATTTCTCTGAACCCATTATGTTAGAGTATTTCATAAACAAAACATCTTAGCATTGTGTTGAATGCACACAACAATAATCTTATATGAATAAACCTTATCTTGAGCCATTGCATAAGAGCATGGGTTATTTGGAATGTGCGTGAGTGATAAATAATACTTGGATTGTCAAGAGTATTTCCAAAACCTTGGGGAGCCAAAATAAATATTCTCCTAGTTAATATTCATTTCAAACTTGGAACTGTTTATATATAGCCAAGGATTGTTATATGAAATAAGTGTCTAATAAATATCATATATAACAAATTCAATCTAAATAAATTGCTTAGAGTATTAATTTCACAAGAAACAATTCAAATAATTAGAGATTGTGAAATTTCATCTATTGATACAAATACCTTAACGTATTTTTACTAACAATATAATACATGGCAACGACATCTAGTTATAGGACTAAAAAAGAAGTTAAAAGTAAATGTTATATTTTATGTTACTATTATTATAAACTAGAATTGGAAAACTAAGTGCCAACCACCAACTCATTGGTGTAACTTCTATAATATCATCACACACAATAATTAACCACTAAAATCTAAATGAATAAGGATAATATATTATCGTAATGTTTGTATATTGACATATGAATAATTTATTATTTTAAAATAATAAAAATATAAATTATTTTGTAAAAAATATCCATATATATATCTATTTTTTGAAAATAAAAAGCTATAAAAAATATTTTTTGTAAGACCAAGTACTAGCATTTTTGTTGTTGTTACAAGATGTGTTCATCTTAAGATTGATCTAGTGGCCATATTATTTAACATTTATGGTTTGTATCATGAATTGTTCTTTAAGATATTAAGGATGTTATTGATTTCATAACTATCAAAACATACTAGGTAAATTCAAAATTTCAATTCTAGATGGGTAATAACTCTATATTGGATGAGGAACCCTCAAAAGGCTATAATGTCCTTCATATATATTTTTTATTGATTAAATTTGAAGAAGTCACATTTGGGGGAACTTGTCCCCATCTCCAAAGAGATTTGACTAAAACAAATCAAGTATTTAAAATGTGACAACCTGCCACTATACCACATACACATATGCTTGTCACATAATTTTTGAGCTAGATTTTTAAATTGACATTCATAATGTTATAATTGAAGAGGTGGTTACCACTTTTTTTTTGGTTTAAATATGTAACATATAAATTATACTATCTCATGAAATATATGGTTTAAATCTAGAAAATTAAAAGAGGTGGGGAAACAAAAGGTTGCTAGTATGTTAATGTTCAAAATTGTGTAAAGGGACTTTAAATTTAAGTGATTATTTGTTACTACTGTAGATGTCAAATTCTGCATTTGTTCAAAACACACATTAGCATTGTCATTTAAAACAAAGCAAAATAAGAACATCCCTATGAAATAATGAAACATTTTAATCATGCAATGAAAGGAATTAAAGAAACTAAATAAAACACATAATAACATGAATCAAACCCTATCTCATAGTGGATTGGTGCTTCTATGGAAAGAAGCCCTTTCCCAATCCTTTGCTAAGCTCCATGATATTGATGATATGAAATGCTATGAAGATATGATATGGATTCAAATGACAATGATATGGAGAAAGATCTAAAGATTGTGGAGTGGACAAAATTAACTCTCCATTGAAGAGAGTAACTTTGCATGAGGATTGTGGATTTGTGTCGGATTTGTTGAAGAATGAAGCTTCCATTTATAGACTCTCAAGTTGAAAGAGTGTTCAAAAGAGAGCAATGTGGAAAAAATATTTGACCAATGAGATGAAGCCACTTGTCAACTTGTGAGAGGTTGAGGAATGTGCAAGTTTTGGTCAATGTGCCAAAGAGGGGGAGATTCAAATTTGAATTTGAGAGTTAAATGCTGAGTTTGACCTTTGCAAGAGGCATGTAAGGGCCATGTAAGAGCTCATAAATGCTTTGTTGGATGTACATGTCAACTTGTTTTTGAATTCAAATTTGAGGGAATATTCCTCAAAGATGCCATGTTGATGGAAAATGATGAATTAATAAATCAATAAATTGATTTATTTGTGCAAGTGGGAAAAGCTAGAGGATGTGATGGGTGATTAGGATTAACATTAATCATGGATTTGATTAATTAAGATGAGGATTAGGGATTTTGACCCATTTGACTTAGATTTAGGGATTTAAACTAAATCAAAGGGAGATGAAAGGTGATTTCAGATTTAATTAAAGTTGATTTATTTAATTGACAAGCGAATATGATTTAATTAAAGTTTTGATTTATTTAATCAAGGAGGGTGATGTTAGGATAAAGTTAATTTATTTAATTTAACTGGATGACTTTAGGAGATTAATCAATTAAACTTGGTTTATTTAATTGACGAGCGAATATGATTTAATTAAATGAGTGATGTCAATTTTGCATGTCTACATTTTGCCCCTCTTTGAAGCAATGTACTTGCTGCGTTGGTTCAAAGAATAAACTTGCCACGATCAAAATTGAAATTTTTTCTAATTTTTTTGGATGCCCTAGTGGAAAGAAGTACACTGGTACATTGCCCCCTTGAGAGATTGAGCGAAAAGATTTGATTCGAGGATCGATCTCACGATAAAGAGGTTCAAAATGGATGATTATGATGGTGATGCAAATGGGATGGTTGAGATGGATGATGTGATATGCTATGATTATGCAATGGATGTTTTATGCAGATGCTTAGACTAATAGATCTATATTATGATGATGATGCAATTGCAATGCATGTGAAATGATCGGTGTTTCCTATTATGTATGATATGAATGATATGTGGTATGCTGACGATTTGTGGATGCAGGATGGATGCATGATGGATGCATTGGTGATGTTATGTTAGCGCATAGAGAAGAAAGAAGAAATGAGATGATGACAAGAGGATCCAAAAAGTCCATGATCTGATGAGACTTTATTAGAGATGATGATGATGATAGATGATGATGATTTGCTTATCAAGGATTGGGACTTTTAAAAGGGCTACTTACCTTATGTTTGATTACATGTAGGTACGATGCATCAAGGTATAAAGAACCGGGCGTTGTACCTAGTGCGATGGACTTTGACTCGACAAATAGATAGGAGTATTCTTGTTCACACTTGACATCGTAAACCTTGCTAGAAGTACCTAACAAAGCAAAGTATTCACCAAGTTATATTACAAGAATGTCCAACAAGCAAAACATAAAAGGATAATGATCATTGCCCCATTCCTATCTCTATAAATCTTTCGTTCGATATCATTGAGAGGTCCTTGAATGAGTGCAATAAGATAAATCAAAAGAAAAGATCAAGTATGCAAACAAGCCAATGTTCTTCAGACCTTGAGCCAAAGGGATGTGTTTTGATAGGATAAGAATCCAAAGTGATATCCAAAATGATGCCCATTGTCGGAATGATATATCCTAGGACATGCATTGTATAGGATGATGATGGGTTGATAAGTTGTTTGATAGGCTTTTGATATAAAGTTGATTGACATGTTTGAAAATGAACAAGAGTTTGATTTTATGTTTAAAGGTTTGTTGTTTCGATTTTGATTTTGTGTTTGAAGTTTTCTTTTGTTGATTGTTGTGATTGTTTCTGTTTGTGTTGCTAAAGGATGAAGGTGACGATCAATTTATTATGGATGATTGATTAGTTTGGGTGAAAACGAAACAGGATGGATGGATTTTTTCAAATATTTGGATGTTTTTGACGTTTTTGGAATGTTTTGAGGTTGTTTTTTGGGTTTTTGGATTTTTCAAATGTTTTGATTTTTGATTTTCAAATGTTTTGGGGTTTTTTGAGATTTTATGAATGTTTTTGGATTTTGTGTTTTTTGAATGTTTTTGGATTTTGATGTCTCCGGGGCTGATCAAAGATTTAGCCTTGCCTACGTTTAAGCTCAGAGACGACGTAGTTCAGATTCCATATTTTTGACGTTTTCTAATTTTTTGAGTGTTTTTGGATTTTTTGCATTATTTTGATGATTTGGATATGGATATGTGTGATGATCTCAGTGCTCTATTTGCGATTTTGTTGAAGACCAAGCTAAGGTTGATTGATCGGATTGATGGATTGATGATGATAACATTGTTGAGGATGCACAACAATGCAAAGATAGTGTTATGCAACACAACGTTTGGGAAGGATATCCCAAGATGATGAGGGATTGATGATGACGACATTATTGAGGATACACAACAATGCAAGGATAGTGTTAAGAAACAAAAGGATTAGGATGAATATCCCAAGATGATGATGGATTGATTGGATTCGATTGATCACGATTGTTGAAGCTTGATTTGGAACAAAATTTGTTTGAATGATTTGATGTGACGTTTGACGTGCAAATTAGATGCGACTGATAATGATTACTTGGATTGATGTTCAATGAAAGATGAAGCCTGATAAGGAACATCTTCTCATCAAAATATGCCATGGGCTAGTGATTTGGAATTTTGCTCACAGGTGATTTGGCCAATTTTATTTTACGTTTGCCAATGTTCAGATCACCATATAAGTTGGAGGATATAGATCAAGATTTATTCCCAAAGCAAGATGTAAATATTTGCCCCCAGTGTCTAGCAATGTATGTAATGTGATGTGTGGATGTTCAGATAGGTGTATGGATTGAGGGATATGGATTATCTTGTGATAAGATAAGGTGTTCAGATAAAGAATGCTCATTTGGATAATGCTTCATGGCTCAGATAATTCTGGGTAGGATAGGACCAATGAAAATGACCCATGTCAAGATGTTTACCGTAAGAAAGCGTAAAGCGTGCACCAAACTTCTACAAGGACCAAGATAATTTGGACTATGGATGCAGATGGATTGGATAAATGGTTCATGGATGAATGGATTTATTATGGATGAGATGGATGGAATGCTAGATTTATTACGGATGGGATGAGATGCTTTCATCTGAAGTGGTGTACATAGATGCTCGATTCCACACATGATGCTTGTTTGCCAAGTTTTCATCATGGTCTTGCCCAAAGCGCCACCGTAGTGGTTTTCACTAGAGGACGATTTTTTTTCTCTTAACTGTTTTTAATTCTTTTTCTGATTTTTTTTGGATTTTCATATTTTTTTAATTTTTTCGAAAGATTTTAAACTCATGCCAAATCACAAGGTGTCACTGATGTTGATGCCCCTGTCATAATGTGCCATCAATATCTTGATTGAAGAAGCTACTTTGCTAAGATATGTGCACTTGAATGCAACTTTTGGGATTCTTGATCTGCTTTATTGATACCAGGGTTAACTCTGTCTTTGTGCACACATTGCGATAGAGTGCCTTCAGAATCCTTATGATGAAGGGTCATTTCCAATACATGGTCAATTTGAGAATTGGATATCACACGTGGAGGCATGGATGGAGTGTGTTTAGGGATAGGAGATGGATTAGTTAACAGTTTGGAACCTTTGACTCTCCAAACTTGGGACGATGAGCAATGATGGGTGGATACAAAAGTGTGTGTGGAATTAGGACCAACTGCTTGATACACTTTGTACATCACTTGAAAAGCCTTCTTTTGCTTTTGTGGACATCTTTGATGGATACTTTTCCCTTTTTATTTTTCCCCATAGTTTCTTTGACTAATGGAGATTGATTGGGATGATCTTTCTTTGTATTCTTTGGTATCCATGTGTATTTGATTTTTCCATTATGCTTCTCAGCTTCTCTTGTTTTGATAACGTTCATTGTGCTTTGATTAAAATCTTTCTTTCAAAGTTGGTCCCAATTCATGGATGGGGTGATGGGTGGAAGAAGATTCATGATGTGACTGGTTGTAGTATTGGCAACGGTTTCATCATGAGGATTCTTTGTGCTCCCTATGTTGACGTTTGCTTGAGATGATGTTTCCCCTAGTATGGTGGTAGTAGTAACTTCATGCTTTGATTCCGCCTGTTCCAAGAGCTCTTGTTTATAATGCATTCTCTGATAAATGACCACTGTAGGTGACATTGTTTCAATTTGTTGCTCCGCTAACTCTAAATTATATTGTTCTGTCTGACTTGTGTCCTTGAGTGGATAATGCTGGATATCCGCATACTTGATGTCCTTAGTCTGAATTTGGGATATATTTGATCCTAATGTTGACAACTCAATAACTTGCTCTTTTTGTGTAATAATGTCAGGAGTAAAAGAATCCTGTTCTGAATGAAGATCATCTATGTGTCCATCCATAGAAAGCATCTCATGGGTAGATGGAGGAGTATATGCTATGTGGATGTGATCATATTTTGTGACATCTTGTATAGATAGGAGAGTGTCCATTAGATCATTGTAGTATCCTGGAGATACAATTTCTTTATTTTGGGATTGCTTTGTCATGATTTGGATCAAGTTCTTCTCATGGGTCAGTTTCAAAGGATCCTTGGATATCTTTATTAGGAATGGGAAGTGGCTCAATATCCTCTGGATCGTTAAGTGGATTTGGATCAAATGTTGAGTTGAAAATTCCTTCAATATCTAAAAACATGTCTTGGAAAGGACCATTGCTAGACCTTGGTGAAAGACGTTGATCATGCTTTGGAATGAATTTTTGAGATATGTCCTCTGACTTATTAGGTGATGTAGAGAAATTTTCTACATGATCATTGGTCGATGGACTGTTGATTACAGGATCAAATAATGTTAACACTCCTTGAAATGGATCATTGTTGGATATTGTTGAAGGATTCTTATCATGATCAAAAAGTGACTCTTGATGTATGTTGATTTGATCTTCAGATGAGGTAGAAACATCTTCCATGTGTTCGTTGATGGATAGGTCTTGATCATGTGATCGTTAACCTGGATCGATACATGGAGTCTTTAACATTTTGTTGGGATTTAGCTTGCGCTTGCACTTGAGCCTGGGCTTGTGCTTGTTGGGCTTGTAGTGTGGCTTGGGCAACTTGAGCAACTAGTCAATTTTGGTTTTGTTGGTGTGCCTTCTGATAAGTAGCCTACTGAGCGGCTTGAAATGTAATGCTATATTGGTTTGATGTGTTTGGTTTGGGTGGTGGTGGTCGCGGAGGTGATTTTGGAATAGTGCTTGTTGTGGTGAAAGAGGTGTCGTCATATTGATGATTGGCATTTGAGTGGTAGATGGTGTAATTGATGTGATTGGTCCTTGAGAGACCATGTTTTGAGATATTATGGGGGTGGTTGATGATATTGTGATTGCTTGTGCATTTGTCATTTGTTGTTGTGATGTCGACGACAAGTTTTGAAAGTTTGGCGTGATGTTTTGATTGATGTTCGGGATGTTGGTTTGATTGATACTTGGTAAAGGGGGAAGCCCTAAGCCAAGGAGTGGTGTGGGTGATGATGGCAATGGTGGTTTTAGAATTGTGTTGGATGTAGTGACAAGTCGTTGAGATATGTTTGGAGTGATCGTGAGGGTTTGAGATATGATGGGTGTGATAGGGGTGGTTGGAGTGATCGAGGTGATAGGAATGGTCAGAATGACCGAGGTGACAGATCCTTGGGAGACCATATTTTGATTTGTCAGGATTGATGTTGTCATTTGACTAGATACCATTTGTGGGTGCGATGTTGATGGTATATTCAAAGGATTTGATGTGATGGCTTGATTGGTGTTAGGTGGATTGATTTGGATGGAGTGATTAATGCTAGGTAAAGGGGGAAGCCCTAAACCAAGGAATGATGTTGATATGGGTAATGGTGGTGGAGATGTCTCTTGGTGCAATGACTTAACTATTTTGGTAAGTGTAGCAATTTGATCTCGCCAAATTTGATCTTGATTTTGATCTTGACTCCCTTGATATAGTTGATTTGGTTCAAGCAGATTTGGGATCCATACTTGTGGTTTTTGAATGGGATCATGGATAAATTGATTTTGGACAATGTTTTTGAAAAGGAAAAAATAGGTTTTACAAGGACCTAAAACCACAAAGTTAAAACAAACAAAGATAGAGCATAAAAAGTTCGAACAAATAGATAGCTGTCCCAAAAAGGAAACGACAGCAAAAAGAGACAACAGGGTCCAAAAAAAGGACCGCAAAAAATCCAGAAACAACCACAACAACACTACTCCAAGGTGTTCATCAACTCCTTAGCTTCCTTTTCAACTTCACTCATATCCTGTAACCCCTGCTTGATGATTTTGGACAATGTTATGATTTGGGATGATGTTCAGATTTGGCATGATAGGTTAAAATTGAACATTGTTGGTGTTGGGAATCATATTGCCTTATTTTAGGTAGCTTTTATTTTGCACGGTGTTACCTTGACTTGGATTAATACATGGAGTTGTTAACATCTTGTTTGGAATTTAAACAACATTTGTCTGATTCACAAACATATCCATCCCAAAGTTTACCAATTTTGGATTCAAAATGTTTGGTAATCTTGTACTTGGTATATTCACTTTTGGCATGTATGGATTTGGTGGGATAATGTTGTTTTTTTGAAGACTCATGCATTGAGTATTTGGTTGATAGACTTGTAAGTTTGGACTTTGATTTAAATCTACCATCGGAAAAGGTGTTCCAAGATTTAGATTGGGTAGAATCACATTTGTTGTACCATTGAGGTTTGTAGGAGATAATGATCCCATGTATGGATTGTATAAATGTGAGTTTTGAAAATCAATTGGCATTGTAAGGCTTTGATAGTTTGGTTGACTTGGATTACTCATGATGTATGGATCAAGTTTATATTCCATGTTCCTCTTGTGTTTTGACCTTGTTGTAAAAGTGACCTCTAAGGTGTTTAGGACCAATGATGAGATGAAGGATGAAAAAGGGGTGAATGATATGAGTGTTGAACGTTTAGGGACTTTGTATCAATGCTAGACTTAGGGCTTGATTTTGATTGTTTGATTTGGATAATGAATGTGTAAACCCTACGATGTTTGATGCTATCTTAGAATGAACTTGTTCAAAGGATTGCTAATTCAATTAAATTTATGAGAAAGGATGCATTCCCTCACACCTAACTAAACAAGGTGATTTTGATTTTGATGATTTACCCAAGTCTAGAATGATGTTTCCAAAGCTCTAAAGTTGTTTGTGGGATGGATTTTAATAGATGTTTGGAATTTGGATGAAGTGTTTGATTTGATCCTAAATGAACCTAAGAAGGACTTGTTTACTAGATCAAGATATTGAAGAACATGCTTTTCTCTAAGAGTAGTTCAAACAAAAAAACCAATGTTTGCATGAAAACCATATGACCAAAAGAGACCAAGCACATGTGTGGGGTCCAATTGATTCAATCTTTGCTTAATGGATTATTTTTATCACAAACACACTTCTTGCTTAGTTTTCAAACTGAATGTCTATGTCTCAATTCCTTTTCATTCCACAAGGTCCATTATGTGAAAATCAAGGTTTCAAGAGCATAGTTTCCTATTGTTGACTTTGGAATGAAAAAATGAGATATAGGTCCTAGTGTTTAGAAGCCTTCTAGGGATAAGAACCCCTAGGGACAAGCAGTAACACAAGGACTTTTCAAAGGTATTTGTTCCTCTCAAAGGGTTTGAAATTATGATGATTCGTTGAATGTTGGTTTCAATGTTTTGGATACAAGCACTGTGTTTTCAAACTGACTCACAAGCAATATAACATCCTAGCTCAATTGGTATGTTTTTCTTGGTGGGCTTTTTCTCATTCCCTTCATAGTAGAAGAGATGATTTTACATGCAACCAAGGAAAAAATATAAAGGTATGTTAAGAATGAAGTCTTAACCTCTATATTTTAACCAAGATCGGACATGGTAAGTAACTTCTTGGAATCTAAGTTCCAATGCACCACTTTGATAAACTCATTGGATGGATTGGTTGGTTACTACAAACAAGGGTTTTAGTTAGGACTTTCCGTTTGTGGAGATTGAACCATATCGAGAAGTCCCTTTCTAGATCCATCTCGTCGGAGCCAACCGCGTGATATTGGCGTTTACTCCAATACCCACATTTATATCCCGGTTGGAAATACTCTTGGCTTTAGAGTGTTACCGGTTGAGTCATTCCCTTGGGTGAGTACTTTTTCCCCAAGGTAGGCCCTCTAAGATAGACAAAAGTGAGCAAACATATTCATAGTTCGATCAACTTTCGTTTAGAAATAAAGGGAGAACATATGCAATAGGTTCCACTCACATTCGCAAAGTTTGTTGTTCAATTTTAGTTCCCAAAATGAAGTGTGGAGGAAATATTTTATGCAACTTAATGTCATCAAAAAGACTTTTGATTCTCAAGATCACTGTGAAGTGCGAGAGAAGTGCATATGCCTTTTTAGATGATATTATTTTGCAAAAAAGATTACAAGCATGAAATACACATGTTCATTTTAAATCCCAAAGCTCAATGATGAGTTCATTTTAAAACACCAATATCAAGTGTGAAGTTGCTTGTGTTAGAATCCAAGATCACCTGCATGCAAGATGGATACCTGTCACATGCAAAGATATGAAGAACCGAAAAAGATGTTCTTTGTAAACCTCTCAGTTAAAAATGCATTAAGAGAATCAATTATTACAAAGTGATCAATCCTTATGAAGGAGATCAAGAAACCCTAAAAGGGAAACCCTAAATGAAACCCTAGTGTGCACACTTAATAATTAATAATTAATTAATTATTAATGTGCCTAAGTTTAGCTTAAGTAATAAAGAGGAATAAGTGACTTAATTAATTAATCAATGTGATGTAATTAATTAAGCATAATAACTTATTACTCTAACACCCCCCCTTAAGATGAACTTAGGAAGAAGCTAAAACACTAGAATAAGATGCATGAAAGCAAAGATGGGTCCCGACAACGAGGCCTGATCAGGTACCCATTTACAATGCAAGAATGGAGTAGAGAAGGAAAAACCCAGTGGGACAAAACCCCCCTACAATGAGATAACATGCTGCAAAGAAGCACTGGAAGAACTCTGTAGAGTAACACTGGACCTTGATATAGGCAAGCAAGGAAATATTCTTCTGTATACTACTGAAACCGGATGAGTCACTGATTGACTCAAGGAATCATGATAAAGCAACAGAAGACCCGATGCCACGGAACACTCAAAAACTCCAAACTAGAACAACTCTGGAATCTATGAAGCAACAAGCAATTATTGAATGATGTATTACTGAAAATGAAGTGCAAAGATGCAAGATGCACTCTCCCAACTGCCAAAATATCTAAGTAATCACCAAACAACCCATCGGGCCAAATCTGGACTAATTGATAAATCTGGGATAGATACAGAAAAAGTGCATGGACAGCAACCTAGAGCTCCTTAATACCTTTCCGACGCTTCAAACGAGGCAAAAAATGGAGATCGTGGCAAAAAGTTATGAGCTCGGAAGCATAAAAAATACATCTGATTTCAAACAGCAATAAATGTAGGAAAACAGTAAAATACGGAAAAATAAACATCACTACTGAAAAGTGCTCGGAACCAGCTTTCCGGCGATATCTCATTTGCTCGATTTTGATACCGTATGCCCAAGTTATGACCAAAAGAAAAAAAATTGCTCTTTTAGGGCAAACTAGGGTTAGGAGGGGGCAAAGAGGGCCGGTCGTACGGATGACATCATGCTGACGTCAGCAAAACACGAGAAAAAGTTTGACGGCCATCTTGCCGTCGACGCAAAAAATTGGTCCCCCCTAGATCGAAAAATTTTTTCTCTAGGGGTCGAGAGTGGTGGAAATTTGGAGGCCGGGCCAGCACGGTTGTGGCAGATCTAAGCCTCCGTCCGCGATACCGCGCTGAAAGGAGACTGGGGGCTGCGCAGCTGGGAGAGTGGGAGGATCGGCGGTGGTGGGCCGGTGGCCGCCTGGTGGCCGCCTGGTGACCGCCGGGCGGCGGAAATCTTTTACACTGCAGGCGCCGGCCCGAATCCCAAAAACCACATTTTTTTGATTTTTTTTAAATTTTTGAGCCTCGATCTGCGTGCTGGGGAGGCCGTACGGCCCCTCAGATAATTTTTTTTTTACCTCCTGGATCAACTGCACCAAAATGGATGATTTGACAGGCGTTTCTAGGGTTTTGGGACGCTGCGAACACGATGGCGACGTCTGTTTGAGCCCATTGTGTCCCCAAAAAATGGCTACCCCCATATTTTGCAAAAAAGATGCCTGTAGAAACCCTTGCACTTGAAACTCACTGAAAGGCCATATCTTCAGATCACGAATAGACAGCTGCAGGTCTGGAGCTCTGATACCATGTTAGAATCCAAGATCACCTACATGCAAGATGGATACCTGTAACATGCAAAAGATATGAAGAACTGAAAAAGATGTTCTCTGTAAACCTCTCAGTTAAAAATGCATTAAGAGAATCAATTATTACAAAGTGATCAATCCTTATGAAGGAGATCAAGAAACCCTAAAAGGGAAACCCTAAATGAAACCCTAGTGTGCACACTTAATAATTAATAATTAATTAATTATTAATGTGCCTAAGTTTAGCTTAAGTAATAAAGAGGAATAAGTGACTTAATTAATTAATCAATGTGATGTAATTAATTAAGCATAATAACTTATTACTCTAACAACTTGTTCAATTTTAGCCCAAATTGAAATCTAGTAGGTGTCTAAGGTTCAATTTTAGCCCAATTTTGAAAGATCAAAAAAATGGTTTAGTTGGTCTAAAACAAAAAATGAAAGTAGAAAATGGATATTCTAGACCATTACAATGAGCATTAAAAAATGCTTTTTTCAATTCCAATGGGCAATTCTCCAATTTAAATTTGCTTGATGTTTTATGGATTTTCTCTGTCTTGTTACTCCATTATCTTCAAGAAATCCTATGCCACACCAGGCATGATTATAAGAAGAGATGAACAAATGCGCTAGCTGCATGAAATAGTGCCATTCATAACTACACTCTAAGCGAAGACCTGTTTTGCACATCTAAACAAGGGAAATTAAGTATTTTGTAAATCGGATTAGTTTATTCTCCCCCATCAAAATCACCATTTCAAACTCGAAGAAAGCAAAATGATGTTTTAAATAAGAAACAATGTCAATTTTGAAATTATTTAACAACTGTCAATTTTGAAAAGCTTGATAAGACAAAACTAAATGTAAATTTGAATTCTAATAAATTCAACCACCACTAAATGAAGGAGCATTTACTACTTGACTGCATAAAGAATCGTTCAGAATTAATTAACCATCAATGATAGATGTTTCCAAGCAATCTTTCCAAGGACAATTACTCTCCAACAGGGGTGATTATTTGACAGCGATTAAATCAAGGCAGCCAATGTAGATTGTTGACAATTCAAGATCAGAATTAGAATCCACGCACAGTAACTCTACGATCAAATTTTGACTCTATGATTTAAAGTCTACATGCTAGGAGCAGTAGCATAAAAAACATAAAAAAATTGCATCTTAAGCAAGTACCGAATCCCACGTACTAGGGAAAATTCACAAGATATGTCTCAAACAGATTGGGTATGCTATCTCCTTGGCTCTGGTTTATTTAAATGAATAAAGTAAAGACAAGTTGTGTGAAAAGAAACATTTGCAAGCTTTACACAACCAAAAATGTCAAAAATTAAATGCCTTAATTGATGTTAAACAAACAAAGCATGTTAGTCACCCAAGTCAGCCGCCCAAGTTAGTGTTCTTTCCTTGAACTAGGTGGATTTTAATGTGTTATATCTATAGTCAGTGATTTGAATCTACTAACAATAAAGGCGCTCCCTCCTGATATGTGGCAGATATGCTGGAAAAAGAGTATTGTGTTGCCTTCCTTTCATTCAGTAGCAGGTGCCCAAGACTTCAATGGTGTGCAGAGAGATCAATCAACTATTTATGAGGAAAGCTTTTTCCGCAGTCGTCTGATGTACCACAACTTAGCCAATCATTGTGGTGTTCCCGAACTCTCTCAAGAACTCTTTAAGTCACTCTTTATACAAATCTTGATCTATGAGAATCTTCATAGCAATATCCCATCCTGTATGTTCTATTCGCCAAAGTGCATATTAATTTGGGAAGCAATAACATTAATCATGCCCGACATGATAAAAAGAAGCATCAGTCATTTGATATGGGACTTAATGATAAAGTTTCAGAAATTACCACAAAATTACCATCATGGTAACGACCAAGGCTATGGAAATCATGGCTTTTAAACCCAAAACATTTAGTTCAGAAAATATGTGGTAAGTCAACTCTTGCACGATTTAGCGGATTAGTAAATGGTATAAAATTTCATCGAATTATTGATATTGCAGAAAATCAGATCAAAAAGAGATTTGACCACCTTATTGATCCTGAAATGCCTTGACCAATCTAATGCAGCAACATAAATGCAACAATAATCTATTTTAAGGTGTTTGTGTGTGAGATAAATCCGCATTCAAGACGCTTGTGCATGTCACAAATTATCCCACGAAGGACAAGTTTGAAATGACCAGGCCATGATTTTTTTTTGTTTGGCGCGAAATCAAAAGATGATAGCTGGCACTTGTAGCTCATCAAATAGAGTGTATGTTTCCCAAGCAGTAAGTCAAAATCAAGACATAATACTTCGTACCAACTAAGTCCAAATCAGCAAACCTTTTATTCTAAAATATGAGGTATTGAACAATAAAAGAAAGTGATAAAATCCCATGTGATATAATATTTGGGTAGTTTGATTTGGAATTCACACTCAAGAGAATCATTTGTCAATGCCTATCCTCCCAGTGCCACTATTTACTCCTCTGAAACTAAATACAAACAAGATCAGTTGCTCATCTAGTTTCTGCAATTTAGCTTCCTGATCAAACTTCAAATCACACAGTAGGTTCCATCTATACTGCACAGGCTTTGATTAATGAAAGAAACAATATTTTTACTTTGTTTCAAAGATAACATTGACAAGAGAAATCTGTACAACATAGAGACATGTTACTGCTAACATTCTAACAGTCAAATCTAGGTTAGTGCATCAAAATTGTGCCAAATGTAAACAAGGTCATTATATGAGCAAATAATGAGAATGAATGTCAGTTTCTTATCATTTTCAAAGAAGATACGGGATCTTTTGGAAGTAAAAGCTATTCTACAATAACTTACCTTTAGTCAATGATTCATTAATGGATTACCCTCACCTTTCATTGACACAAATTTTAATTCAAACCACAGACCTCGCGCTTGAAAATAATAACACCTACCAACTCTATCTTTAGACGCCGTGAATTTAATCATCAACAAAATAGGGAAAAGGCAATGGTCTTGCTTACACTTCACTATAAGACAAAAGAGAACATCGATATCTCATCTAGAAGCATTTTGGGTGGGCAGTGAAGTCAAAATCTGGTAGTTGGCGTATAAATCAACTCTATTCATTCACATCAGTATGTGACAGGCAAGGCGATAGTCATATCAAATTCATTCATTCATAGTTATCTGTACGAATAGCAGTTGCATTGATTGAAGGATTATTGTTCGAGAGACATTGGTTAAAAGCATTCACATCACAGACTATATAGAGTTGCACACTTCTCATACGCAAACTCCTCCTAACTGCAAGCTGTCCACAATATCCTGGCTAAAATAACATCCAAGGGATGTTACAAAGTCTATTGCTCATGCATGGTAAATGAAGGTTGATTTAAGCAAAAAAAAAAATGTGAACATCAAATGAAACTTGAAGTTGAACTTCATGAGCCAAAGTTTGACTAGCAGGATGGCGCAAAAAAAATGGAAGAAATTATAGTAATGTTCAACAAAGGGACTAAACTGTTGTCAGACATGAACAGGCCATGGAATATGCTCACTTTTTTTTTTGGTAACTTTTGCAACATCAATAGTAATCAACTTAAAAGCTGCCTATGCATGAAGACAATAAAACCATAAAATCTGCAAAAACCAAAGTTATAAGCTGCAAACTAAAGAATTTGCAAACAAGTGTTAAAAGCTAAAACTAGAGAATCTTAAACTCTAAAAGATGCAGTATACAACCCTCCTTCTAGCACCATTATGTAGATGTCAAATTCTGCATTTGTTCAAAACACACATTAGCATTGTCATTTAAAACAAAGCAAAATAAGAACATCCCTATGAAATAATGAAACATGTTAATCATGCAATGAAAGGAATTAAGGAAACTAAATAAAACACATAATAACATGAATCAAACCCTATCTCATAGTGGATTGGTGCTTCTATGGAAAGAAGCCCTTTCCCAATCCTTTGCTAAGCTCCATGATATTGATGATATGAAATGCTATGAAGATATGATATGGATTCAAATGACAATGATATGGAGAAAGATCTAAAGATTGTGGAGTGGACAAAATTAACTCTCCATTGAAGAGAGTTACTTTGCATGAGGATTGTGGATTTGTGTCGGATTTGTTGAAGAATGAAGCTTCCATTTATAGACTCTCAAGTTGAAAGAGTGTTCAAAACAGAGCAATGTGGGATAAATATTTGACCAATGAGATGAAGCCACTTGTCAACTTGTGAGAGGTTGAGGAATGTGCAAGTTTTGGTCAATGTGCCAAAGAGGAGGAGATTCAAATTTGAATTTGAGAGTTAAATGCTGAGTTTGACCTTTGCAAGAGACATGTAAGGGCCATGTAAGAGCTCATAAATGATTTGTTGGATGTATATGTCCACTTGTTTTTGAATTCAAATTTGAGGGAATATTCCTCAAAGATGCCATGTTGATGGAAAATGATGAATTAATAAATCAATAAATTGATTTATTTGTGCAAGTGGGAAAAGCTAGAGGATGTGATGGGTGATTAGGATTATCATTAATCATGGATTTGATTAATTAAGATGAGGATTAGGGGTTTTGACCCATTTGACTTAGACTTAGGGATTTAAACTAAATCAAAGGGAGATTAAAGGTGATTTCAGATTTAATTAAATAAAGTTTTGATTTATTTAATCAAGGAGGGTAATGTTAAAGGATAAAGTTGATTTATTTAATTTAACTGGATGACTTTAGGAGATTAATCAATTAAACTTGGTTTATTTAATTGATGAGAGAATATGATTTAATTAAATGAGTGATGTCAATTTTGCATGTCTACAACTACGCTTTTGATAATTTGGAAAAATTTCTTCACATATTATCCATCTTTTTCATAACATGCAATTTATTTATGGATAAATGAGTTACAAGATATTATCATATTTTATCTTAACAAGTTGATTATAGGTTGAAAAAATGTGCACTTTCACTATAAGCTTCCTTTAGCTAAGATACCATGAATAAGGAGATCCATTTCGAACATGGCCCCTACTATACCTCTATTTTGACAAATTTGCATAGAGATTGAACTAAATCTTAGGACTCAACATATACCTTTAAGAATTTATATCTTCATGGATGTTATGTATCATCATCCTCACCAATTGAGCTTATCTAAATACTTTTCAACACATGGATATTTTTTAGTGATAGATATGTGAAAAATAACTCTAATATTGAGCATATATGAAATTTACTTCTTAATTTTAGTGATATTTGAATAGTACTCACAATGAAATAATTGATATTATGTTCACATAGGTGACCACTAGATTATGTTTGAAATCGTATATAAAAATATTTTTTGATCAACTTGGAAAATAAATGGTGTAACATATCATGGCAACATTGTTTTCCAATTAGTTGGATCATCAAGTTTCACTAGATAGATGAATTGGAAAAGATAAGTCCATGGCTATGAGACCAATCAAACCATGATAATTTACATGAGACCAATTTCCAAGAGTTCCAAATGATGTTAAGGGGTTTAACTCATGGTTCTTAAAAAGGGAAGATATCTAGATCTTACCATTCCAAAAAATTCTCCCATGGATTAATTCTTTGGTAGTAGTTTACATACAAAAATGGTATGTATATCCAAGGAGCATCCTCCCAATCCCTCATAATATATTTGGTTGTAAAAAGTACACATTGGGTATACAAGAACCAATGATACCCAAGCTGCCTTTTTCCTTCAAAAGGATGTAATGTGACCAAGGTGTGGTAGTCATGCCTCTCTATTGCCTCATTTAGCCCATCGTTAATTTTTAAATGGAAATTACAAATGGGATGTTGAGGTGTCTAAAAATGGTGTCATTTTTCACCTCTTTTCATTCTTTAGGAATTCATGGTGGAGAGGAATTGGGATGTGTCATCAAGAATTAGTTTTTTACATTATTGATTGAAAGCCTAGACCATATACTAGTAACTATAGAAAATATAAGTATTATTCGCCTCTTGAATTTTTTTTTGAATGCAAATCATTTTATCATCAACAAAGTGACAATTGAATTTCTTAGCATTGCCAAGAAGAGAGATGCCTTGGATAAGTTAATTTGTGTGAGAATGTTGGAAAATATATGTTGGCATATGGCTTTGACGAGATTGAAATTGGCTACTTTTGTTGTCATTGATGGCAACTAGAGTCAACAGTTTGATCCACATTATTAGTTGTGCTTATACCAGTAGAGAATCTAAGTCTTTGTATTCTACCGATAGAAAAAGTAAAGAATAGGACATCCAGTTGGTATGCTGATCCGACTACTTCATCAAATCACTATTTTGAAGTGTGGATCTCCAAGGAAGTTTTCTTAGCTCGTACACTATTCTACTGAAGAAGTTTTGTGGTGTTGTATTAATCGTAGCTTGAGTTAAGAGGTTCGGTGGCATGTTTTATGATCTATTTTTCATTGTGGCCGATATGCTTGATGTGGTGGATTGTGGATGTATGTGGAATAATTATTTTGCTATCTCTTATGTTTAGAACCATGGTGTGGGTCCCTTCTATAAGTATAGCCAACTTATGAAGGTACGCTTCATTTTCTAATTAGAGTTTTGGGCCGACATAAGCAAAAATATTATATCTTGTTGAGAAGGCCGACATGTATTGAATTTTTGGGTTAGTGGATATATAAGGAAGATCGGTAATTCACTTTGTGTATGCGTGATGTGAAGAGAGATGTATATGTCTGTGAAAAAGAGTAGAGCAGTTGATTGATCGAAGATTAGTTCTACTACTGAAGGGTTTTCAGCAGGAGAACAAAGTAGAGAAGAACAAATTTGAGCAGAAGGTCCAAAGTTAGATTGTGCGCTTCAGTAGAACTGAATCCAGGCATTTGTAGATGCTATATTCTTAGTTCAAATTTTGTTGTAATCTATATTATAATTGTATGGCAGTGAGCCTCTTTCTTGAGCAATGAGCTTTAGGTAGTGCGCCTGAATGCAAGTGCATTCCCCTCTTTTATTTTAATTTTAATAGAGTAAACTTTGTGGATTAATCTCCACCGTGGTTTTTCCCCTAGCAGGGTTTCCACGTAAAAATATCTGGTGTTATGGTGATTATTGATGTGATTGCATGTTTTCATCTGTTATGTGCTACTAATGTTACACAAAGTTAAATTATTGTTGTTGATGGTTTTAGATCTATTTTGCAAATAAAAATTATTGAACACTGATTCACCCCCCCTCTTAGTGTTCCTTACATCCAACAATTGGCATCAGAGCAGGTTCCTTTCTGAAGCTTAGCAACTTGAGGTGAATCTTGAATTACAATGGATGCTGGTGGTCTTCAACAATAGTTGATGGTGGCACTTGATGATCTTGATCAATCTAAGACAGAGGTCATGGAACTTAAGGAAAATCTTGCAGATGCCAAAAAATTCATTCAATCATTGAAGGACAAGATAAATGGCTCAAGGATAAAGAGAAAGGAACTTTGTGATTAGTTGAAGCAGAAAGAAAACAAAGGATCAGATGATGTCCATTTGAATCAAACTCTAAAAGAGATTACAGGAGAATGTGAAAAGCTAGCAAAGGACAATGCAACTCTAAGACTTGAAATGGAATCTATAGTTTACTAAAGAGATTGAGCAAAGAAAGAAGAATGAGGAGAATCTGGTCCAGTCCCTAAGAGAAATGTCTGAAGAATGTAGCAGAATTAACAATAGATTTATCCAGTTGGAGATTGAATTGCAACAATCTAGAAAAAATGAATGAGAGCTTGAGAGACAGATAGTCATTCTTGGAAATGAGCTTGCTACTACAAATGAATTCAAAGAAAAGTTCAGGATAAGTTTTACCAAGCTTGAAGAAATAACCAAAAGTTAGAAGGATATAAATGATAAGCGAGGTATTGGATATGAGAAGGGAGAATGCTCCAGATTTGAACAAAAGAATCCTGAAAAGAAGAAAAAAGTAAGAAGTCATCTGGTAAGGCAACCCAATGCTAAAAAATTTAATGGATATTGCTTTGTTTGTAATAAATTTGGACATATGGCCTCTCAGTGTAGAAGGAAGATAAAACCTAGTACTCTATCATTTTTTGGTCAATGTTTCAAATGTAAGAAGTTTGGTCATAAGTCTTTCGAATGCAAGAGTATGACTGTCAGTACTAGTAACATTAAATGCTATACCTGTGGAAGATTTGGACATGTTACTAATCAATGCAGGTCAGGAGGAAATTAGTGGAATGGATGGTACAGGTAGAAATTTTTGGTATGTTTCAATTGTAACAATCTTGGTCACATTGCAAAGTTCTACCGGAATAGAAACATGAATAAAAGAGGTCTGGTGTACCAAGGAAGAAATTCACAAAAAGACAATAAAGGTAAAGCAAAAGCTTCTGTGGAAGAAATAAAAGATCAGATGAAGAAGACATGGGTGAAGAAAAATGAAATGGATGAAGGAAATAAAGCTATACTGGAAGCCCTATCCGGTAGCTCCTCTGGTAATTGATATCAGGCCAATGGCCTAGGGGGAGTTCTTCATGAAAATCTCTTTTGCCCCCCTTTTCGTATGGTTGGTATCGAATTGCTAGATACCGTTAGTCACTGTGCTATGGAAGCTTTTGCAATGGTATGATAAACTGGTCGAAATGGTATAAGTCCGAAGTTGAATTCTTTGCAAGTGCTATCTAAGTTTGGAGTGTAACCAAAACTTCTAGGGCAACACATTTATTGCAGAAAAAAGTAAAGTTATAAAAGGGCATTTTGAACACTATTTCGGCACCAAGCATTGAAGGAGAATAGTTCGAGAGTATTTTTCTCTAAAATTTCAAGGACGAAAGGTCATTCTAGTGGCGAATCTCCAAGTATTCATGTTAATCATTGATTTCACATCTATTTTGTAATCCGTACAACTCTGTTTAGAATGAAACATGAAGCAAATCAGAGGTACCATAAACCTAGATGAGTATAGCAGCTATAAGATTAGGGATGAAATAAATTTGTTGTCACTCACCGATGTCAAAAGGTTTGAAGGATCAAAGCACAAGAATTTGGATATATGGAACGACTATCCTCATTTCATCAATGCAGAAGTGATTCAGTTTTTCCTAAACAAATTAGACAGTGATATTCTCAATTTGGATAAACCATATCAAATTACCAGGCATGTAATCGGAAATTTAACGGGCTTATGCAATGTTGGTGATGTGCTGAAGAAAAAGTCGATTCACAATGTGGAGGTCAAAGCCCTAACCGAAATAAAGGGAGATCAGAGGGCTCTAATAATTTCATCACTTAAAGATCCTTTGACAAGGTATGTGGCTTAAGGAATCTCATACAAAATTTATTTCAGAAACTAAGAAGGATGAACCTCAACAGGGGCTGCATATATTGCCCACAAAATGATAATTGAAAATGAGGACTTTGATTTGTGTAGTCTGTTGAAGGAGCAATTGTTGGAGAATGTTCAATTAATGAAGGATATTGGCTACCAATTTAGGTTTGGTACTCTGGCAATATGTATTATGACGTACTTTCTAAACTGTTTGCCATTGAAGGACAATGTAGTGTGGAGAGAGAATATGCTGATTTGTAAGCAAATCTTCAATCATTACAATTCTTTTGAAAACTGTGAACAATTGTATGAAAGTTTCTTTAGAAAGGTATTAGAAAGGTTTGGAGAAGGTGTTTTCCCTCTTTCGGAAAAAATAACTAAATTTGGATCATCTTCTAGAAAAGGAGAGAAAAAGCAAAAGAGAGAAAGAGATACAACTAGTGTCACTCCTCTGACACCCAAGTCTGCAAAGTTTGAAGAGAAAGGGAAAAGTAAAGTGGTTGTGGATGTAGAAGATGAAGTTTTTAAAGAATATGTATTCCAAAAGATCAAACGAAACCAGATGAATCAAAAACAATAATAGTTGAAGACAATGATGAAGAAAGTGCTATGTTTAAGACAAAGATTTTGCAAATCATTCATGATGTGGATGTTTGCAGGATGTTCTCTCAAAATAACTGATTGAATGTGTCAAGATATCTATGGAGTCTTCCCCCTTGGAAAGGAAGGAAGAAGAAATGATTTCTCATTTAAAAATGTAGTTTAGGTTGTCTCTTTCCAAATTGAAGAAGAAAATGAGTGAGTTGAGACAGTGTATTGATTATGCAAATAAAGTCTTTAACTATTGTCTCAAGTGGCCTCATGTGGTAGGAAAGTACAAGGACAAGCTTGAAGATATTGAAAGTGAGCTTGTTAAGACTGGCCAAAATTATAGTATGCTCTTGGATAAGAATGGAGATGTGAAGAAGAAAGTTTATGATTTATAGATTGAGCATGCAAAAGTTCATACTACTAAGAATTCTCTCATTGATGCTTTCTGGAAAGTCAAAGACCTAATTGAAGGGAGATTAGAACAAATGATTGAGACTCTTAAATTAGGAGAGGAAGTAGAAGAATCAATCACTATTCCTGAGTCTCTTGTGCAAATAATCAACAGTACTTCAGAAAACAACAGTCTGATCATAGCCATTGGGTTTGCGGTGGATTCTTGGAAGGAATTCCTTCCAGAAATGAAAGCTAAGTATAAAATCATTTTCTAAATTTTTGCAGCAGTTATCAAATTTTGATTGATTTTTGCATCAGTATTTGGGGAGAGAATGGAGTAAGAGATAGTGCAGTAAAATATTTTAAAGGAGAGGATAAGGAAGAGAAGTGTAGAGCGGATGTAGTAGAGTTTTTTCATTTATGTCAAAGGGGGAGAGAATGAAGTGAAATTTTTTGTAACATCCAAAGAGGGAGTAGTAGTTTTGGCTTTGATATTTCTTTTTGGTTTTTGACACTTAGTATTTTTTTCACTAAGTGTTGCCATCAATTCCAAAGGGGGAGATTGTTGGCATATGGCTTTGATGAGATCAACTTTGGCTACTTGTGTTGTCATTGATGGCAACTAGAGTCTACAACTTGATCCGTAGTATCAATTGCACTTATATCGACAGAGAATCTAAGTCTCTGTATTGTACCAACAAAGAAAGTAAAGAACATGACATCCGGTTAGTATGTTGATCTGACTACTTCATCAGATCACTATTTTGAAATGTGGATCTCCAAAGAAGTTTTCTTAGCTCGTACACTATTCTACTGAAGAAGTTTTGTGGTGTTGTATTAATCATAGCTTGAGTTAAGAGGTTTGGTGGCATGTTTTATGATCTATTTTTCATTGTGGCTGACATGCTTGATGTGGTGGATCACGGATGTATGTGCAATAATTATTTTTCTATCTCTTATGTTTAGAACCATGATGTGGGTCCCTTCTATAAGTCTAGCTGACTTATGAAGGTACGCTTCATTTTCTAATTAGAGTTTTTGGCTGACATAAGCAAAAATATTATATCTTGTTGAGAAGGGCAACATGTATTGAATTTTTGGGTTAGTGGATATATAATGAAGATCAATAATTAAATTTGTGTATGTGTGATGTGAAGAGAGATGTATATGTGTGCGAAAAAGAGTAGAGCAGTTGATTGATCGAACATTAGTTCTACTATTGAAGGGTTTTCAGTAGGAGAACAGAGCAGAGCATAACAGATTTGAGCACCAAAGTCAGATTGTGCACTTCAATGGAACTGAATCCAGGAATTTGTAGATGCTATATTCTCAGTTCAAATTTTCTTGTAATCTATATTATAATTGTATGGAAGTGAGCCTCTTTCTTGAGTAGTGAGCTCTACGGAGTGCGCCTGAATGCAAGTGCATTCCCCTCTTTTATTTTACTTTTAACAGAGTAAACTTTGTGGATTAATCTCCACCATGGTTTTTCCCCTAATAGGATTTGCATGTAAAAATATCTGGTGTTATGGTGATTATTGATGTGACTACATGTTTTCATCTATTATGTGCTGCTAATGTTATACAAAGTTAAATTATTGTTGTTGATGGTTTTAGATCTGTTTTGCAAATCAAAATTATTGAACACTGATTCACCATCAAGGGGAAAGAGAAATATTAATTGGCAATCTAGTGTTTGCATCCATAAAGAACAACTTGACATGAGCATGTCTATTATGAGGCCAAATTCATTATAAAGTTTTAATATTGAAGGGATAGTAGATGCAATCATAAGTCTTGTCAAAATCAAGTCTAATGATGGCAATTTGTTGGGCTCATTATATCATCTCCCAAGCTAGCACCAAATTTTCTAATATACGTATCTACCATTGAAGAATCCAATTTGTTTAGATCTCATAGTTTCTTGGGTAATGTATTTGATTCTTCTATCCAAGGCATTGAAAATGATGTTATATGATGTACTAAGTAAGATGATGGGGCACCAAACATTTGAGTCGATGGGCTGCCAGTGGAAATCTATCAGGAAAATGTGGCAACATACTAAAGATGATTTCTACTTGGTTTACCTAGAGGCTTTAGAGCATGGTTCGTTAGGAACAAATATAAATAAAGGCTTAATTAAAATCCTTCCAAAAGGGAAAAATGAGGATACCATTATAGGTTGGCGCCCTATAACCTTACTTAATATGTCCTACAAAATCATTGCAAAAGATATAGCTACAAGAATTAAACCAGTGGCTAAAGAGATAGTCAGGCTAGAACAAACAAGGTTTCTTAGTGGAATGTTCATCTTGGATAACCTTATTCTTTCATCGGAAACATTGAAATGGGACCAACAATCAGGCCATCAGGCCATCAGGCCCTATAATTGGTCAAGCTGGACTTTGATAAAGTGTATGATAGAATGCGTTGGAGCTTTTTACTCAAGATGTTACAATGGTTAGGTTTTGTTCCTAAACCTTGTAGGCATGTTCAAATGTTGTTAAAAGATTACAATGCTTAGTTGATTATTAATAAAGAGTTTTCTAACACATTTCCTTTAGAACGTTCAATTTAAAGACAAGGTTGCACTTGTCTCCCTTTCGTTATGTTCTTGTTGTTGATGCTATTAGTTATCTGCTACAAAGATACAACCATTTGAATTTGATTATTAAGGGTATTTCTATTCCCCACAATGTTGTGGTTGTTAATTCTCATTTCACTGATGATAGCATGTTGTTTATTCAAAATTTAGAGTTGGAAATTAACATGTTTTGGATGTACTTAACCTCTATTGTGAAGTGTTAGGATCAAGGTTAGCTCATAATAAAATTGAATTTTTGATGGTTCAATCAGGTCCACCTCCTAGGTGGATTATGAAAGATTGGAAACAAATTAAGCATGGGAAGATTACTATATATCTAAGCATTCTCTTTGGACTGGGTGTCTCCATTTCTAAAATGTGGAGCTGGTATCTAAATAAATTAAAAACTAAATTATGTACTTGGGGAAATTGTTTTTTGTCTTTAGTTGGAAAAATCTAAGGGTGATCTGTAATGCCCCGTCTTGTAACCTAAGGAATGTTGCAATTGTCTATGAAAGTGAAATATTTTTTTTTAAAGTATTAATATTAATTTAATTAGTTGCATACATTCACTAAGTTACGCGACGACACACTACTTGAGATTCCATAGACGACTTTAGTATTTAGCATTGCATGTATTTAATTAACTTAAACTTAAAAATAAACGTTGCATAATATTTGAATTCCATTCATGAAAGTATAAAGTACATATAAGATTCTTACATTTCATTTGAAATGACATTACAATACTCATTCTCCAGATGAGGTAGATCAAACAATAGTTTACAATTACATATTACAATTGTTCACCTCATAAACAATTGAGGGATGTTATATTATACAAGTTTTCTAATGATGCAATAAAGGAAGTACACATTTATCCAAATACGAGCTCTCCATCCATGAAGCTCTCATTGCCATGATCATAAACTGGGGACCCAACGAAGTAAGGTGCACGTTTCACCCAACCATGTGGTACCCGAAGGTCCACCTCCCATGCTAGGAGATAGTAATAAGGTTCCCTAGACATAAACTATTAACCCTAGACACAAGTACATAATTAACTAATGGTTACATTGCTTCCAGATTCAGGATAATCAAACATACTAAGTTCACACGGTAAACTGTTATTTTAGGTGGAGTTTCATCACAATGTTGCATATGTTACCCTGGTGTTTCTTCCTAGGTTCTGGCCCCCAACTTGGGTTACCTTGGTAACCTCTTACGACCCGGCCCCTCATGCAAACTGTTGTAGATTCAAATATCTTTTAAAATAACAAGATATCGACTTTTCCATTCCAGGCCTTCTCGACTCATTCTCAAGACTGAACTGGCTCTTAAGTCCATGAGTGAGGCACAATTAATCCAGTTATATATTTTAGAATACCCAATATGTTGATTTAGTTTTCACTGACTTACTAACTCTACATGAGTTACCTAGGTACCACTTTGTGTACCGGCCCTCACAAAGAGCCACTCCCCTAAAAATAACACGAGGAATCTAAGTTCATTAACTAAGGTAGGCAAAGTGCACATATATCCAAAATCAACATATATTACTAGACATATCATAACGAACAACAAATCTTGTTCATAAAACCAAGTGTCTAAACACTATGCAAAACCATGTACACTACCTTAGTCAACATAAGGATTGTATTTAAACAATAACAACTCCCATATTATACAACTTATCTGGAAGACTTGTACATCTAATACATTCCCAATTTTCCCAATAAAAGAGAAAATACAATTTAAAGCAATTCAGGGATAAAATACTTCTATCATTAGGATTTACTAAATCGATCCATTCAATAAGAATTAGCAAGAAATTATAACAACTTGATTGTAATTCTTTTCTCATATAATAAAGGAAATTACATCAATTTATTCTGATTTTTAACTTCCTCAATTTCACATAAAAATAAAAACTAAATTTTCTCTTTCATTTATAATGTTTAAGAACTAGTTAATCTCATAGTTAACATTTATCTACATGCACCTTAAATATTATTTAATCATTTAAATTTTAAAAAAAATACATATATACAAATTTCTATGTAATATTAAAACATATATATATATATATATTATTTAATAAAAGTTATAAATAATAAAATTCGACTGACATTTTATTTATAAATATGTATGCACAAGAATCAAAATTCTCTTTATACTGTTCAAAGATTACAAGCTTAGGGTTTGGCCATATTCGCAGCCGACCCTTATGGGCCACGACTGTGATGGCAGCTTGTGCGTTGCCCGTAAGGGCAATGCTGGGCTGCCTCCACAGCCGCTGCCTTTTCATGGGCGGCTGTGAGGTGGCCTTTGCGCCCCTCTCCTGCATAACCTATGTGTATAAAATAAACATTTTATTCTATATTTCAAATAAAATAAATAAAAATAAATGAATTTAAAACTTGCACATTTCAGATCTTTCACATATAGAATGTAATCCAAAATTTTCCAAAATAAACGAATTTAAAACTTGCATAATTCGGATTTTTCACATACGGAATATAATCCGAATTTTTTTCATTTTCGCCTGTATGGCGATTTTTGATTTTTTAATACAAATATTCATATAATTATAATTATAAATAACTTTCACAATCCAATATATATATGAATGCATAAATATTTGTATATATAAATATAAATATATATATATTTTAGATATGTATATATTTATATATTTTCTCAATCAAATAAATGACAAACATTTAAAACAGGAATATATTTTCGACATGGTTCTTCTAGGGGATATTGAGAATTTTAACAGTACGCACAAAAATTTTCCCCAACAAGTTCTAATTTATTCCCAGAGGTTTTTTTTTTTTTTTGTATTGAATATAGTTTGTCAAAATTTACACAGAACTGCTGCAAAAGTTCACCGCCCTAAGATATCAACAGAAAATTACATTTTTGAGGACTGACGTAGTCCAGATTTGAAAAATAAAGATATTTTCTGAAAAAAAACTTTCAATCTTAATGCTCACTAATACAAATATCTCCAGATTTGGTAGTCAACAGCCAAATCCACTGGTCGGGCTATTGTTGGGGGATGTTTACTGGTTGCTATCACCTTCATTGGTTGCCTCATCTTCATCCTACAGGAATCTCTCAACCAGATTATGTTCACTTGAAACCACCTCTTCGCTGTCACCAGTCTGATTTTTTAGTTCTTCATCAAGGCTGCTAGATGTTTTCTCCACTATCAATCGCATCTTTATTGAAAACTCATAGAAACTCTTGAAATGCATCCAAGAAAGCATCAGTTCCTCTGCTGTCTGATCCGTATGCAAGACCACACGACAAATTCTCCTTGATGATTGTAACTGGCTCACTCCTGCAGCTTCTTACGAACTGGGGAAGTGCAATCTCGGTGAGAAGGGAGACATGCAATGCAACACGAAGAAACGTGAGTCTCTTATGTGACTCAGTAAGCACCCTCCTGCAACCCTTAAACTTTTCCTCGTTTCTTGCTTTCCAAATGTGCCAAAGAATTTCAACAGATAAAATATTCCAAAATTTGAAATAATCCTTACTCATTTTTTTGTCACAAAATAACACATTTTTCCAACTAATTTTGTCATTGTCCCAGATTTTCAAATTATTGCAGAAGATTTTCCAGATTTCTTTTGCATAGAAACAATAAAATAATATATGATTAAAAGATTCCGAAGTGCGAAAAATGCTACACACATCAATATCATTCCTGTTAGATTTGAAAGGTAATTTGTTAAGTAAAACAAGCCATTTAAAGCAAGGCTTCTTAGGCTCAATGTTATTGCTCCAAACATCAAGAAGAACTTTATTCCAATCCTTATCACTAAGAGAAACATTCCAGCATTGATTACAATGGTCCAGAACAACATTAGTATCAACTAAATCTTTATAGATTGTTTTAGCCTTGAGATCAGAAAGTTTTCCCCCATCTCTCCACACAAGATCGTCTCCAATCTCCCTCACCCTATCATTGTTTGAGGGGAAATTTCCTTTTTTACAGGCCTCAGCCAGAATGGAAAACGTTCTTCCCGTGGAGGTGGGAAGATCAAACTCTGCTCTCAGAACCTCCCAATTCTTAATATTACCATCAACCATAATGTCATTAAAAACTTTTACCCCCTTTTGACTCCAAAGCTTAGCAGAACAGCCTTGGAGAAGGGCAAGCGGCTTACCATTGTGATAAAGGTTCCACCAAATGGAGCTATAGGTTTGACAGCAGGAGTTAGGCAATGCAACCTTCGGGGCTTTGAACCAAACATTATACTTGGATAGCTCCCAGGCCTTCCACAAACTCTTGAAGACAAGAGAACCATCAGGGCTCATTTTATGACTGTTAGTGAGGATGTCACACAGAGGCAGATTCTTCCAGGCTTTCGCCCGCTTAGGGGCGACTTCTTGAATGTTTTTTCTGATAAGAACCTTCCATGGTTCATTACCACTTAAGGCTTTCACTATCCACTTGGAAGCCAGGGCAATCCCCTGTTGTCTCAAATCTTTTAACCCTAGCCCGCCTTGCATATTGTCTAAGCAACAACAATCCCATCTCACAGCGTGCTTCTTTTTTCCACCTTTACCATCAAACCAAAGGAAACCCCTTATTCTTTTTTGAATCTCGTTTATTTGATAACTACAAAAAAACCAGACTGAAGCAAAGTATGTGGTGTAGGATGATAAAATGTTTTGACAGACTTGCATCCTCCCAGCCAGAGACAGATAATGCCAGTTCCATTTCTCAAATTTTGAATCAATTTTGGAGGCAATCCAATTCCACATTTCTTTAAGGTTTGGCCTAACTACAAAAGGTATGCCCAAGTACCTTACTTGCATGTCGGGGCCTCCCCATTGAAAACCATAATCAATTAGCCAGTCGGGGGGGTCTCTTTCCAACCCAGCATAATGGATTTAGCATTAGCAATTCTTGCCCCAGAGGCCTGCGAAAACAAATTGAGTTTAACCATCAGGACATCCATATTGTCCTTAAGAATCTCAATAAAAAGAGAGGTATCATTAGCAAACTGAACATTAATAAGCTCGTTATTATCAGGAAGGGAGATACCTCTAATTCTTAGGGAGAGGGAGTGGTCCCTTAGTAAATAAGACAAAGCATTAGAAGCAATGACAAACAATGCAGGAGCCAAAGGACAACCTTGGCGAATGGATCTTTCCAGCAAAATTTCATCAGAAAGAGTTCCATTAATAGTAATCTGGGCAGATGCATCCTTCAGGAGCACATCAACCATATTACAGAAATCCCTAGGGAAGCCAAAAGCTTGGAGCACCATCCTTAAAAAATCCCACTCCACCCGATCATAAGCTTTTTCAAAATCAAGCAACAACATCGCCACATTCTGCCTAGACTTCCTAGCCCACTCCATCGCCTCCCAGCTTGTCAGCAGATTCTCCAAAATGTATCTTCCCTTAACAAAACCAGTTTGAGTAGGGTTAATAAGCCTTGGGAGGATGTTGACTAATCTTAGGGCTAAGACCTTTGCCAGCACCTTGTAAGAAACATTCAGCAAGGTGATGGGTCTCCAATTCTTAACTAGCATTTTGTCCCCTCCCTTTGGAAGGAGTTTGATAATCCCTTTGTTGATCTGTCTTCCTAGAGACCCACCACTCAGGGCTTCCTCGTAGACCTCAAGAAGGTCTTCACTTACCCACTCAGAGAAGCATTTATAAAACTCAATAGGTAACCCATCATTGCCCAGAGACTTATCATTGCTCATCAAATTAATAGCCGCTTGAATTTATTCCTTGGTAAGCCCAGTAGCAAGCTTGCCGGCCTCTTCTGCCGAGATCTTTTTGGGAATAAGCCTTCCCATAGTTTTCCTGGAATTTAGGGCAGCTTCATTGTCTCCCTCAGAAGAGAACAGATTTTTAAAGAAACAAACAAACTGCTTGAGAATATCTTCCTGAGTATTCAACATCTTCTCCCCATCCCAGATCTGATCAATCTGCTCACTAGCCCTTTTATCCTTGAGGAAGTTGAAGAAGAATTTTGAACCTTTGTCCCCCTCTTTCAACCAGTTTAGTTTGGCGCGGACTCTAAGCCCGTTGACCTTGTAATTCTGGATTTTTCTTAGGTTGTCTTTTGCTAGGACCACCTCTTGGCAAAGCCTACTATCATTAGGGTGCTACTGAATGCTGGATTCAGCAATAAACAACCGGTCTTGGAGCTCTTTCTCCTCTTTCCTTGCATCTAGAGCACATTTCTTGCCCACAGTTTGAAAGAGTCTCCTCCAAGCTTGGACATTGGAGTTCCACCTTTCGATTGCTGAGGAGCCTTTCATAAGCCACTTATTGATTTCTCTTATGGAGGCAATAGCCTCACAACAGTCAGGGTTATTAAGCAACTGAGTATTGAGAAGGAAAGAGGGTTTTCCCAAGGTTTGCCTAGTCTTACCCTGATGGGCAGTGAGGTTGGCTATGACTGGGTGGTGGTCCGAAAGCGTGTAAGGGTGGACACTCACTTTGGACCCCAGCTCATCCGGGGTGAAGCTGAAAAAATCCGTATTAGCATAAATCCTGTCTAACTTGCAATAAATTCTATTGCCTCCCTTTTGAGCATTACACCAAGAATACCAAATGCCTTTGCAGTGTTTCTTGCCCCTTTCCATAGGGTCAATCAAATTAAGTTTATGCTTCAGCCTTAGCCAGAAAAATTTCTCATTTCCCTTCCAGGTCATATCGATGCCTCCCCATTTATCCTCCGATTGCTCAATCATGTTGAAGTCGCCCCCTAGGACCCAAGGGATGGCCGAAAGAGAGGATAACCATTGCCACAAAATGATTCTATCCTTATAGTCATTCGGAGCATACACAGAACAGACCCCAAATTCCAAGTTATCCTTTTTAATGGTGATCTAAACCGCCCAGTTGCAGGGAGAACAACCGTTGCCACTAATCCACTGATTCCAATGGTTGGCCACCAAAATGGAGGAACCCCCCTGCCCCGCTCATGCGAGGTTGAGAAGGAGGCAGCCCTAGTCCATATGAACCTAAGGTTCAAATCCATGGAGAAACCAACAGCCTTAGTTTCTTGCAACAACACAAAATCTTTGTGTTTTTGACTGTTAAGGAATCGCCTGATGATGTACTTCCTATCTGGGGATTCCACTCCTCGGACATTCCAAGAGATACAATTAAGCTTCATCATCCTGAGTCATTGGGTTATCACTCAATTCCTGTCGGAACTGTTCAAAACATTTGGGGAGCCTTTCTTCAACTTCCAATTTTTTTGCCACCGGAGATTGTATTATCACACTGTTCTTTTTTCTTTTGTGTTTGGAGTTCTCATCATTCTTGTTCACCGTGAGAGAATTTTTATCCTTTCTCGGCCTTCCAGGCCCACTTTTTAACTTCGGGGCTTGGTCTTTAGACCCCTGTGCGACACCCTCAGAGGGTCTGTTAGCAAAAATTGAGTCCTGGCTAGGGACAACTTCAAAGTCTTTGGAAAGGTTAGGCTCATCTTCCTTATTATCAATAGTAAGAAGGTCAATGTTTGCAGCCAAGTGAGGGTGACTAGGGATACCGGGGTGACCCATGGCCTCGAGACACCCATCCCCCAGACTAGGTGAAGTGCCCAAAGTATTAGAACAAATTACAGCATGGCCAATGCCAGTTGTTACTATACAGGCCCCCATAGCTTCTTTAGCAGCTATGGAGGACTCTCTAGCAGCGGCGAAGTCATCATTAAGAATTTTTGATTTTTCCTTTGTTTTGTTTTGGGAACAATCCATCACATCTGACTGGTGAGTCCTAGGGTCATTGATCACCTCAGTAGCCCTAGAAGCGTCATTCTGAATAGGGATAATTTCAAATTCAAATTGATTGGCTCCTTTTTTTATACAACATTCCATGGTTTTCAGGCAAGAGCCAGTTCCCCCAAAATTTGCAGAGATCCTATTCTTTATGCTGTGCAAGGCAAGCTGTTGAGCATTTAGCCACTCAAGAAGAGGGACAACTTCAGTGATCTCCCGGGCTAAAGAAGGTTTGGAGGGAGAAACACCGTGGACGCCTAACTTGACATCAATGCAATCCTCAACACATTCAAGGGAAGAGAACTGATTATGGTGAGAGATCTCAACAACAGGGTTAGATACAACATGAAAATGAATGCTATCTGAGGCTGGGTGCGGGAAAGAAGCATTAGTAGTGTCAAGAGGGGCATGCTCGACAACTTCAGACCTCCCAATAACCACAGACTCTGAATGAAGACCAGACTGGCAACCAGTCGATTCAGACGAAGGATTAGGAGCAGCGGCATTGGAATGATTTACATTTCCAGGTGGTCGAGAAGTCCTACCCACATTATTTTGGAGAATCGGGCAGTTCTTCCTAAGATGACCCTCCCTTTTGCATAAAAAGCAGGCGTTCATGCCGCCTAAAACTTCTAGAGGGCAGGATTTCACCCCGCACTCCTCAACAATTTTAAGACTCTTGGGAATCTCTATTCCGGGATTAATCGACACCAGAACCCTAGCATCTAGATTGGGAAGAGCCGCTCTGGTCTCATCGACCTTCAGAACTTTTCCAAGGGGCTCCAAGATTTGAGGGATTAATCTCCAAAACTCTGGTGGGAGATCTTTCACGATCATCCACCTAGGGTAGGAGAGGGCTAAAACTTCCTCAGCAACCGTTGAGGCTAACCAGGCGAAGACACGGAAAGCACAACCTCCTATATTCCAATACAATTTTTCCAGAGTTTTTTTTTCTGCATTTCATTATTTTTAAAGAAAACCACAAAAAGACCTTTCTGTAATAATATACAAAAGGAAACATGAATATTGAATTTCTTCTACCAAACATTAATAAACCAATTATCTATGTATCTTCTTGCAGGAAATTTATTCACATCAACAACCGCTAAGAAAATTGCAGTGTTCCTTAAACGGCTCCTCTCATTAGCAATTGTTTCTTTCATTTCCATGTTTGGATGCAAGAAGAGGTCATTAGGGTTTTTGGAGGAGTGCTTACCTTCCCCGCGGCCCACCTCGCAGCCCTCAGCCACAGAAAATTTTGAGCCTGCAATCGCAGAGAAGCCTGAGTCTGCGAGTGCATCTTTGAACGATTTCACACCAGCACTTTGCAGAGAACCAGGTTCATTGGTGTCGGGAGGCTCCGAACCCCCGTCCATAAAGGGTTAAACCCTGCCAGCAAGATAAAGAACCAGAGCCAAGGGGCCTCAGCACACAAACGGGAAAACACACCACGCACACTAAAGCAAAACCATAGACGGCGCACCCCGGCACACGAGAAAGTAGAGAAAGAAAGAAAGCAGGGGCACAGAGGGGCGCTTACCACAATACAAACCTTGGCGGGGGAGGGGCCGCCTCCCCACACCTTGTGAAACAAACGCCGGTGAAACCACTTCCAGAGCCCTTCCTTCGAACCCTTCTGAAGGTGCTTTTCCTGAGTGAATCACATCTACTCAATTTCCAAATTAAGAGTTGCGATAATAGATAACAACACTCTAATGGAACTCATTAGAAATAGGGAAAATATCTTGCTGAACTCTATTCTCTCAACCTCATTCCCAGAGGTTTCAATTTCATTTCCCAAATAAATGATTTCCCTTCACAAATTTTTACTCAAACTAATTCCTACATGAAGCTTTTAACAAAGAAATAATAAATTTTCTACAGTCTAAATTGCCGAGAAGAACAGAGATTTAAAACACAAACAATTTCCTCAAACAAACACGTTTTAAACAATTTTAACAAAATCTCACAATACTAATCTTTTTCACAGACAAATTTAAAAGAAATAAAATTAAATAAATAACTAGTGAGGAACCTGTTTCCTGTAGCTTGAAAATTGTCTGAAGAAGAGAAGCTTTGCTTGCCTGAAGCGTGCAATCCTCTAAAGCCCCTCCAGAACACCAAATCCAGAAAGATGCTAGTACCAACCAAAGAGATCTTCCAGAAATATACAACAAATCCAAAAAAAAATCACAAATTTACTCAAACCAACATATATATTTTTTTTACAGAACCCTGTTCTTTCATTTCTCGTGAAGTCATTTTTTTTATTTTCCCTAAATCCATAAAAATCTTCCGTGAGAATCATCAACAGAAAACAATTAATTTAACTACCACACATGTTGAGAAAAAAAATATCTTCCAACCAACTCACGACAATTCTTTATTTCTTCCTTATCAAAATTGAATGCCTTTCAAGAATTAAAGAATTCAAATTTTAAAAAATGCCATTTCCCTTTTCTTTATTTTATTTATTTATTGAACAATTAAAATACCTTTTTCCCACAAAACAATTTAATTTTAAATTTAAATCTATTCACACAAATAAATCAACTTTAATTTAATTAATTAATTTATTTAATTAAATAAATTTAATCTTAATGATTAAATTACTTAACCAAATAAAATAATTAATTAATTAATTAAATAAAATGTAAAGCTTTATTCACAACATTTAAAATTAATTTAAATAAACATTAAATTAAAAGAATATTAATCTATCATTAAATTAACAAAATTTTCCTTTCAAAACAATTAATCCATTCAGACACAAACAAAACCACCAAAGACAACAGACTTAAACTGACGATATACTGCGACTGAGTTAAAGACTAGACTAGGATAAACCTTGTTACTACCTCCCAATCAACATTTCCGTTGAGTCTTGACACGCTCAGACCTGAGTAACCAGGTGGAGTCGGTGTTAGGTACCTGCAATCCTGCAATCAAACAAATAACATACATATATATAATCCATTGTACAAACACACCGTGCAGAGAAAATCACAGAAATCACAGGGCACTTGCAAGCAAGTGATGCAACTCCGTTCTCCACACCAATACACATCACATCAGATTGACAAATTAAATAACAATTAATCTACCATAAACATATATATAGCAATAACATCTGAAGGAAACATCTACGCTAGTACAAAGCATGTCAAAAATTAATAATCACCATACAATGTTAATCATATCACAAAACGAATCCACTGTCGCTCTAAAGTCAGCGATCAAAATATCCAAAACAAAGTACCAAAGTCTAACAATGTGAAAACATGCTAACAGAAAACACAAGCAAAATGGAGGGGTATTACATGATCCCACAATAGTGGCTTACAATTTTTGGCCAAACTGGACACTGAAATTATTATTTTTAACTAAATCTTCACATTCAGGAACCTATAGCGGCTAAACCGTGAGGAATTTGAAGATGATGCAAACTAGAGTCTCATCACATTTTGTCTGTAGATTCTAAAAATATTTTTTTCAAAATTTTTGGAGTTAGATTGCACTTCTTTTCCATCTCCCATGAAAACTGGTATTTTTCAGAAAACAACATTTTTAAAAAGTGACGCACACCATATAACGCATAACTTTTTTTCCACGAAGGATAAAATTCTAATTCTTTTGAATTTAGACTTGTAACTTCCATATCTAGTGCTTCCACTTGGTTAGATAGTTTTTTATTGAATATTTTTTCTTTAATCAAGTTTCAAAGTCAAACCAATTACAATTCAGACATAGTGCGACCGAATAATGCGTAACATTTTTTGTATATATTGAAATTCAATTTTCTTTTTGTTGGATCAAGGACTTCAATATCTGGTGCACTCATATTTTTCAATTTTTTTTTGATAATCTACTATTTTTCCACGTCAGAACATAGACCTTCATTTTTGATGAAAAACCTATGTTTAATAAAACTAAAAACAAATACATAATAAAACCAAAACATATTAAAATTATACTCATTGGTAGCTCGTTTAGGACTACCTGATTCCAGTTGGGTTTGTGAAGAATCCTCCATTTTCATCCTCAACCCAAGCTTCAAGCGTAAAAATTTGGGATTTTTTGTTTTAGGGGAGAATGAGGAATAAGGGGGTTCGTACAAACCTCCGGGGTTTGAGTGAACCCCTTTAAATTGCATTTTATTTTGTTTTTTGGGCGAGAAATGTGGGCCTAATTAATGGGTTTGCTTGAACCCTAGTTTGGTCGAACTTGTAAGTTCATTCAAACCCCTAAAACCAATTTTTTTTCCATGGGGTCCTTTTTTCTCAGTTTTTCTTCCTCCATCAAATTGTAAACCACTATTGCGGCTTCACCCGTAAGTTGTGAATTTTTTTTTGGCATCTCATGGTTATTATTCCTCTTGTTAGATGCCTTCAAAAATAGGATATGAAGACCTTATCAAAATTGTTCGCAACTTCTTATGGGTGAATTGGAGTGGTAAGGCAGGTTTTAAAGTTGCTTCTTGGTTACTTTGCATTCAACCCAAATCCAAAGGTGGGTTGGGTCTTCTAGACCCTAGAAAACAACACTGATACATTTTGACTCAAAATCTAACAAAAGTTTGTCAGAATTTCGATGAACTTTCGTCAGAATTATTTCGTCAATTTTCTAATGAAATTTGAAACATCGAAATTCTGACCCAGCCGATGATGCTAGGTCAGAATTTCAACGTTTCAAAATTTTTCAGAAAATCGACGAAATAATTTTGACGAAAGTTTGTCAAAATTTTGACGAAAGTTCGTCAAAATTCTGACGAACTTTTGTTGGATTTTTAGTCAAAATTTATCAGTGCAAAGTGCTTTTTTGACAGCTAAATGGAGTGTTAGAATAGTCAATGGTGATGAACCATGTAAATTTTTGGTTTGTTTTCGGATTACCTAGGCTAATGCTATAAGGAAATGGCAAGATTTTGGTTGGGAAGATAAAATATTATTGGATCCTTTCTTCCATCTTAAGGCCTCCTTTCCTTTAATCATAATTTGGAAGGCTTGGTGACAAGTTTGTAATTTCCTTGATTGGAAAAGTTCACTACAACATGGGTTCAACTTTGGAGCTTCATCTATATGGTGGAATAAGATGGTAAAATATCATGGCCAACTGCTAGTTGTTGCTTTCCGAAGGTTGGTATACCTTTTATTTAAAAAAGGATTTCAAAGATTTGGGGACTTGTGGGATTTTAATGCTCAAGATTGGTTTAATTGGCAAGATCTTAACCATAACTTTGGTTTAAGATATAAGTGTAAAGGGTTTATTATATTTGTTAAGTCATTGGTTTCTTCAAACTGGTTATGAAGATTTGTACCTCTCTACAATGTAATCCTTTTAAGGATTGGTGGTTGTTGTCCAAGTTCCCATTCACTCTATTTCTTCTCAAGAAAGTCTACTTGAATTTGTTGCCATAGTTGTCATTAAATCCTAGATTGAATCAGAAATGGAACTGTAAGTTTCAAGAAAAAACTTGGAAAAAAATGAGTGCTCAAATATGGCATTCTAAAACTGAAGCTAATGTACAAATTTTGGCTTGGAAAATCTTGCATTGCAAGTTGCCCATTGGTCATAGGTTGGAATATGTATATAGGCTTATCCTGTTAAGTGTCCTTATTGTAAGCATAGTGAAAGTATGAAACATACATTTTGGGACTGCCCCTTGACCAAAAGAAAATGGAAGGTTGTCTTTACTTATCTCTCGACTATTTTTAAGCAAGTTTTAAGTTGGAAAGAAGCAATTTTCGATTTGGGCCTTCAAAGTAATATTGTTTCTTAAATTCTATAAGGTAGATTATCTTGTTTAATATATGGAAAAGTAGATGTATGACAATTTTTTCAAAGCATAATATTCATCTTGAATCATAAATTCTAAGGTTTTACTCTGACATCATTTTGCAAATTGTTTTCTTATGTTCTTAGTTGCAAGGAGTACCTAAAGAAAGCATTAAAATAAGCAATCACCTGGATAAGATTAAATGGAAAATTATACAACTGCATAAAGATGATGTAATTTGTTCTAATCAATTACAAAAATTGTTAAAATTTAGAGTTTGAAGTGGTTATTAGCATCTATTAGTTGTTATAATGTAGAGTTTGTTGTTCATTACAATTGTAATTGTTCATTGAAGTGTCATGTTTTGTTTAGTTCTCCTTGGGAGTTTAGATTATTGTTTTTCTCTTTTATTGTTTACAATTATGATTAGACTATTTTTTAAAATGATTTCCATTGTTCTTATATTGTTATTTGAACATTGAAGATAGATTGATCATTTGTAATGATAGGTTAGAACACATAATTTGAATTTTGATCTCCAAAAGAATAATGGAATGGAAAAAAGAACAAAACAATGGAACAAGTCTAAATATGTTTGAAATAATGTCTAGTGGAAGGTGCAAGTTCTACATCGTGAGCAATGGATGAGCTAATAATGTTTTCTATTTAGGACTAATAAAATTAGAAGATGGTAGGTGGGGAGGTCCTAAGGAAGGACAAAATCATTCAAGCATGCAAGAAAAACCAAAAACAGTGTTGGATGAACTCAACATTGGCATGTAAAGGGGTGGGTAAAGGAACTTGAGTACCAATATGGTTTTTTGCATGGAGAAGCTTCCATGTAATAAATTGGGAGTATAAGTGTGTTTTTTCTTGATAGATTTGAAGATTTATTTTGTTCCATTTAATCTAATTGAACTTACACTTCCAAACTAATTTTAGATCATATGCAATGGGCAAGGCAAGTAGGATATTTTGTAAACCAACTTAAGGGGGAAGGTTTGGATGCTATGTCCATTAGGTTATCTCTAATATTTAAGGAAATTGGAATGGTGGAAAGTGGAAAGCATCATTGAGAGGTTGGGAAGGATAAGCTTCTAAAATTCAAGCACAAGTAACTTATCTTTATAGCTAAGGTTGAATCAAAATTTGAGTTGGCACCATGATTTCCAATTTAAGCTTGTTAAGTCTCATACGCCCCAAAACATTAGATGCCTTTTTAAAAACTTACAATAATGCATTATGGTTTTCCAATTAGCTGGATCATCAAGTTTCACTAGATAGAGGAAGTGGCAAAGATAAGTACATGGTTATGGGACCAATCAAACCATGAGAATTCATATGAGACCAATTTTCAAGAGTTCCAAAAGATGTTAAGGGGGTTAACCCATAGGTCTTAAAAAGGGGAGATATCTAGATCTTACCATTTCAACAAATTCTCCCATGGATTAATTCTTTGATAGTAGTTTACATACAAAAATGACATGTATCTCCAAGGAGCATCCTCTAAATCCCTCATAATATATTTGGTTGTAAAAAAGACACATTAGGTATACAAGAACCAATGATACCCAAGCTCCCTTTTTCCTTCAAAAGGATGTATTGCGATCAAGGTGTGGTAGCCATGCCTTTCTAATTGCCTCATTTTGACCATAGCTAATTTTTAAATGGAAATGCCAAATGGGATGTTGAGGTGTCTAGAAATGATGTCATTTTTCACCTCTTTTCATTTTTTAGGAATTCATGGTGGATGAGAATTGGGATATGTCATCAAGAATTAGTTTTTTATATTATTGATTGAAAGCCTAAGACCATATAGAAGTAACTCTAGAATATCTAAGTATTATCATGTTATCATCAATAAAGTGTCAATTGAATTTCATAGCATTACCAAGAAGAGATATTCCTTGGATAAGGTAATTTGTGTGATACTATTAGAAGATATATATATATATACGAGGGTGTCATATGTAAGAACATAAGGAACAACATAAGAGGGTAGCCTTGGTGGATATATTTTTATAGGGGAAATTAAGAGGAAAGAGAAATATTAATTGATAATCTAGTGTTTGCATCCATAAAGAACATTTTGACATGAGCATGTCTATTATGGGGCTGACTTATATCATCCTAGGTAATTTGTTGGGATCATTATATCATCTCCCAAGCTAGCACTAGATTGTCTAATATAACTATCTACCACTTAAGAATCCAATTTGTTTAGATATCATAATTTCTTGGGTAATGTATTTGATTCTTCCAACCAAGGCAATTACAAATTATGTTATATGATGTATTAAGTAAGATGATGGGGCACCAACCATTTATCATGTCATCTTTTCTTCCCTTGGGAATGAGTTTAATCAACCTGTAGTTAATAAATTCTCTTAATGATCTTGTTTGAATTCCTTCAAGATAAAACATTTTAGAAGTCTTCCCAAATATGTGAACTCAATTTTTTTTTTGTAAAATTTAACTAGAAGGCCATCTACTTCAAGACATTTTCCAAACCCATAAATTACATACATTGTTGTTTCTATCTCCTTCAAATAAAATTTTTGATCAATAAAGGTGCTATATTGAAGATCATTTTTTTGGGGTATTTGACTTACCACATTTATTCTCAAGTATAAGAATGAGATGATCATCAAGGCTACTAGAAATTTATTTATAATAATCACGGAAGGTTTTATATACTAATATAAACCATTAGTAGCTTTTATGATTCAAATGTACTTTTTTCTATGTTTATATGTTGATTATTCATTGGAATAAAAATATGAATCCCTTATCACCATGTTTTATCAATTAGAGTCAAGATCACATTTGAAAACCTTTTCCCTTATAAACAAGCATCTTCTAAAGAAAATTTTCTATGTGATAAGTTGACTATTGGAGGGGGATTCTAAGAGGGTTGTTGTCCAATAAGTTTCTTTTATTTCCAAACCATCCTTGAAGAAATTTCTTAAAATTATTTTATATTTAGCTATAATTATATATCCATAAACACGAAGAAAATGAGTACATCAAGTGATGACACCTATTATGCTGAGGTTCAAGCTCAATTTTTAAAGTATCTAAAAGGCCATCAATATAGTCTTGGTTTTGAAAATGGGTTACATTCAACTTAAAGGGAAGCTCATTGGGAAAATCAAAGGCTCCAAAAAAGGATATAATGATGAAGATTGGGGAGGTAGTTTGGAAGGGGAGGTCAAGATGAACTCATTGAAATTATACGATATTCTTTAATATTAGTTTATTTAATTGTTTAAGATGTGATGCATTTTATTACAATAATGTAGTGGGTCACTTGGAACAATATAAAAAGTGGACCTTTCATCTTAATTTGGAGGCTTACCTTAAAAATTTTTGGGCCTCTTTTCACATACATTCTTTTCTCTATGCAATACACTTCCTTTTCTAAAATATTTTCACTTTGATTCAATTGTTATCTCAATATTTATCCTGTGTGATTGAATAATGAGATTTGATAGTTGAAGCACAATATAAGCTAGTGTGCATCAACTTGTATATATTTTAATGCTTAAGTATCTATATAAGATTATTTTAAAAAAGAAATATAACACTAATTCATTAAAAAAAGGTGGAACAAGATTAGACCCAAAACTTTTAAGGTGAAGTTTTAAATAGGAAAATCTCAAAATATAGAACTATGGTCAAAGTGTTATGCAACAAGAGTTATAGAGTCAATACAAAGAGATGTCAGTCGTAATTAGTGAACTTCTTCTAATCACTGAATATATCTTGACTATCAAAAATTGACTCCTACCATATAAAGACTTCTTCTTTTTATTCTACATCAAATTGCATTATATTATTTATAAGAAATAAACACATATAAAAAAGAAAAGACAAGACACATGCAACAATACAAAACGTTAATCTACTATTTAATAAGAATTTATAAATAAATAACTCTCAAGATAACCTTATTAAGTTATACCTAAATTTATTTTAAAATAAAAGAAAGAGTAGACTTAAAACTCGATACAAAAGCCCAAAAAAAAAAAATCTTCCTTCAAATACTAATTACAATCTCCACTCTAGAATCACTTTCATGCAATTTGGTCAGCTTATATTGGAAAAGTAATTAAAAAACTTGGGCCACACAATAACGCCCAAATGTCAAACGAAGACGTTAGCAGTAGCAAAAGTTCAATTGCTTACTGCCTTGACTGTAATGCAATTGCATTAAATTTTATAGTTGCGTGTAAGGAAGGTTTTAGGCTCATTTTCAAAGTCACTGTTGCGTACTAGCCATACAATTACAATTCATAATCATAATTTCTCCGACCACGTCGAAAAATGTTCATTATTACAGATGTCTTCAAACGAATTAAAAAATTAGAGGTGTCAATTTTTTTTAATATAAATTTTAACTTTGGATTTTTAAATGAGCTTTATTATTGTATTTTTACTCTATGTTGAATGATTGAGTTATAGAATAATATTATTTTCTGGAAAGATCAAAATATTTTAGAAATAAAATCATTAATTATAGATCATCTCATTAAATTTTGTTGGTGTAGATCTAGATCATGCGTGTTTCATTTTCTAGCAATTGATTCATCATTTTTAATTTTTGTATTGTGTCTTTGAGGCATGGAAATACAAGTAGACTCATTCATCCAAGTCAAATAGTCTCTAATTAATAACTCAAATTGAGTGAGACATGGAAATATAACTAGATCCATTTACCCAAGTGAAATAGTCTCCAATTAACGACCGATGGGGAAAACTTGTAGCTACACACTTGGTTAAAATACCAACCAAAAAATAAATCAACACAATATCAAAATATTTTAGAAATAAAATCACTAACTATAAATTATCTCATAAAATTTATAATGTTGAGTCAAGTAATATAAAATCACACACACACACACGTGCGCGCACACACAAGGGAGTAACAACTTTTGGATTCCCTGCCTAAGGGAATAAATTGGTTATACATATTTGCAAATGAGTGAGAAACAAATTAGTATTTGGAAAACTAATTAAATCCAATTTGTGGAAGATTTTAATTATAACACAAGGATCTATAATTAACATCAGTTTAGATGTTGGTTTCATAGGGTTGGACAAAGAATCATCCCATAACTCAAATTGAGTGAGACATGAAAATACAACTAGGGTCATTTACCCAAGTCAAATAGTCTCTAATTAATAACTCAAATTGAGTGAAACATGGAAATACAACTAGACTCATTTATCCAAGTGAAATAGTCTCCAATTAACCACCGATGGGAAAAATTTGTGCCCACACACTTAGTTAAAATACCAACCATTGAATAAGTCAACACAATATCAAGATATTTTAGAAATAAAATCACTAACTATAGACCATCTCATAAAGTTTATAATGTTGAGCCAAGTATTATAATGACTATATATGTGTGTGTGTGTGTGTGTGTGTGTGTGTGTGTGTGTGTGTGTATATATGTATATGTATGTATGTATATGTATGTATATGTATATATTTACATATATACATACACACACACATATATATATATAGTATGGATGTATACATATATAGTAATGGTATATACATATATAGATGTATATATATATACACATGCATATACATGCATACATATACATACATACATACGTACATACATACATACATACATACATACATACATACATACACACATACCTACATACGTACATACATACATACATACATACATACATACATACATACATACATACATACATACATAAATACATACATACTGAAAATAGTAAAGAAGAAACATTGCTAGATTTCAAACAAACAAGTTACAACATGCACATCCCATAAGAGATAGTTGGGCACATTAGTGGCAATACAAAACATCATCAATATCGAAATCAAAATTTGAATGCAAAACCAAGGAGCACAATAATTTAATTTAATTTAATTTCAATAATTTAATCATCCAATTCAAAAGCATTCAATAATCTCTCAATACAAGGACATTCAAGAACAATCATTTGTGTTTACTCATCCTAGTGCATGTGAATCACCCAAACATTATTTTAGAGTTCATGTGTATGTCTGAATCATATTGTCTATCAAGATATTTTAAATATTAACAACTTATACAAAAACCTTAAGAAATGCTACATCGAAGATAACAACTAGATATTATTATTTAATTTATTTTTATTCCACATTTAAACTTGTTAAATAATATGATCTATGTAATATAGATAGCATGGATTTTTAATCTATGATTAATTATACTTGATATCAATATTATTTAGATTATCCTAGATTAAAGGTAGGGTTAAATTCATTTCCTACACTTAAACAAAAACTAAGCCTAATAAGAAACCCATACACATTTCACTCTTGTTTTATAAGAGATCCTTTTAGGCACTTAAATTTCATTAATTTCTTCCTTGAAATGTAAGTGCATTAATTTTAATTCTGATAACGATAAACAAGATAACAAGTCATTGAATGTAAATTTGAATGTGTCATATGGTTTTAGTTCACTTGAGGCATTTATAGTAGTCATAAAGTTGTTGAAGGTATATTTTGACTATAGCCTTATCATATATTTTATCAAGTTATTTATATTCCTATTTTCAATATTAAGAATATAATAACAATTCAATGATATTAAAAATATGAATACACATATATTATGTATTCATCCAATATAATATATAGTCATTTTAAAAGTCAAAAAGCTGATGTATGTTAACATAAGAGCATCTTTACAACTAATATAACTATTAGAAACAAGTGACACAAGTGTCAAGTTCTTGTCAGAGAGCGTGATGCATTTTGATTTAGAGGAGAAAGTAAATAAAAAGGTAGTGAGCATTCTTGTCATGCAACTAATATATTTGTGTGAAAGGGTGCAAAAATCTTATATCAAGCTCAAGAATCTAATTTCTCTAAATGCCATTGGATCTATTTTTACTCTAGTACTATGAATTTCATGATACTAGCATTTGAAATTAAGGTTGAATATAATGTATGAACTATGAACTGTAATGCTCAAATTGCAAAAGGAAGGGGGCATACAAAAATGATAATTTAAAAGTTAATATTTTAGAACAAACAAATTGATTTAGTGTAATACCCCTCTGTTTTGCTTTCAAGGTGGACAGTGTGTTCTTGTTTGCTTGGATGTGCTTTTTGTTTATTGAGGTACTTTATCATGTGTGTGTTATTTGATCGCTATGTATAGAGCGATAGTCTATTTGTGTGATGTGATGTATCTTATTTGATGCTTTATTTGACATGTTTTAATTTGGTGTAATGATGATTAGTTATTGTAACATGTTATTGCATGAGATATTTGTTTATGATGGAATTGTCAGTCTATGATGAGTGTATTGGTGAAGGGGACGCGATCGCATCACTCTCAAGTGCGAGTACCCTACGATTCCGCGATTTCCTCTTCACGGTGTGTTTATTATGTTATATATATGCATGTTCTATATGCTCTTTGTTCGCAGGTTGACAGGTACAGGACATCAACTCCACCTGATTTCACAGGGTTGAGCATGTTCATTGGCAAACGGTATTCGATTGGGAGATAGTAGCTAGGTTTTCCGTGCCAAGTCATCACCCTAGTCATAGTGTGTCGTCGGGTTTTAATCGGGTTAAGTTGCTTCTTTGTTGTTGTTCTCTCCGTGATTTATTTAATTGCAAGTGGAAAAGGTATATAAATGGCTTGTGTAGTTAAATTGATGATTAAATTTATCTGATTGCAATGTTGGAAATGTTAGTTATTTTATTGATTAATTTAATTAAATTAATAAAATAATATAATCTTGGATTAGATTTATTTTATTGATTAATTAAATTAATGGTGATGTGTTGAATTAAGTTATTTGTTTTGGAATTAATAGATATTTTGATTTAAATTAAAAAAAATGAAAATATGTTGAAATTGCATTTTTTTTGAAAATTAGTACGTAAAAGAATTTCTTTAAAAAGTTTTAAATTCCTTTTTGTTGAAAAGAGATTTTTAAAAAATATATGAAAAATCCATTTGGAAAGCAATTTTGTTTTAATTTTTTTAAAAATGAAAATATCTCCAAATTTGCAATAAATTTGGTGGATGGGATATTTTAGGGGTTTGACTAAATTTGGGAAAGATTTTAAGAGAGAAAGGGCAATTTCATTTTTTTTGGGTTTTTAATTTTCAATATTGGGGGAGAATTGGCTGCAAAAAGAAAAGAAGGTTTTGTTTCTTGGTAGGATTGAATCTTGGATTTAAAGGTGGAGATCTTGGGAAGAAATTGTGAAAGAGTTGAATTGGCAAGAACTCAACATCAAATTGCTTCCTCAAACTTCAAGATCACAGGTTTTTTCTTTCTTGTTGTTATTGTTTTGAGTTTTGAATTTTTTCAATTTGAAAACTTGTTTGGAACATATGTGGAAACCCTATTGAATCTTGGAAGAAATTTAGATGTTGGTAGAAAAGCAAAACAAAACTTGCAATTGAAATCTTCAATCTTAACAATAGAAAAATGGAAGGAAAACAAAAGAAATTAGAAACTTTTATGTTTAGATTTGAAAATATTTAGGGATTTGGAAACAAGAAATTAGTTCTTTGGGAATTTCTGTGGGAAAAATTTGCCCAATTTTAATTGTAAAACAATGAAAATTTTATATATATGCATGTATATATATCCTATTATACACACACACACACACACACATATATATATTTTATATATTTTCAAATATATGAGGTTATGCAGGAGAATTTTCTGGCTTTTATAAAATAATTTCTTTATACAGAAATTACTGTGCAACAGGGGAGGTGGTTTTATTTTAGTTTTTATTAAAAAAATAAAATATTAAAAATTTATTTATTTTTGGTTTGCATGTGGGGGAGGCAGGGGAAGCGAACCCCACCGCCGCCCAACCTTAAGGGAGGTGGATGGTGTGCGAAGCACACAGGCTGTCGCCCCAAAGGGAGGCAGACTGTGTGTAAAGCACACAGACCGCTGCCCTAAGGGAGGCGGGTTGTGTGCCTCACACAGGCCGCCGCCCTAAGGGAGGCAGACTGTGTGTGTGGCACACAGGCCGCCGCCCAGGGGAGGCAGGGTTGACCTGTGTGCCCTAAATGGGCTTTTCCATTTTGTTAATTTTATTTCATTTTTTTTTTATAAATATAGAATATAATATTTATTATATATATTATATATATATAATTTAATAATTATTATATATATGATATATATGATATATATATTATATATTATATATATAATATAATACTTATTTATTATATATATAATATATAATATATTATGTTTTATTTTATTTTATTTATTTTATGTGTTAAAAAGAATTACTTGGGTATTATTTAAATGGTTTGGATTTTTAAATGGGTTTTAAATAGTTTGGGAAATATTTATGAGTTGGTTTTTAATTCAAAAATATAAATATATATTTAAATAATGTTTTTAGGTTAAAATATATTTATATTTTAAACATGATTATTTGGGATTATTTTATTATATAAGATGTATACATTGATTTTGTAATGAAATGATTTCAATGAGATTCTTATATTTCAATATTATCAGGAAACTGAAGTGGACCCTTAGATTTAATTTATGATTGTTTGTCAAATGCTTAAACAGTTATTTAATAAGGGAGTGATTTTAAGGAAAAGGGATATTCATGTTAAATAAAATGGAATGTTTATAAGAGCATTTTTATTATAGTTCCTATTGGTTGCAAGAGAACTTACGATAAGATTAGTGATTTTTTTTCATGAAATGTATAATCGAGGAATTTAAAATATTGAGTTCATAGTCAAGTTATTTATGTTGTTTTAAAATAATATATTTGAAAGGACAAATATTGGATCTAAATATAAGGTGTTTAATAGTGAGATTAATTGATTTCAAAATGATTTATTTTGCAAAGGAGAAATAGTTATTTTAAATGATAGTTTTAAATCGAAGAAGTAAATGTTTATTTTATTATTATTTAAAAGCAATTAGGGAATTAAATATTTGGTTTAAATTTCATTTTTTTTGTCTAAAAGAGAAATTATTAAATCAGTTTTATTAAGGCAATAAATTACTAAATGTTAATGAAGGAAGTGGATTTAGGAAATCCAAATATAGATTTAATTCCTGTTTGATCGCCCTTCTTGAATGTACTCTTCCTCTGTTGTCACTTTGGGGAAATTGATTAGAAGGGTTGTTAAGTCTTCCAGATGGGGTTTTTTAATTATTTGAGGTTGCTGTATTATGATTAGTCAACCATTGTATTGCCTTGGGTAGTGTGTATAGTTGTATCCTGTTGTATTACCTGGTTTTCACGAACGGGGATGTTTTGTGCCTCCTTTGAATTAGGAGAGGGTTTTGACTTTTGTTGCCTCCAGTGTTTGGAGTGGGTTTTCATTATATGTCCCTCCTAGAGTTGGAGTGGTTTTATCTTGTTGGTATGCACTTGGGATTCCTTTGGTGAATGGTTTTGTTTGGTATGTTGTCAAGTAGAAGAGTGGATTCTGTTAGGGGCCAGAGCCCAAAGAGGTAAAATGGGAAACCTTCAGAAGTGGTTTAATCAAGTGATAACTAAATTAATGTACTTAGAAGTTAGGTAGTATTTCACACTAATTAAGATAATTGAGCCTCGCTCATGGATGCAAGGGCTTGTATAGAATTGGGATGGGATGGGAAGGCCTAGAATGGCAAGGTCATCTATCTTGTCTTTATGAGAGGTATTTGATTCTGCAAGAGTGAGTATGCGTGCCGAGATTCGGTAGAGGCCACTAGGACAACCCATAGTGGGGGCCGGAGCCTATGAAGATTCCCAGAGGAGATCCCATGTCGAGCTGTGTGATGACACTCTTTCTACGATAACAGTTGGTATTTGGTTTTATGTGTACATATGGTCTTCTTATCATACTCGATCTATTTTATTTCTGGAAGTAATGTGACCAATGTCAGTGATGTTGGAGTTGTACTTGTGTTATCCTTATGGTTGTATGGTTCATGTGATTGGTTGTGTCAGTGTGAGTTAGCCTATGTCTAGGGGTGGATGGTCTTGTATAGGAATTCCTTGTTACTATCTCCTAGCATGGGGGGTGAGCCTTCGGGTATCACATGGTTGGGTGGAATGTGCACCTTAATCCGTTGGGTTGTCTTCTTGTTCGTGTGGATGAGATTTCGAGTTGGAGAGCTCGTGGGATCCAGTACTTTTATGCTTTATTCTTTTCAGTTATTATTATAATTTTATTACCCCTCATTTGTATCGAGGTGGAGGATGTAATTTGTAACCTTGTTTATTGGATTTACCTCATTCAGGGAATGAGAGTTGTAATCATATTGTAAATGATCGTTAATTGAAAACATGTGGTATCTCTTATGCCTTTGATGTAATTTTATCATGTATGGAATGCATGTGTATTTAATTTATTAAATAATTAAATGTGATGTTTTCAATTCATGTTTCTTGTTTGGGTTTAAGTAATCTCAGTCTTGTAACCTTAGAGGTTGTTGGCAATGGCTACTGATCTTGCATGTTAATTATACTTTAACAAAAAAATAAAATGGTTCGTTTGAGTAGTTAATTGAAACTTCCTCTAGGGTTGCGTGGCGGGGCGTTACATTTAGTGCTTTTGAAAATCCAAACTTGTACTTAATCAGAAGACAATTACAGAGGTCCACTTTGACCAAAACTACCAAATGTCTTGAAGTATATCTAGTGCAATCACAAAACCATGTATTTGGCTCCTCTCAGATAACTACAACCATAATTATAAGGACCATGAGTAGAATATAGTATACAATTAAAAATGAAAGATATAAATGATTATTCTAAGTTCAAAATACTAGCATTTATAACATTAATTTTCCACAAATACCCCTTCCCATGTAAAAATGGGTTTGGATAACAAATGTAAATAAATATTGATATCATCAAATGCACTAAAGTAGTATGCATGATAGTTCGTTGAGTTGATTATTTTCCAAGTTGGGAGGAAGACATTTTGTTTTGTCAACAACTTTTTAAGTGTTATTTGCAAAGAATCCCTTTATGTTATTCACTTGAAGATGTCTTTGATAAAACAATAAGACTATGAGCAAGCTTAGATGTAGTTGGCTAATATATTCATAGGTAGTTTCAGTTGGGTCTCCTGCCCAAATGTATATTGACACATTAAACATTCTACAATGTAGGTTAGATTTCACATTTTGTCACAACACAAACTTCATCAATTAAGCAACAAAAAGGATACATCTATGCTTCACTTAAACTTTGAATAATTGTCCAACTGTCTCAGGTGTCTTCTTGATCTTTACAATGCCAATATAAAGAGCTCTTTTGAAACTGGATGTAAAGCATAATTCTATTCTTACTATGTTCTTGTGAATATGAGATCGCACAATTTACCATAGGTATACTTCCTAGTTTTGTTGTTTAAAGTCAAAAGTTTCTTAACTGGGTTTTTAATACAATTTATATGCTTTCCATGAATATCCAGCAATAGTTGCAAAGTTCTATTATAGCATCTTAGCAACTCAAAGTGAGAACAATAGAGTTTTAGAAAAAGAAAGCATCTTGATAAAAATGTGCAAAATAAGATTTATAACACACCTAATAAAAAGATCAAAAAGGGAATATTGTTTTGAGCTATACATATCTTGAGATGTTTACAAGGTGTTTGGTACAAGATCTATGCAACAACATTTTTTTAAGAATTTATAACAATTAAACTTGTACCATCAAAAAATGGACCCTTCCCATTTTCATGGTCTTTTAGGTCTTGTTTCATAGTGTTGGAGCTATGTTTCTTTGACTTTATGATGTATCTTGGCTTGAACATGCTTATTTTCGTGCTAAAAATCAAAGAGCGACATCTTGTGAAGGTGTTGTGAAGTGTTGTAAGACATTTCTACATTCTTCTAGACTTTATTTAATGTAGTTCACCTAAAAAATACCTTTTCACTCATCAACAAGTCCTATTTTGAAGTGTTGTAAAGTCTTGTAACAAGATATCACACTTTTCTAGGCATATTTTCACTATTTACACCCTTCTCATGCTTTATTTTATCTCTTTATGCCCTTATATGCTTATATTAAGTGTACTTTTGGGTCCTATCTTGACAAACAACATTAAACATGAAAATTTCCCCGAAACTTGGCTGTGGGTCCTAGGTGGGACTCATTCACCAAGGGTGGTGAATGAGTCCCCCTTGGCCTTAAATTCAAAATTTTTCAAAATTTCTTTCAGGATTTTACTCTAATTCACTTCATGTCAGCCTGTGATGAGGTATGAACAAATACTAAGGCACAAGATTTGTATAAATATGTAATTTTAACCTCATTTTACATCTCCTACAATCACCTATTCATCAAGTTCACTTATTCACCTATTCACTCAAGTAATCAAGCATTTTGCATCTTCAACTCAAGCACTTTCAAGCACTTTGGAGCAATCATTGACATCATTGCAGAATTGCATATTCAAGGATGTGGTAAGTTTGTAATACTTTCATGTTATTCATTTATCATTTTCCTTGCATGTCATTCATTTCTATTGGGTTTAATTACTAAAGTGGGGTTTGACCAAGGCAAACTCCTATTCACTAAGCCTTCAACATTTTCCCCCTTTGCATGTGTCTTTGTAGCCTTTGTTTTGCAGATTTGACAAGTTTGAAGGTGTTGAAAAGTGGATTTCAAGTCAACTAGGCTCTTCAAATCAATTCATCATCTATTCAAGCAATTTGAGTGACTTTCAACCCGTTTTCTATAGAATTGACCCCGACAACCTAATATTCAGTCATTTCTAGATCTGGAGAAGCAGTGTTGACCTTTGAATTTTCAAGAATCTTGGGGAGGACTGATTCGCCACCCTTGGCGAATGAGTCCCACCTAAAATCTAAAAATCTGCATTTTGTCAGAAATCAACTCTCGGTTGTCAGAAATCAAATTCCAACACTTTTTCACCAGTCAGAGGACTGATTCGCCACCCTTGGTGAATAAGTCCCATTGTGAAAAATAATTTTTTTCATCAGCATTCTAGACATTCCAAAAAGCTCATACATCATCCAGGTGCACTCAGATTTAACCATGTACCTTCTGTTCTACATATTTCTTTCAATTTCTTCATATTTCATAGTAGTTTTCATATCACACTGTGTTTTCAAACATATCATAAATTGCATCTTTGCATTTATTCTAGATCATTTTAATCAATCAATTACATTTAGTCTAGTTAATTTACATCATTTTACATTGCACACATCCTAATTTGAATGAAACATATGCATTTTAGGAACCTAATCTCTCTCTCTTTCCAGGTGAAAAATCTTAGGAAGAGAGTGAGCATTTCGGGTTCCTAAAATCTATGGTTCAAAACTATGTAATACAAAATTTCAAGGCCAAAGCCAACACTCCTAGTGGTAAG
>VDFB02281492.1:281485404-281508824 GCA_007258455.2 Sequoia sempervirens | reverse complement strand
GGAATCAAGGGACTCAAGGAAAGGGTTCCAACAAGAAGCAGAAGCAATCTAATCCAAAGAAACAACAAGATAAAGCACAATAATCCTCTCCACAACAAGAGAATTCTTCATCTTCTCCCAAGAAGGGAAATTCAAGCAAGAAGGAGAGACCAACATGTTCATATTGCAGGAAGTTTGGTCATGATGAGTATCATTGCCACACTAAGAAAATTGATGAGTTGAAAAACATCATCAATAAGAACAACATCAATTTTCCATCCTCCTACAAGAAGAAGGATTCATCTCCTTCCACTTCCTCACAATCAAAAGGAAAAGGGAAAGCATTTGTGGCTACTTTAGGTTCTTCACAACAATGGATACTTGACTCGGGTGCTACTCATCACATGGGTTCTACAAGGGATCAGTTTTCTTCTTTGGAGCCATCTAAGGTACCTCACATCTTCATAGGAGATGATACTCAAGTGGAATTTGAAGGTGAAGGTTTAGTTGTCATGGATAATGGAACATTTGAGAATGTTCTCTATGTTCCTAACTTGAGTGCCAATCTTCTTTCAATCTACCAAATCACTCACTTTGGAGATGGCAAGAAAGTTGAGTTTCTACCAGATTCAATTGTGGTCAAAGAACTTAAGGATGATGCCTTGGTTGCAGTGGGACAAGCCAAACACAACATGTGGCTTTATTCATTCTCCCACTTTGTGCCTAAGTCTCCTTCTACAACCTTGCTCACTTATTCAAATTCAAAAAGTAAGCTATGGCATGAGCGGTTTGGACATCTCAATTACCACTATCTTTAGCAGCTTAGCTCCAAGGAAATGGTTATAGGACTCCCTCAAATTAGCTTTTTAGAAGGTGTATGTTTAGGATTTTTCATGGGAAAGCATCCAAAAGAGAAGTTTGACAAAGGGAAGTCTTGGAGAGCTTTGGAAGTTCTTCAATTGGTTCACAGTGATGTAGCAGGTCCATTTCTAGTACCATCATTTAACAAGGGCTGCTATGTCCTCACCTTCATTGATGACTACTCCTGCCTCACTTGGGTCTATTTTCTTGTGAACACAAGAGTGAAGTTTTTGACAGATTTCTAGCCTTCAAGGCTCATGTTGAGAAGCAATCAGGGAAGCAAGTCAAGATTCTTCAAACAAACAATGGAAGGGAATATGTGAACAATATAATTGAGGAATTTTGTACTCTTGATGGGATTACTCTTCAGCATTTAGTTGCTTACACTCCATAGCATAATGGTGTTGCTGAAAGAAAGAATAGAACCCTTAAGGAGATGGCTAGTTGCATGATTCATGCTCATTCTCTTGGTCCTCAATTTTGGGTAGAAGCTATCAGTTGTTCCACACACATCCAAAATTGGGTTCCTGATAAGGCTTTGAAGGGTATGACTCCTTTTGAGGCTTGGTATGGTAGAAAACCAGTTGTGAGGCACATTAGAGTTTTTGGTTGTCCAACTTGGGCACACATACCTCCAGAGAAGCGCAAGGCATTGGAACCTTAGAGTAGGCCGTGCATCTTTGTTGGATATCTTGAAGGTGTTAAGGCATATAGACTTTTGGATCCAGAGACACATGAGCTATTCATTGAGAGGAGTGTTCACTTTGAGGAAAGCTCTCCTAGCTTGGCCTCTAATCCTCCTCTTCCCTCCTCCATAGTGGAAAGTGATGATAGTGACTCAGATGATGCTTCGCCCTCAACTCCAACTCATAGGATCATACCTTAGCAGGTTCCACTTGTAGTTGAGGAGTCTCGTCCTTCATCTCCTACTAGACCTCGTTGGGCTTGCTAGACTCTTGAGTCAACAGGTTCTCTTGTTGGGGATCCTTCAGATACTAGAAGGACTCGGTCACAACATCAGGATTTTCCACATGCTTATATTGTTAGTGCTTCAGATCCGCAATCCTTTAAGGAGGATTCAGGAATTCTTGAATGGGATTTAGCAATGGAGGAAGAGTATAGGTTCCAGGTGTTGATTATACAGAGACCTTTGCACCTGTTGCTAAGATGAACTCCATTCGCTTTACACTCGCTATTGTTGCAACTCATGGTTGGGCTGCACATCAGATGGATGTGAAGAGTGCATTTATTCATGGGGATATTCATGAGGAGATTTACATGGAGCAACCACATGGATTCATACAAGATTCTTCTTTAGTTTGCAGATTGAGGAAGTCTATCTATGGCCTAAAATAGGCCCCTCAGGCTTGGTATGCTAAGATGGATTCCTTTCTTCTCTCAACAGAATTCACCAAGTGTCATTTAGATATGAATGTCTACATTTTGTGATAGGATGACTCTCATTTGCTACTTGTGCTCTATGTTGATGACTTGATCATTACAGGGAGTACTTCATCCATCATTGGCAGTGTCAAATTTGCTTTGCAGGATAGATTTTCTATGAATGACTTGGGCCTTTTGCATTATTTTCTTGGGATTGAGATCACATAGTCAGCTTTTGGGATATCTCTCTCTCAGTCAAAGTATGCTCTTGATCTTCTAGCTTGGTTTAACATGGCTGATTGTAACCCTGCTCTGACTCCCTTTCTTTTAGGAGTCAAGCTTGAGGCTAAGTGTTCTACTCCACTTGTTGATGTCACTTTGTATCGTCAGCTTATTGGGAGTCTCATCTACTTGACTCACACACACCCTGATATCTCCTTTGCAGTTGGCATGGTTTCACGCTTTATGCAGGAACCACATGAGCTTTATTGGAAAGCATCCAAACACATCTTGCATTACATATAGGGTACACATCATCATGGGATTCACTATGTAGTAGGTACAAGACTTACCTTGGTGGGATATACAAATTCTGATTGGGCTGGTGATCTTGATGATCGTAAGTCCACTTCTGGCTACAACTTTCATCTTGGTTCTGGCCCCATTTTCTAGCAGAGTATGAAGTAGCATGCTATTTCTCTTTCTTTGACTGAGGCTAAGTATCGAGGGGCTATTAATGCCACTACTGAGGCTATTTGGCTTAACAATATTCTCACTGAGTTCGACTTCACTATTCCACATCCTACTGTCATCCATTGTGACAATCAAAGTGCCATCCAAATCTCGAAGAATCTAGTTCACCATCAGAGGACCAAACACATCAAGATTCATATGCACTACATCAGCGAGTTGATACAGGAGCAAGTCATTGATTTGCAGTATTGTCCTACAACACAATAGGTTGCAAATATATTCACCAAACCCTTCACTGAGAACTTATATATCATCATTTGCAAGCTCTCTTGGGGGTGCGGGATGTTTCATCTGAGGAGGTCATTTGACTTCTTCATTCTCTCTTTTGGGGGAGGCTTTTTCCTCACTCAAGGTTTTTCCCTTCTCATCTTTTTGAGTGCAATTTTGGTTTGTTTCATCTCTCTTTTGGGGGGGAGTTTTTTCCCATGTGGTTTTCTCCTTTTCTCCACTTTATGAGAGATTGCATTGCATTTGTACATGGGTACCTAACATGGCCTAGTAGCAGGGACTCATCTTGCATTGTTTGAATTTGTGTACATTCTCCCTAAGTTGCACTTAAGGTGGGGTGTTGGTGTAATTAAAAGTGTTGTACCTTGTACTAGGTCATTATTACACCTTAGTTAAGTTTACTTAGGGACCACATAGGAGGTAGTTGGAGAATTTCCACCTTTTGTGGACTTGTCATGTTATTACTTTATCACATCCACCTTTCGTGGACACATCATGTGATTACCTCTCCACCTTTCGTGGGTGATCCACCATTTGTGGTGATTATCACATTATCACTTTTCCACTTTAGGTGGAGTGATAGCTTTTCACAGTTGTCTCATGTCATAAAATTACGAAACTTGTCATAATCTTATGCCCTTCTATGTTCTCACCTTGGCTATAAAACAAAGGGGTCTCCTATGTACTTTTGCTCATTACATTCTATTTTTGCATCATTGGAAGAATACAGTCTATTCTTGTCATATTGCTTTTATCTCTCTTATGCTTGTGCTTTCTATTAGGCCTCTAGATCTTGGGTGGCTACCTTCATAGCCAATTCTTACAATCATTTGTAATAATAGGCTAGAACACATAATTAAATTAATTTTGATCTACAAAGGAAGAATGGAACATAAAAGGAAACCAAACAATGGAACTTATAAATATGTTTGATAATAATGTGGTGGAAGGTGTGAGTTCTACATCATGAGATATTTCCATGAGCTAATAATGTTTGCTATCTAAGATTCAACAAATTAGAAGATGGTAGGTAGGGAGGTCCTCAAGACAAAATCATTCAAGTATGCAAGAAAAACCAAAAATAGTGTTGGATGGACTCAACATTGGTAGATAAAGGGGTGGGTTTAAAGGAACCTGAGACATTTCCTAATATAGATTTTTGCATGGAGAAGCTTCCATGTAGAAAATTGGGAGTATAATTATGTGTCTTCTTGAAAAAATTGAAGATTGATCTTGTTCCATTTTACCTAATTGAACTTACACTTCCAAACTAATTTTAGATGATGTGCAATGGGCAAGGTAAGCATGAGAGTTTTGTAAACCAACTTAAGGGGGAAGGTTTGGATGCTATGTCCATTAGGTGATCCCCAATATTTGAGGAAATCAAAATGGTGGAAAGTGGAAAGCATTGTTGAGAAGTTGGGAAGGATAAGCTTCTAAAGTTTAAGCACAAGTAACTCATCTTTATAGCTAAGGTTGAATCAAAATTTGAGTTTGCACCATCATTTACAATTTCATCTTGTTAAATCCCATATGCCCCAAAATATTAGATTCCTTTTTTAAAAATTAGGATAATGCAGATATAAATGGATCTTTCTTTTATAATAAGATAAAGTTTTCATAGTTTTAGTATGTCAAATTCGAACTCATGGATGCCTTGAAAAAATATGTAGTCGATGAAATATTATCTATAAAGATATACACAATATGAATGTATTAAAAATTACTAATATCAAAGAAAATATTAGGCAATAAATGGCTTGAAAGTAGATCCAAGTTGTTCTTTTAAAGAGATAGTGCCTCTTAACTGCAAATGTTACATGTTATTTTTCTTTTCTTTCTCATGTTATTAAAATCCATGAAAAATAGAGAAGGGAATATAGAAAGAGAGATAGAAAATAAGAGATAGAAGAAAGAGAAATAGAGAAAGAGAGACAGAGAAAAGTAGGAGAGAGGAGGACAAGAGAAGAAGAGAGATAGAAAAGATAAATATATTTATAGAGAAAAGCAAAGAGAGATAAAGAGAGAGGGTTATATATATCTCCCTCTCTCTATATATAGAGAGAGGACATGAGAGGGAAATAAGAGATATGAAGGGAAAGAGAGATTAAATTTCAATCAATTATTTTGTGCCAACAATCTAACTTGATGACACATGTCCACGGAGATCTCTCGGTCTCTCTCTCTCTCTCTCTCTATATATACATCTCCATCTTCCTCAATATTAATTTCTCCACCAACATTTACAGCTACAACATCTAACATATCATTCACTTATTAAAGATCTCTTCCACCAATTGTAATTGTTAAATATGATCATCTTAGATAATAAAAATCTAATAATGAATTTATATTACATAATTTAATTATATATCTATTATATATATAAATCTATGTACTATAACTATATTTATTGCTATATGATCAACCCATCTCTCTAATTAAATATTCTACTTCTTTTATATATATATATATATTTATTAATTTAGATTTGAAAAAAAAAAAACATAATAATAAACATAATTATATTATGACCAACTTGAATAATAAACATCAAATTATAAATTTATATTTTTTATTGACTATAATATATGCAATATTTATATATATTTATTATTTGATTATATATCTATTTTATATATAAAATCCATATAATGATTATATTTATTAGTTCCTTCCGGGGAACTATAGCGGAGACTGGAATCGTTAAACAGTGATTAATTTGTCCTCCTTCAGCCAATGAAAACCGTTGCAATTTCTTTGAACAGATGTATTTTCGACCAGGTCATGAACAAGTTGCAATTTATTTATCACAAATTTTTCTACAGAGTGTTTTGGCGGCCTCTGATTGGAGATGCAGAGGGTTGGCAGATGTATTCGCAGCTGTCTAAGACTAGAGAGTGCACGAGTTTTGAAGTAGGCTATGTAGACTGTCAGATGGCTTGCACAGGTGGTGATTAGGGTAGGAGTCGTTGCAGGCAGAGAAAGTGCAGGGCCTCAGCTGCTAAAGGGCCCAATTGTGTGCAACAAAAAGTGCGGGGTCTAAATCGTGTCCAGGTATCATGCAATGCTTTCAACTTCAAACTGGACTCTTGAAACTACTCCTGTTGCAACCACCCAAAGACAATACTGCTCAATGATGTGGAGCTCAAACACAAGGTATGTGCGATGATAATGGCTGATAATTATGAAGCCATGAAAGTGATCTTGATGAGAATTTGTTTATGGTTTTTTTGAGCAGGATTGGAGTATTTGCACTTGGGTTGCAAGCCAGGCGTTATTTAGAGACATTAACAGCTTTTACATCCTCCTTATCACCAGAATGGAGGCAAAGATAGCAGATTTTGAACCAGGTACAAGGTAAGCATGATTTCCTTAAGAGCATATAACTGCAATTAAAATGTTGCATTATGCTAGCTAATCAATCTCTTCTGTGTAGATCAAAATTTTACAAGAAATCTAATCCTGCTTCCATCTGGAATGAATTCACTTAAAGTCTTAGTTTTCAAGTTTTTCAGGGCTTCAGGTCACTTAAAATATGTAATCAGGTCAATAGAATGTAATGTAGGTCAAATTCTATTTTATATTATTTTGATATTTAAGTTATTCTGTGGCCGCAATTCATCAATATAAGGAAAATTATGGCTTTTTTCTCTTTTTAGGTTTTTAAGGTTTTTAGGGCTTCAATTTATTTAGAGGATAAGAGAAAATAGCAAAAAATGCAATCAGGTCAATAGAATGTAATGTAGGTTATTTTAGGGCTTCATTTGTGTTTTATTTGTGGCTTACTTTAATTATGTCAACCGTGTTGCCTCTGCTTCAATTTTTATCAATTTCAATGCACTCTTTTAATGTGTTTCCAACTATGGTAATTTAAATTTATGGGCCTTTGCCCTTTTTCGAATTGGGGTTGGGTTTGTTTGCCCTTTGAATACACTATATATGAACTTTAGTGGGAATGGGACTTCTCTACACGACATTCTTACTGTTTTTCCCTGCACCAAAAATTTACAGACCTTTGACTGCAAGATGGCTAAGGTGAACACTGAATATATCCTGCGGTTATTCAAAATTTTGTGGGTTATGCTTCATATTAGACTTGTACGTTGTTGACTGATTTTAATGCTATTAGCATCTTCAAGCAGTTTTGGAGTCATGTGGTAAACGATCTTGCTGCTGCATTACATCTACTGTTCATCTAAACCCTACTAACAAATAATCAGAGATGCTTCTATGCTATGCATTTATTGGAGTTAGAACGATGGACCCAGAATAGCTGTTTTAGATGTCCTTCGAAAACTGTGCCAATTATTTAAAAGGTGTTTTGTAAGGTAAAGCTTAAACAACCTGCACATTGTTTGTATGTTAAAAGGCATTTCATGGATTTATTAGGGTTAAACTTAAGCAACCTGCACATTGTTTGTTATTTTAAAGATGTTTTATGGATTTATTAGAGTCAATATAATGAACCCAATAAAACTTTTTAGAAATTTTAAAACAGCCTGCACATTTTTTTTTGTTATTTCTAAGATGTTTCATGCACTTTTAACACAATGAATACAATACAGCTTTTTCAGAAATTTTGCGCTTATTATTTTAAAGGTCTTTTTTTAAGTTAAGTTTAGACAGCCAGCACATGGTTTGTCATTTGGGGTTTTAATTAAAAAATATGGCGGTTGTTTGCTTTTGGAGTTTTATGACTTTCCTCCGTTACTTTGCTTGATCTACATCTTCATACAACATTATCATTGGTAACATTTGTGACTTTTACCTATTGAGATTTCTTATTTGATCTCGAGCTGTTTGGGCTAAGGGCTTAAACAAGCACTATACTCTGTTCTTCTGAAAAAAGCGTGGTAGTGTGGCAAACACTATAGGGTCTAGATAATCAGCTCGATGCCTCTAAGTTTCATGGTATTGAGCCTTCGCCGGTCTCTGCCAGACTTGCAGATTAAGAGCTGAGCACACAGAGGAGAGTTTCTCTGCTTTGACTTGGTAGGCTGACTTGCATATTTAGTACAATCCTCTTACACTTATTTAGCCAAAATCTAAACAGAAAAGGTAATAGAAACGCCATATTTATCCAATTGCCATATTTGAAGGCCACTTTGTTACAAAAACATAAAAAAAAATTGAAATTAGATAAATTAAACCCCTAAAGATCTAACAGTTAGGCAAATTTTACAATCAAAAAACAAAAGCTTGTTGTGCCTGACCTCTGCTTCATTTCAATCCTTGTTCTTTGGCAGCTGCTTCTTCAAAGTTCAATCTAGAGTATCGCTTTTTCTAAAATTTACAAATTTTTAATTAGTTGAGTTGTGCATAGTTTCTTTTCCATGTCCGAGCCTGAGTCTAAAATATGCCCAGCTAGTCTGAGATGAGTCCAAGTTTCAGTGCTACTATGGCTCAAATAAAAAAAATAAGATAGCGAACTTAAAAAAATTATAAAGTAACCATGCACTATGATGTGTTCACTGTATTATTTGAAAAGAAAGTTCAAATTCATAGATCCATTTTTTAATATTCCCAGTGCTACATTTATGTGTAAAACTAAATTATGTTGTAGTTCCATGATTTTGAAGCTTGGCTGCTGAGAAATCCTCTTGCAGTGGGTAAGCACTGGTTATTCTCATTTGAGGTGGATTACACTGGTTGTAGCTAGATTACTTTAGAAGTAGATGGATTGGCAAGTTTTGGTTTACATACAGTTTTGGTCATGAGATCAAAACCATAATTTACAAAATTTGAGCAAGTATCAAAACAAGGAAGTTCAAAAGCAGGCATAGAGCCTAACGACAACAAAGGAACATTGACTGCTAAGCACATAGATAACCAAGATGTTTTTTAGTCAGACAAGATTGAAGAGCCCAGGGAAATATTAAATTAGCAACAGAAAACACCAACCTCTTTCAGTGTTTGCAAGTTACCAGCAGAGCTCAGTTGAGGGTCAGAAGTGCCAGATAAATGCACAATTCGATGCACGGAAAAGTACCCAAGTATGGCCTTGTTATGGATGGACTTACAAGGACAATCAGCAATGCCTCTTTGGTTTTGGTTGATCATTTATGTAAGGATCTTTAATGGCTTTATTTCTGATTGATCATAAATTCATATAGCTGAGCTGCCAAATTGCCCAAATACCAAGGAAATGAACTCAAAGAATTGGAGTCTGACAACATGGAAAGTGATTAGACCCATAAGGGGAATAGTCAATTCGCAGCTGAAAACCACCAAACTCTTTTTCTCTTTGGGAGTAAATTACCCTACGAGCCAAACTCATGGTGGTGATCCAGGCACAAATTAAGGATGGGGACACTACTCTATGATATACATGAAAATAGAATTCAAAGAAAAACAAACAAGTATGCCCTTGTTATGGATGTTCTTAACAATCACTAATAACAGTTATATTCCTGACTGATTTTATGTAAGGATGTGCAATGGTTCTCTATCTAGCTGATCTTAATTCGTAACCAATTGGTTGAAATAGAGAAACCACAGCATATAACAAAGAATAAGCCCATATAGTATAAGGCAATTGCAATTGGAAAAGAAAAGGAGGACAAGTAACAACAGAGTAAAATATGAATCGGTACCTTGCCAAAGAAAAAATATTGAAATACAGACAATGAAGCTTCTCCAATCATTCCACTTCCCTATTCTAAAGGGTCTTCTACCTCCTTTGATAAAATCACACCTATTAAGATATTCTCCAGATAAAAAAGGCTGGGCAAGAAGCAAGCATATTTCAGTAAGGAGTATTTTAAAATGACTTTTATGATTTCACTTTCTAGTATAAGGAAAGTCAAAAGATTTAAGCTGTCAATTTATATGTAGAGACTCATTGCTCAAAACAAAAATGCTAAACTTTTATTCACACTACTATCTATCCATTCAATGCAATTGTACAACTCCATCTTCCTAATATTACTCTAAAAACCTATGAATTTATTGACCTGCATAAAGAGATCTTCCAAGCATGGTAGAAGATTCTCCTCTGCTTCCCCTGTTGGCTTATTGTGGCTATAATACTCCAACAATTGGTCTCTAAATGGAACACAGAAATAAAGAGTCTGCACTAGATAACAAAAGAGGACTTCTTAGTTCACTCACTATCAGAAGTTAATATCCAAGGAAAAAACCATTAAGATGGTATTAAGTATTATCTTTATATACTGAAAATCAACTCCAAAAAGATGTATACATTATCAAATATATTTTCATTTAAAAGTTCCTCGTGGCCTATTTTATTTGTGGCTTGTCTTCAGAGAGATGTCTGCAAGTTAATTAAAAAATAATGAAGACTATAAACAACTAATCAGATGTCTGTTCTTTATACATGGTTTTGCCGCTATGCCATTGCCTTCAGGAGCTTATCACAGTGTACACTGTTACTTGAATAATTCTGATCTTTGGCCTACTTCTAAGTCAAGGATAATGAGACCATAGGACAGAGTCTCCATTCTGAAGTTGAAAGTTTCTATGAACTTTTATTATTTAGTGCTTATGGTTTGAGTTCTGTGTTCTATAATGTTTTCATATCTTGTGTTACAGTGCATTTTGTACACTGCTACACCTCACAATCCTATTAATAGTGAACAAATAGATCCATTTGATTGTTGTATCCAATCGTTGTCCAATATTGCATAAACAACAGCTCTTCAAAGATATATCAAACTGATTTTCGCACATTTATCTTAAGATTTATGTGTCTTTTGGTTGATAAATGCCCTTTGAGGGTGTATTGTGTCTTAGATGCCATGAGTCAGCTTTTCCTCGCTTGAATTTACCCATGAATTACATCTGTCCACTTTGTTTTGCTATTCCACACCCAGAATTGGATTGGTGGTTTAAAACATAGGAATATTATTATAGTATTTTGTAAAGATGTAAAGTTTTGTGACCTGTATAAATTCAGTCCTTATCAGCTATTTATTGACCCTTATTTTCATGGTGTAACCATAGCTACAGGCCCAATGCCTGCTACAAATTTTCTCTCAATACAGGAAGAACATCGTTGGATATGGATCAAAGATTACAGATGAGAGATACAAGTAACAAATTTTTATTGAATTTGTGTAAATCATCAACTGAAAATTAGTAAACCTACTTGTGTCAGCTAGGGAAGGCTCTGCGCACATTATCAAATCATAAGCCAAGGAGATTTTACTGGAAATGGCTGCTTATAAAGCTGAAGTAGTCCCAAAGAATAACTAGGCTACATGTTAACTTTACGCTTTCCTTCATTCAGTTATTAGACATTTTCCATTGTCCTGGTCACTAGAACTAGGCATTTGCAGGATAAAGAAAAAGGAATTGATATCCATGCAGTTGCCACGTCGCATAGAAGAAAGGGTCTAAGTTTTTCATTTAAGCTAAAAAAGTTAGTTCTAAACCACGCGAATCTGTCAATGCTAGTGATTTTATCAAGAAATATAAAATTGCCTGGGTGTGATTCGGTAGTAAATCATAGGGCATTCACCTTTGTTGGGATGGGTTGGGCTTTGGTGTAACTCTCCAGGATGGCACCTCATCTCAAGCATCCATCCCCCCACACACAAAAAGAAAATGTAAGAAAAGCGAAATGTGTATTTTAACTTTTTAACCATTCTCTAAGTCCAAGAAAATTTTACAGATTTTTGTTGAGAGCCAAATTTTATTTGAGATGGAGATGACCTGCTGCTATTTGCATGATTCTCTAGCTTTAATGAAATTATGGACATAGGTTAATTTTATATAGATTGAAGCCATTACCGCATTTTAGAGAGTGAGGTGTGCCCATACTATCTTTGAGTCTTCTCATATGATTAATACAATTAAAATATTGCATTTCCTCATGGTCATCTTCAATGGTGTAGGGATCTTTGGAGTTGGGTCACTATATAGAAGAATAAGGCACCAAAGAATCTTTTGAGAGCAGTGAATTTCAAACTAAAGAAAACTGCATATGTGATTTTCCTCTGTTAAAAAACACGTTCCTCTGTCCTTGAAGTTCATAGTTTTGGAATAGAGCTAGATTGAACAATAAAGCTTGAAAGAAATAGTTACAATTGTGATGCCATTTTATCTTCTTAACATGTAGAAAGTGGATCTGTTTACTTTTGCATTTCAGCTGGATCTTATAGTCAGTTAAATGATTCATCTTTACATTCCCACTCAATTTCTATGCGCTTTGATGTGTTTAGAACACAATTATTCTGTGGTGGTGCTGCTTGCTGAATTACATTTTGTGTTGTATTCCAGAGATACAGTTTCTAGCTACCCAAAATTCAAATAGAGTCTGGATATTTGATGTCTATATTCAGGTATATCCTTCCCCTCTAGCAGTTTGTTTCAGTATTTAGGTGTCTCCAGCAAGATTGCAATCTGATTTCAATGTCTTAGACCACTACAAAATGGATAATTCTAACAGTTGTGCTGGTCAAATTGATAAACAATTATGCGGGGCAAGAATGTGTTGAAGGATTTTAATATAATTGAGGAAGCTCTAGGGGAAAATCTTGTAGTTGTCAAGAACTTCACTATCAATGTCACAAATAATATCTTAGAGATACACTTTTTTGGGCTGGTAAAGGAACATGTTGCGAGTCTCAAGAAGAAATCTATGGACCTTTGATATCAGCTATTATAGTTGATCCTGGTAAGTAAAATTTTTATGTAAAAATTCTGTATTGTTTTCCAAGAATGCCAAGGGAATAGCTTGAATTTTTTTAATCATGTAGTAATTACTTGAATTATGGTGTTCTAATAAATTTCTTGTTATCCCTCCATTTTCTGCCGGTATTTGATATTGCTGAATATCTATCTAGCAGAATTCAAGTACCACATTCCAAAGAACATTAAGAATAATAAAATAGCTATAACTATTGTTAGAGTAGTGGTGACTCTGAGCATTTTGCTGATTATTTCTGCAATCTTTATCAAGAAGACAAAAACATGGGAAAACATATTCAACTTCATTAGAAGGGACAAAGGTGAGTAATTTTCAAAATTGATACCACCTAATTCCATCAATGTTTTTGCCTTATGACTTACAACTCATTTGTGAATTCTTCCTATTTGTGGTTGGAGGCTTAGCAGAATTAAAGAAAATGACAGGCAATCATTTCAGCTTAAGCTTGATGAAAATTGCAACAAAAAACTTTGATCCCAAAAATAAGATACGAGAAGGTGGACATTAATTATTTAATATGATTTCAGTATTCTGCTTCCAGTAGATGATGCAGCTTTATCCTACATTATTCGTTTCAACTTTGCAAAATTTTAGGTTGTGAGCTGGGCAGAGCAAAGAGCATATATTCTAATGACTTCACCTGGCCTACATATCTTATAAAAGTAAAATTCGCCCATGATTGTGACCATTTTATTAATTCTCACTACTTGTGTTATGAGCTACTTGTAATTCAAAAAAAGGCTTCTTCATCTATACATAAAGTTGGTTTAGAAATGCTTGCAATTTTGAAATTCTTGTCTATATTATATCCAAATTACATCTTCTCTCTTACTTTGGGATGCTTTCTAGGTTTCTTCCATGATTTGTTTCTGTACGTTTCCCATTTGTCTAAATATGGCTGACACTGTTTATAGTGAATTTTATTTTCTGTTAAAAATATCTTCTTACCCGTGTTCATCTGTCTCTACACTTTTATTGAAGTTCACGAGAACTAATTATGATAATGGGATAAGGATTTATTTCTTTGATTTTATTTTTCATTTTATCATGGATGAATTACTTATTTTCTGTTCAGTTGTTCCTTGTGTTTAAATATAGATAAATAACTACATTCTGCTTTCCCTTGAATCTTAGAGTTTGTGGTTCTTTGCCTTTTCTCTATAACTTATATTTATAAGAATAACTCTTTCATCTATAAAAGTTACTTATGTTGAATATAATTTCAATATTCGTCAACTATTTTGAGTGATTTCTTTAGGATGTCCTTGCTGTTTAGATTTCCCGAACTATTGTTATTGTATCTTTGAATATCAATTCCTAAAATTGTGACATGATTAAATGGTATATGTGTGGTTATCTTCCATAAAGTTACACAATATTTTCTAGAATCAATACTTGCATAGATGTGTCTAAAGCCATTATACTGGAGTATTCTATACACAAAGCATCTTAGTGTTGTGTTGAATGCACAAAACAATAATCTGATATGAATAAACCTTATGTTGAGCCACTGCATAAGAGCATGCGTTATTTGGAAATGTGCACATGAGTGATCAAATTGGAGGCTTGTGTGAGTGTTGTGGTGATCAAATCAACATGAATTTAATTGTAGAAGACATTTGAGACTTCATAGTGAGTACTTGGAGTAGCTAAAAGTTGTATATTTTCTATGTATTTGTTTCAATTTTATTAATATATTTGATAGATGAGAAACTATTAGTACTAGTTATTTTTCCTTTTTATGAGATTTTTTAGAATATAAATTCTAAGATTATTTTGTGATTTATTCTTATTTTTTATATAATTTTCAAACTTGTACAATAATAAATCAGCTAATAATTCAAATTCTTGTTCTAATGATTTCTACTAACATTTTCATAGATTTGAGCCCCTTTTGGATGTTTTAATCATCTTGACTCGAGGGTTTCAAGATTAAAAAAGAAAGAAAGTTATTTATTAGTTATCACGGTGTGCATTGACCATGTAAGTGCCCACTTTTGTTGACTTTTGCTGACTGGATAATTGAGTCGTTCAAATGCTACCATGATTTCATTCTAATTAGATACTTCTGCAGTGACTGAATTGGCTGAGTGTCTGCAATCCTTTCCCTTTTTACTTCAATACAATCGCCCACCCATCACTCAATGCATCATTTTAATCTCCTTCTTACCTTCATTGTCTATACCATTTTACTCCTGTGTTCGCTATGCACAGACCTCAGTTATACTTCTTGCAAAAATCAGACATCCCATATCCTTTCGGTTTGCGGGAAAGTGGATGTGGTCTGCCGAAATTTCAAATCGACTGTGAAGAGAACGCACGTTCGGTAATCGAAATTGGAAGCCAGAAGTACACAGTCTTAGAGTTTTTCCCTGATAATCAGACTTCAACAATTACTGAGGACACGAATTTCCAAAATTGTTCATTTTCATATACTCTCAACGAAGATGCAATCCAAGCCTCGGGTCTCTTAGATCACATCCAACGATGGAACATCAGTCTACCAGTGTATGAGTGTGGTTTGCAATGTGTACTAACTGGCTTCCAGTATTTTGGATGTAATTTTAAATTGGTAACTGTTGAAGAGGAATCAGCCCATTGGAATATTGAAGAGGAACAAGACCGTAAATGTCGCAGTTGCGGTTCAAGCGGTGGGCTGTGTGGATTTAATATTTCCGATTCAAACCAGTTCATCTGCTTTTGCGAGGATGCACCCCACCAGACCACCTGTCCACCAGGTATTTGGTTCAAACAAAAAATGCGACATTGGATCATCTATCAGTAGTTAAATGGAAATTATTTTTCGTATCTGATTAGCATTTAACATATTTAAACAGGCATGAGTGCAAATTATGGAACTATAACACCTCTAAAGGGTAAGAAACCGTTTTTTGCGAGTTTTAAAAATCTTCTAATTTTCTTTCATGGTAGAGTTACTAATCTATATTACTACGCGTCAATTCCAGGCATAGCTATTGGGGCAAGTGCTTTAATAATTATAGTAGTACTATTGCTTATGATGACTGTCTATCGAAAGAGGTCATCCTTCTTTAAAGGCATCCAAACTTCAGGGTCTATTTGGAAAGTGGAGAATTTTCGGCAAAGTTATATTCATCAAGTGCCGGCAAGATATTCATTCTCTCAGCTAAAGAAGATCACCAACAACTTTGCAGATAAATTGGGGGAAGGAGGATTCGGTGTGGTTTATAAAGGAAAGCTCCCTAGCGGTTTTCTGGTGGCCGTCAAACTTCTTGATCAATCAAGACACAGTGAGAGCCAGTTCATGAACGAGATTGCAACTCTTGGAACCATTCATCACATTCATTTGGTTCGCCTGATAGGTTATTGCTTTGAACGATTCAGAAGTGCGCTTGTATATGAGTACATGGCCAATGGATCCCTAGAGAAGTTTATATTTCAAGGAAAAGAACAAGAACAGATGCTCAATTGGGATCAATTGTACTCAATTGCTTTGGGCGCAGCTCGTGGAATTCAGTATTTGCACCAAGAGTGTAGCAGGCGCATCATCCATTTCGACATTAAGCCCCACAATATATTACTGGACGCAGATTTCACACCCAAGGTAGCTGATTTTGGTCTGGCTAAACTGTATGGGAAGGGCGACGACCACGTATCAATTACGGCAGCAAGGGGAACGCCAGGATATGTTGCGCCAGAACTGTGGTCCAGAAAATTGGGACCTGTAACGGACAAATCAGATGTTTACAGTTTTGGAATGTTATTACAGGAGATAGCCGGAAGGAGGCAGAACATTGACGTGCAGATGAGTCGTTCAAGTCAACTGTATTTTCCGGAATGGGCGTTCAAATTGATAGAGAGTGGGGAGTTGGAGAAGAGGTTGAGAGAAAGAGACAGAGGCGACATAGAAAAGGAAGATGAAGAGAAGGTAAGGAGAATGACAAAAGCAGGACTTTGGTGTATTCAATACAATTCCAATGACCGACCGTCTATGAGCAGGGTCGTACAAATGCTGGAAGGAAACGGTGATGATGTAAGCAATCCTCCATCACCATTCAATTCCTCCCCTCTGCGTGAAGCGCCATTGTCATCTTCCACCAGAGAATCTTCATCCATGGTATACAGACACGAAGAGGACTTGGATGATTATCCATTTAGAAATGAGATGATGTAGTGAGCCATCTTCCTTACACGGAAGTAGAAATTATATGATTCTGATGTAAGGATCTATCCTTTTAATATTAGAAATAATTATTATAAACTGTAATGTAAGTAGCCATTTTCATCATATGAAAATAAATCATTCACGAGTATAAATATTTTTGTCTCTTTCTATGTCATGAGATTATGAGAAAGGGTTTCTTAAAATCTCAATGGCCTTCAAATTATTTTATTTATCATCATAAAAATATATTTATATATTTGTATCAATGTCGATATCGAGCAAATTAATAACATAAAACATTACAAATATTAGTATCTAACTCCAAATCGTTAAAGGCAAGGTGGGAATTTATTGCACATATTTCATACCAATATAATCAAGGATCACATAGAAACCATACAAATAACATAGATTGACGCAATGACCATTAATAACAATTCACCAAAACCTAATTTAAAAACTTGGGAAACATGTCCTAAGCAAAGGAAAATAATTGCAATTTAAACACAAAAAAATAACCCCAAAAATGTAGAGAGATCAAGTGTGAACTAAGTTTGTTGTCATCACCTCTAAGTCTACTCCTCATTACACAGTACGGATGTGTCCAAATTTTGAATGAATGAAAAATAATTAAATGCAATGAGTCAAATATATTCAATCATCTTGCATTGTACTTAGATGATATCAACCATTGATTGCCAAATTAGCTCACTCCCTCTTATAGATAGAATGTCTTCAAATAAATATGTGGTGTTGGATTGACATGCTAGAGTATTTACATGCACACTCATGTTTTGACTACATGCATATCAAAGTATTGTTGTAGGATCAAATTAGTGTTGTTGAATATTTGAGTATCAATTCCTAAAATTGTGACATGATTAAATGGTGTGTATGTGGTTATATTACATTAAGTTATGTAAAATTGTTTAGAATCAATGCTTGGTAGATTTCTCTGAACCCATTATGTTAGAGTATTTCATAAACAAAACATCTTAGCATTGTGTTGAATGCACACAACAATAATCTTATATGAATAAACCTTATCTTGAGCCATTGCATAAGAGCATGGGTTATTTGGAATGTGCGTGAGTGATAAATAATACTTGGATTGTCAAGAGTATTTCCAAAACCTTGGGGAGCCAAAATAAATATTCTCCTAGTTAATATTCATTTCAAACTTGGAACTGTTTATATATAGCCAAGGATTGTTATATGAAATAAGTGTCTAATAAATATCATATATAACAAATTCAATCTAAATAAATTGCTTAGAGTATTAATTTCACAAGAAACAATTCAAATAATTAGAGATTGTGAAATTTCATCTATTGATACAAATACCTTAACGTATTTTTACTAACAATATAATACATGGCAACGACATCTAGTTATAGGACTAAAAAAGAAGTTAAAAGTAAATGTTATATTTTATGTTACTATTATTATAAACTAGAATTGGAAAACTAAGTGCCAACCACCAACTCATTGGTGTAACTTCTATAATATCATCACACACAATAATTAACCACTAAAATCTAAATGAATAAGGATAATATATTATCGTAATGTTTGTATATTGACATATGAATAATTTATTATTTTAAAATAATAAAAATATAAATTATTTTGTAAAAAATATCCATATATATATCTATTTTTTGAAAATAAAAAGCTATAAAAAATATTTTTTGTAAGACCAAGTACTAGCATTTTTGTTGTTGTTACAAGATGTGTTCATCTTAAGATTGATCTAGTGGCCATATTATTTAACATTTATGGTTTGTATCATGAATTGTTCTTTAAGATATTAAGGATGTTATTGATTTCATAACTATCAAAACATACTAGGTAAATTCAAAATTTCAATTCTAGATGGGTAATAACTCTATATTGGATGAGGAACCCTCAAAAGGCTATAATGTCCTTCATATATATTTTTTATTGATTAAATTTGAAGAAGTCACATTTGGGGGAACTTGTCCCCATCTCCAAAGAGATTTGACTAAAACAAATCAAGTATTTAAAATGTGACAACCTGCCACTATACCACATACACATATGCTTGTCACATAATTTTTGAGCTAGATTTTTAAATTGACATTCATAATGTTATAATTGAAGAGGTGGTTACCACTTTTTTTTTGGTTTAAATATGTAACATATAAATTATACTATCTCATGAAATATATGGTTTAAATCTAGAAAATTAAAAGAGGTGGGGAAACAAAAGGTTGCTAGTATGTTAATGTTCAAAATTGTGTAAAGGGACTTTAAATTTAAGTGATTACTTGTTACTACACTTTTGATAATTTGGAAAAATTTCTTCACACATTATCCATCTTTTTCATAACATGCAATTTCTTTATGGATAAATGAGTTACAAGATATTATCATATTTTCTCTTAACAAGTTGATTATAGATTGAAAAAATGTGCACTTTCACTATAAGCTTCGTTTAGCTAAGATACCATGAATAGGGAGATCCATTTCGAATATGGCCCCTACTATACCTCTATTTTGACAAATTTGCATAGAGATTGAACTAAATCTTAGGACTCAACATATACCTTTAAGAATTTATATCTTCATGGATGTTATGTATCATCATCCTCACCAATTGAGCTTATCTAAATACTTTTCAACACATGGATATTTTTTAGTGATAGATATGTGAAAAATAACTCTAATATTGAGCATATATGAAATTTACTTCTTAATTTTAGTGATATTTGAATAGTACTCACAATGAAATAATTGATATTATGTTCACATAGGTGACCACTAGATTATGTTTGAAATCGTATATAAAAATATTTTTTGATCAACTTGGAAAATAAATGGTGTAACATATCATGGCAACATTGTTTTCCAATTAGTTGGATCATCAAGTTTCACTAGATAGATGAATTGGAAAAGATAAGTCCATGGCTATGAGACCAATCAAACCATGATAATTTACATGAGACCAATTTCCAAGAGTTCCAAATGATGTTAAGGGGTTTAACTCATGGTTCTTAAAAAGGGAAGATATCTAGATCTTACCATTCCAAAAAATTCTCCCATGGATTAATTCTTTGGTAGTAGTTTACATACAAAAATGGTATGTATATCCAAGGAGCATCCTCCCAATCCCTCATAATATATTTGGTTGTAAAAAGTACACATTGGGTATACAAGAACCAATGATACCCAAGCTGCCTTTTTCCTTCAAAAGGATGTAATGTGACCAAGGTGTGGTAGTCATGCCTCTCTATTGCCTCATTTAGCCCATCGTTAATTTTTAAATGGAAATTACAAATGGGATGTTGAGGTGTCTAAAAATGGTGTCATTTTTCACCTCTTTTCATTCTTTAGGAATTCATGGTGGAGAGGAATTGGGATGTGTCATCAAGAATTAGTTTTTTACATTATTGATTGAAAGCCTAGACCATATACTAGTAACTATAGAAAATATAAGTATTATTCGCCTCTTGAATTTTTTTTTGAATGCAAATCATTTTATCATCAACAAAGTGACAATTGAATTTCTTAGCATTGCCAAGAAGAGAGATGCCTTGGATAAGTTAATTTGTGTGAGAATGTTGGAAAATATATGTTGGCATATGGCTTTGACGAGATTGAAATTGGCTACTTTTGTTGTCATTGATGGCAACTAGAGTCAACAGTTTGATCCACATTATTAGTTGTGCTTATACCAGTAGAGAATCTAAGTCTTTGTATTCTACCGATAGAAAAAGTAAAGAATAGGACATCCAGTTGGTATGCTGATCCGACTACTTCATCAAATCACTATTTTGAAGTGTGGATCTCCAAGGAAGTTTTCTTAGCTCGTACACTATTCTACTGAAGAAGTTTTGTGGTGTTGTATTAATCGTAGCTTGAGTTAAGAGGTTCGGTGGCATGTTTTATGATCTATTTTTCATTGTGGCCGATATGCTTGATGTGGTGGATTGTGGATGTATGTGGAATAATTATTTTGCTATCTCTTATGTTTAGAACCATGGTGTGGGTCCCTTCTATAAGTATAGCCAACTTATGAAGGTACGCTTCATTTTCTAATTAGAGTTTTGGGCCGACATAAGCAAAAATATTATATCTTGTTGAGAAGGCCGACATGTATTGAATTTTTGGGTTAGTGGATATATAAGGAAGATCGGTAATTCACTTTGTGTATGCGTGATGTGAAGAGAGATGTATATGTCTGTGAAAAAGAGTAGAGCAGTTGATTGATCGAAGATTAGTTCTACTACTGAAGGGTTTTCAGCAGGAGAACAAAGTAGAGAAGAACAAATTTGAGCAGAAGGTCCAAAGTTAGATTGTGCGCTTCAGTAGAACTGAATCCAGGCATTTGTAGATGCTATATTCTTAGTTCAAATTTTGTTGTAATCTATATTATAATTGTATGGCAGTGAGCCTCTTTCTTGAGCAATGAGCTTTAGGTAGTGCGCCTGAATGCAAGTGCATTCCCCTCTTTTATTTTAATTTTAATAGAGTAAACTTTGTGGATTAATCTCCACCGTGGTTTTTCCCCTAGCAGGGTTTCCACGTAAAAATATCTGGTGTTATGGTGATTATTGATGTGATTGCATGTTTTCATCTGTTATGTGCTACTAATGTTACACAAAGTTAAATTATTGTTGTTGATGGTTTTAGATCTATTTTGCAAATAAAAATTATTGAACACTGATTCACCCCCCCTCTTAGTGTTCCTTACATCCAACAATTGGCATCAGAGCAGGTTCCTTTCTGAAGCTTAGCAACTTGAGGTGAATCTTGAATTACAATGGATGCTGGTGGTCTTCAACAATAGTTGATGGTGGCACTTGATGATCTTGATCAATCTAAGACAGAGGTCATGGAACTTAAGGAAAATCTTGCAGATGCCAAAAAATTCATTCAATCATTGAAGGACAAGATAAATGGCTCAAGGATAAAGAGAAAGGAACTTTGTGATTAGTTGAAGCAGAAAGAAAACAAAGGATCAGATGATGTCCATTTGAATCAAACTCTAAAAGAGATTACAGGAGAATGTGAAAAGCTAGCAAAGGACAATGCAACTCTAAGACTTGAAATGGAATCTATAGTTTACTAAAGAGATTGAGCAAAGAAAGAAGAATGAGGAGAATCTGGTCCAGTCCCTAAGAGAAATGTCTGAAGAATGTAGCAGAATTAACAATAGATTTATCCAGTTGGAGATTGAATTGCAACAATCTAGAAAAAATGAATGAGAGCTTGAGAGACAGATAGTCATTCTTGGAAATGAGCTTGCTACTACAAATGAATTCAAAGAAAAGTTCAGGATAAGTTTTACCAAGCTTGAAGAAATAACCAAAAGTTAGAAGGATATAAATGATAAGCGAGGTATTGGATATGAGAAGGGAGAATGCTCCAGATTTGAACAAAAGAATCCTGAAAAGAAGAAAAAAGTAAGAAGTCATCTGGTAAGGCAACCCAATGCTAAAAAATTTAATGGATATTGCTTTGTTTGTAATAAATTTGGACATATGGCCTCTCAGTGTAGAAGGAAGATAAAACCTAGTACTCTATCATTTTTTGGTCAATGTTTCAAATGTAAGAAGTTTGGTCATAAGTCTTTCGAATGCAAGAGTATGACTGTCAGTACTAGTAACATTAAATGCTATACCTGTGGAAGATTTGGACATGTTACTAATCAATGCAGGTCAGGAGGAAATTAGTGGAATGGATGGTACAGGTAGAAATTTTTGGTATGTTTCAATTGTAACAATCTTGGTCACATTGCAAAGTTCTACCGGAATAGAAACATGAATAAAAGAGGTCTGGTGTACCAAGGAAGAAATTCACAAAAAGACAATAAAGGTAAAGCAAAAGCTTCTGTGGAAGAAATAAAAGATCAGATGAAGAAGACATGGGTGAAGAAAAATGAAATGGATGAAGGAAATAAAGCTATACTGGAAGCCCTATCCGGTAGCTCCTCTGGTAATTGATATCAGGCCAATGGCCTAGGGGGAGTTCTTCATGAAAATCTCTTTTGCCCCCCTTTTCGTATGGTTGGTATCGAATTGCTAGATACCGTTAGTCACTGTGCTATGGAAGCTTTTGCAATGGTATGATAAACTGGTCGAAATGGTATAAGTCCGAAGTTGAATTCTTTGCAAGTGCTATCTAAGTTTGGAGTGTAACCAAAACTTCTAGGGCAACACATTTATTGCAGAAAAAAGTAAAGTTATAAAAGGGCATTTTGAACACTATTTCGGCACCAAGCATTGAAGGAGAATAGTTCGAGAGTATTTTTCTCTAAAATTTCAAGGACGAAAGGTCATTCTAGTGGCGAATCTCCAAGTATTCATGTTAATCATTGATTTCACATCTATTTTGTAATCCGTACAACTCTGTTTAGAATGAAACATGAAGCAA
>VDFB02281492.1:281463547-281485384 GCA_007258455.2 Sequoia sempervirens | reverse complement strand
GATGTCAAAAGGTTTGAAGGATCAAAGCACAAGAATTTGGATATATGGAACGACTATCCTCATTTCATCAATGCAGAAGTGATTCAGTTTTTCCTAAACAAATTAGACAGTGATATTCTCAATTTGGATAAACCATATCAAATTACCAGGCATGTAATCGGAAATTTAACGGGCTTATGCAATGTTGGTGATGTGCTGAAGAAAAAGTCGATTCACAATGTGGAGGTCAAAGCCCTAACCGAAATAAAGGGAGATCAGAGGGCTCTAATAATTTCATCACTTAAAGATCCTTTGACAAGGTATGTGGCTTAAGGAATCTCATACAAAATTTATTTCAGAAACTAAGAAGGATGAACCTCAACAGGGGCTGCATATATTGCCCACAAAATGATAATTGAAAATGAGGACTTTGATTTGTGTAGTCTGTTGAAGGAGCAATTGTTGGAGAATGTTCAATTAATGAAGGATATTGGCTACCAATTTAGGTTTGGTACTCTGGCAATATGTATTATGACGTACTTTCTAAACTGTTTGCCATTGAAGGACAATGTAGTGTGGAGAGAGAATATGCTGATTTGTAAGCAAATCTTCAATCATTACAATTCTTTTGAAAACTGTGAACAATTGTATGAAAGTTTCTTTAGAAAGGTATTAGAAAGGTTTGGAGAAGGTGTTTTCCCTCTTTCGGAAAAAATAACTAAATTTGGATCATCTTCTAGAAAAGGAGAGAAAAAGCAAAAGAGAGAAAGAGATACAACTAGTGTCACTCCTCTGACACCCAAGTCTGCAAAGTTTGAAGAGAAAGGGAAAAGTAAAGTGGTTGTGGATGTAGAAGATGAAGTTTTTAAAGAATATGTATTCCAAAAGATCAAACGAAACCAGATGAATCAAAAACAATAATAGTTGAAGACAATGATGAAGAAAGTGCTATGTTTAAGACAAAGATTTTGCAAATCATTCATGATGTGGATGTTTGCAGGATGTTCTCTCAAAATAACTGATTGAATGTGTCAAGATATCTATGGAGTCTTCCCCCTTGGAAAGGAAGGAAGAAGAAATGATTTCTCATTTAAAAATGTAGTTTAGGTTGTCTCTTTCCAAATTGAAGAAGAAAATGAGTGAGTTGAGACAGTGTATTGATTATGCAAATAAAGTCTTTAACTATTGTCTCAAGTGGCCTCATGTGGTAGGAAAGTACAAGGACAAGCTTGAAGATATTGAAAGTGAGCTTGTTAAGACTGGCCAAAATTATAGTATGCTCTTGGATAAGAATGGAGATGTGAAGAAGAAAGTTTATGATTTATAGATTGAGCATGCAAAAGTTCATACTACTAAGAATTCTCTCATTGATGCTTTCTGGAAAGTCAAAGACCTAATTGAAGGGAGATTAGAACAAATGATTGAGACTCTTAAATTAGGAGAGGAAGTAGAAGAATCAATCACTATTCCTGAGTCTCTTGTGCAAATAATCAACAGTACTTCAGAAAACAACAGTCTGATCATAGCCATTGGGTTTGCGGTGGATTCTTGGAAGGAATTCCTTCCAGAAATGAAAGCTAAGTATAAAATCATTTTCTAAATTTTTGCAGCAGTTATCAAATTTTGATTGATTTTTGCATCAGTATTTGGGGAGAGAATGGAGTAAGAGATAGTGCAGTAAAATATTTTAAAGGAGAGGATAAGGAAGAGAAGTGTAGAGCGGATGTAGTAGAGTTTTTTCATTTATGTCAAAGGGGGAGAGAATGAAGTGAAATTTTTTGTAACATCCAAAGAGGGAGTAGTAGTTTTGGCTTTGATATTTCTTTTTGGTTTTTGACACTTAGTATTTTTTTCACTAAGTGTTGCCATCAATTCCAAAGGGGGAGATTGTTGGCATATGGCTTTGATGAGATCAACTTTGGCTACTTGTGTTGTCATTGATGGCAACTAGAGTCTACAACTTGATCCGTAGTATCAATTGCACTTATATCGACAGAGAATCTAAGTCTCTGTATTGTACCAACAAAGAAAGTAAAGAACATGACATCCGGTTAGTATGTTGATCTGACTACTTCATCAGATCACTATTTTGAAATGTGGATCTCCAAAGAAGTTTTCTTAGCTCGTACACTATTCTACTGAAGAAGTTTTGTGGTGTTGTATTAATCATAGCTTGAGTTAAGAGGTTTGGTGGCATGTTTTATGATCTATTTTTCATTGTGGCTGACATGCTTGATGTGGTGGATCACGGATGTATGTGCAATAATTATTTTTCTATCTCTTATGTTTAGAACCATGATGTGGGTCCCTTCTATAAGTCTAGCTGACTTATGAAGGTACGCTTCATTTTCTAATTAGAGTTTTTGGCTGACATAAGCAAAAATATTATATCTTGTTGAGAAGGGCAACATGTATTGAATTTTTGGGTTAGTGGATATATAATGAAGATCAATAATTAAATTTGTGTATGTGTGATGTGAAGAGAGATGTATATGTGTGCGAAAAAGAGTAGAGCAGTTGATTGATCGAACATTAGTTCTACTATTGAAGGGTTTTCAGTAGGAGAACAGAGCAGAGCATAACAGATTTGAGCACCAAAGTCAGATTGTGCACTTCAATGGAACTGAATCCAGGAATTTGTAGATGCTATATTCTCAGTTCAAATTTTCTTCTTAGTTCAATTTTTTTTGTAAACAATATTATAATTGTATGGCAGTGAGCCTCTTTCGTTGAGTAGTGAGCTCTAGGCAGTGTGCCTAAATGCAAGTACATTCCCCTCTTTTATTTTACTTTTAATAGAGTAAACTTTGTGGATTAATCTCCACCATGGTTTGTCCCCTAACAAGGTTTCCACGTAAAAATATTTGGTGTTATGGTGATTATTGATGTGACTGCATGTTTTCGTGTGTTGCTAATGTTATATAAAGTTCTATTATTGTTGTTGACGGTTTTTAGATCTGTTTTGTAAATCAAAATTATTGAACATTGATTCACCCCCCCTCTCAGTGTTCCTTGCATCCAAACAATATATATATATATATATGAGGGTGTCATATGCAAGAACATAAGGAACAACATAAGAGGGTAGCTTTGGTGGATATTTTTTTATGGGGGAAATCAAGGGGAAAGAGAAATATTAATTAGCAATCTAGTGTTTGCATCCATAAAGAACAATTTGACATGAGCATGTCTATTATGGGGCCAAATTCATTATAAAGTTTTAATATTGAAGGGATAGTAGATGCAATCATAAGTCTTGTCAAAATCAAGTCTAATGATGACAACATCCTAGGCAATTTGTTGGGCTCATTATATCATCTCCCAAGCTAGCACCAAATTTTCTAATATACGTATCTACCACTGAAGAATCCAATTTGTTTAGATCTGATAGTTTCTTGGGTAATGTATTTGATTCTTCTATCCAAGGCATTGAAAATGATGTTATATGATGTACTAAGTAAGATGATGGGGCACCAACCATTTGAGTCGATGGGCTGCCAGTGGAAATCTATCGGGAAAATGTGGCAACATATTAAAGATGATTTCTACTTGGTTTACCTAGAGGCTTTAGAGCATGGTTCATTAGGAACAAATATAAATAAAGGCTTAATTAAAATCCTTCCAAAAGGGAAAAATGAGGATACCATTGTAGGTTGGCGCCCTATAACCTTACTTAATATGTCCTACAAAATCATTGCAAAAGCTATAGCTACAATAATTAAACTAGTGGCTAAAGAGATAGTCAGGCTAGAACAAATAGGGTTTCTTAGTGGAATGTTCATCTTGGATAACCTTATTCTTGCATTGGAAACATTGAAATGGGACCAACAATCAGGGCAACAGGCCCTATAATTGGTCAAGTTGGACTTTGATAAAGCGTATGATAGAATGCGTTGGAGCTTTTTACTCAAGATGTTACAATGGTTAGGTTTTGTTCCTAAACTTTGTAGGCATGTTCAAATGTTGTTAAAAGATTACAATGCTTAGTTGATTATTAATAAAGAGTTTTCTAACACCTTTCCTTTACAACATTCAATTTAAAGACAAGGTTGCACTTGTATCCCTTCCGTTATGTTCTTGTTGTTGATGTTATTAGTTATCTGCTACAAAGATACAACCATTTGAATTTGATTATTAAGGGTATTTCTATTCCCCACAATGTTGTGGTTTTTAATTCTCATTTCACTGATGATAGCATGTTGTTTATTCAAAATTTAGAGTTGGAAATTAACATGTTTTGGATGTACTTAACCTCTATTGTGAAGTGTTAGGATCAAGGTTAGCTCATAATAAAATTGAATTTTTGATGGTTCAATTAGGTCCACCTCCTAGGTGAATTCTGAAAGATTAGAAACAAATTAAGCATGGGAAGATTACTATATATCTAAGCATTCTCTTTGGATTGGGTGTCTCCATTTCTAAAATATGGAGCTAGTGTCTAAATAAATTAAAAACTAAATTATGTACTTGGGGAAATTTTTTTTTGTCTTTAGTTGGAAAAATCTAAGGGTGATCCCACAATAGTGGCTTACAATTTTGGCCAAACTAGACCTTGGAATTATTATTTTTAACTAAATATTCAAATTGGGCACCTATAGTGGCTAAAGCTGTGAGGAATTTGAAGATGATGCAAACTAGAGTCTCGTCACATTTTATGTAGATTCTAAAATATTTTTCAAGATTTTTGGAATTAGATTGCACTTCTTTTCCATCTCCCCATGAAAATTGGTATTTTTAGAAAATAAAATTTTTAAGCGTTACTTAGTGTAATGCATAACTTTTTTTCCATGAAGGAGAAAATTCTAATTATTTCTAATTTAGATTCGTAACTCCAATATCTAGTGCTTCCACTTGGTTAGATAGTTTTTTATTGAATATTTTTTCTTTAATCAAGTTTCAAAGTCAAACCATTTACAATTCAGACATAACACGACTGTATAACGTATAACTTTTACTATATGTATCGAAATTCTTTTTTTTTTTTGGATCAAGGACTCCAATATCTAGTGCACTCATATTTTTCAAATTTTTTTAATAATCACATGTGTAGAACAAAGACCTTCATTTTTGATGAAAAACCTATGTTTAATAAAACTAAAAACAAATACATAATAAAACCAAAACATATTAAAATTATATTCATTGGATAGCTCATTCCGAGGACTACCTAATTCCAGTTGGGTTTGTGAAGATTCTCTCCATTTTCATCCTCAACTGAGCTTGAAGTGTAAACATTTAGGATTTTTTTGTTTCAGGGAGAATGAGGAATAAGGGGCTTCAGTATGAACCCTTGGGCTGATCAACCCCCTTTAAATTGTATTTTCTTTTGTTTTGGGTGAGAAATGTGGGCCCAGTAATTAATGGGTTCACTTGAACCCTAGTTCGGTTGAACTTGTAGGTTCATTTGAACCCCTAAAACCAAATTTTTTTCCATGGGGTCCTTTTTTCTTAGTTTTCCTTCCTCCATCAAATTGTAAACCACTATTGTGGCTTCACCTCTAAGTTGTGAACATTTTTTTTTTTGGCATCTCATGGTTATTATTCCTCTTGTTGGATGCCTTCAAAAAAAGGATATGAAGACCTTATCATAATTGTTCGCAACTTCTTATGGGTGAATTGGAGTGGTAAGGAAAGTTTTAAAGCTAGTTCTTGGTTACATTGCATTCAACCTAAATCCAAAGGTGGGTTGGGTCTTCTGGACCCTAGAACACAAAGGTGCTTGTTTGACACTAAATGGATTGTTAGAATAGTCAATGGTGATAAACCATGTAAGTTTTTGGTTTATTTTCGGATTACCCAGGCTAATGCTATAAGGAAATGGCAAGATTTTGGTTGGGAAGATAAAATATTATTGGATCCTTTCTTCCATCTTAAGGCCTCCTTTCCTTTAATCATAATTTGGAAGGCTTGGTGACAAGTTTGTAATTTCCTTGATTGGAAAAGTTCACTACAACATGGGTTCAACTTTGGAGCTTCATCTATATGGTGGAATAAGATGGTAAAATATCATGGCCAACTGCTAGTTGTTGCTTTCCGAAGGTTGGTATACCTTTTATTTAAAAAAGGATTTCAAAGATTTGGGGACTTGTGGGATTTTAATGCTCAAGATTGGTTTAATTGGCAAGATCTTAACCATAACTTTGGTTTAAGATATAAGTGTAAAGGGTTTATTATATTTGTTAAGTCATTGGTTTCTTCAAACTGGTTATGAAGATTTGTACCTCTCTACAATGTAATCCTTTTAAGGATTGGTGGTTGTTGTCCAAGTTCCCATTCACTCTATTTCTTCTCAAGAAAGTCTACTTGAATTTGTTGCCATAGTTGTCATTAAATCCTAGATTGAATCAGAAATGGAACTGTAAGTTTCAAGAAAAAACTTGGAAAAAAATGAGTGCTCAAATATGGCATTCTAAAACTGAAGCTAATGTACAAATTTTGGCTTGGAAAATCTTGCATTGCAAGTTGCCCATTGGTCATAGGTTGGAATATGTATATAGGCTTATCCTGTTAAGTGTCCTTATTGTAAGCATAGTGAAAGTATGAAACATACATTTTGGGACTGCCCCTTGACCAAAAGAAAATGGAAGGTTGTCTTTACTTATCTCTCGACTATTTTTAAGCAAGTTTTAAGTTGGAAAGAAGCAATTTTCGATTTGGGCCTTCAAAGTAATATTGTTTCTTAAATTCTATAAGGTAGATTATCTTGTTTAATATATGGAAAAGTAGATGTATGACAATTTTTTCAAAGCATAATATTCATCTTGAATCATAAATTCTAAGGTTTTACTCTGACATCATTTTGCAAATTGTTTTCTTATGTTCTTAGTTGCAAGGAGTACCTAAAGAAAGCATTAAAATAAGCAATCACCTGGATAAGATTAAATGGAAAATTATACAACTGCATAAAGATGATGTAATTTGTTCTAATCAATTACAAAAATTGTTAAAATTTAGAGTTTGAAGTGGTTATTAGCATCTATTAGTTGTTATAATGTAGAGTTTGTTGTTCATTACAATTGTAATTGTTCATTGAAGTGTCATGTTTTGTTTAGTTCTCCTTGGGAGTTTAGATTATTGTTTTTCTCTTTTATTGTTTACAATTATGATTAGACTATTTTTTAAAATGATTTCCATTGTTCTTATATTGTTATTTGAACATTGAAGATAGATTGATCATTTGTAATGATAGGTTAGAACACATAATTTGAATTTTGATCTCCAAAAGAATAATGGAATGGAAAAAAGAACAAAACAATGGAACAAGTCTAAATATGTTTGAAATAATGTCTAGTGGAAGGTGCAAGTTCTACATCGTGAGCAATGGATGAGCTAATAATGTTTTCTATTTAGGACTAATAAAATTAGAAGATGGTAGGTGGGGAGGTCCTAAGGAAGGACAAAATCATTCAAGCATGCAAGAAAAACCAAAAACAGTGTTGGATGAACTCAACATTGGCATGTAAAGGGGTGGGTAAAGGAACTTGAGTACCAATATGGTTTTTTGCATGGAGAAGCTTCCATGTAATAAATTGGGAGTATAAGTGTGTTTTTTCTTGATAGATTTGAAGATTTATTTTGTTCCATTTAATCTAATTGAACTTACACTTCCAAACTAATTTTAGATCATATGCAATGGGCAAGGCAAGTAGGATATTTTGTAAACCAACTTAAGGGGGAAGGTTTGGATGCTATGTCCATTAGGTTATCTCTAATATTTAAGGAAATTGGAATGGTGGAAAGTGGAAAGCATCATTGAGAGGTTGGGAAGGATAAGCTTCTAAAATTCAAGCACAAGTAACTTATCTTTATAGCTAAGGTTGAATCAAAATTTGAGTTGGCACCATGATTTCCAATTTAAGCTTGTTAAGTCTCATACGCCCCAAAACATTAGATGCCTTTTTAAAAACTTACAATAATGCATTATGGTTTTCCAATTAGCTGGATCATCAAGTTTCACTAGATAGAGGAAGTGGCAAAGATAAGTACATGGTTATGGGACCAATCAAACCATGAGAATTCATATGAGACCAATTTTCAAGAGTTCCAAAAGATGTTAAGGGGGTTAACCCATAGGTCTTAAAAAGGGGAGATATCTAGATCTTACCATTTCAACAAATTCTCCCATGGATTAATTCTTTGATAGTAGTTTACATACAAAAATGACATGTATCTCCAAGGAGCATCCTCTAAATCCCTCATAATATATTTGGTTGTAAAAAAGACACATTAGGTATACAAGAACCAATGATACCCAAGCTCCCTTTTTCCTTCAAAAGGATGTATTGCGATCAAGGTGTGGTAGCCATGCCTTTCTAATTGCCTCATTTTGACCATAGCTAATTTTTAAATGGAAATGCCAAATGGGATGTTGAGGTGTCTAGAAATGATGTCATTTTTCACCTCTTTTCATTTTTTAGGAATTCATGGTGGATGAGAATTGGGATATGTCATCAAGAATTAGTTTTTTATATTATTGATTGAAAGCCTAAGACCATATAGAAGTAACTCTAGAATATCTAAGTATTATCATGTTATCATCAATAAAGTGTCAATTGAATTTCATAGCATTACCAAGAAGAGATATTCCTTGGATAAGGTAATTTGTGTGATACTATTAGAAGATATATATATATATACGAGGGTGTCATATGTAAGAACATAAGGAACAACATAAGAGGGTAGCCTTGGTGGATATATTTTTATAGGGGAAATTAAGAGGAAAGAGAAATATTAATTGATAATCTAGTGTTTGCATCCATAAAGAACATTTTGACATGAGCATGTCTATTATGGGGCTGACTTATATCATCCTAGGTAATTTGTTGGGATCATTATATCATCTCCCAAGCTAGCACTAGATTGTCTAATATAACTATCTACCACTTAAGAATCCAATTTGTTTAGATATCATAATTTCTTGGGTAATGTATTTGATTCTTCCAACCAAGGCAATTACAAATTATGTTATATGATGTATTAAGTAAGATGATGGGGCACCAACCATTTATCATGTCATCTTTTCTTCCCTTGGGAATGAGTTTAATCAACCTGTAGTTAATAAATTCTCTTAATGATCTTGTTTGAATTCCTTCAAGATAAAACATTTTAGAAGTCTTCCCAAATATGTGAACTCAATTTTTTTTTTGTAAAATTTAACTAGAAGGCCATCTACTTCAAGACATTTTCCAAACCCATAAATTACATACATTGTTGTTTCTATCTCCTTCAAATAAAATTTTTGATCAATAAAGGTGCTATATTGAAGATCATTTTTTTGGGGTATTTGACTTACCACATTTATTCTCAAGTATAAGAATGAGATGATCATCAAGGCTACTAGAAATTTATTTATAATAATCACGGAAGGTTTTATATACTAATATAAACCATTAGTAGCTTTTATGATTCAAATGTACTTTTTTCTATGTTTATATGTTGATTATTCATTGGAATAAAAATATGAATCCCTTATCACCATGTTTTATCAATTAGAGTCAAGATCACATTTGAAAACCTTTTCCCTTATAAACAAGCATCTTCTAAAGAAAATTTTCTATGTGATAAGTTGACTATTGGAGGGGGATTCTAAGAGGGTTGTTGTCCAATAAGTTTCTTTTATTTCCAAACCATCCTTGAAGAAATTTCTTAAAATTATTTTATATTTAGCTATAATTATATATCCATAAACACGAAGAAAATGAGTACATCAAGTGATGACACCTATTATGCTGAGGTTCAAGCTCAATTTTTAAAGTATCTAAAAGGCCATCAATATAGTCTTGGTTTTGAAAATGGGTTACATTCAACTTAAAGGGAAGCTCATTGGGAAAATCAAAGGCTCCAAAAAAGGATATAATGATGAAGATTGGGGAGGTAGTTTGGAAGGGGAGGTCAAGATGAACTCATTGAAATTATACGATATTCTTTAATATTAGTTTATTTAATTGTTTAAGATGTGATGCATTTTATTACAATAATGTAGTGGGTCACTTGGAACAATATAAAAAGTGGACCTTTCATCTTAATTTGGAGGCTTACCTTAAAAATTTTTGGGCCTCTTTTCACATACATTCTTTTCTCTATGCAATACACTTCCTTTTCTAAAATATTTTCACTTTGATTCAATTGTTATCTCAATATTTATCCTGTGTGATTGAATAATGAGATTTGATAGTTGAAGCACAATATAAGCTAGTGTGCATCAACTTGTATATATTTTAATGCTTAAGTATCTATATAAGATTATTTTAAAAAAGAAATATAACACTAATTCATTAAAAAAAGGTGGAACAAGATTAGACCCAAAACTTTTAAGGTGAAGTTTTAAATAGGAAAATCTCAAAATATAGAACTATGGTCAAAGTGTTATGCAACAAGAGTTATAGAGTCAATACAAAGAGATGTCAGTCGTAATTAGTGAACTTCTTCTAATCACTGAATATATCTTGACTATCAAAAATTGACTCCTACCATATAAAGACTTCTTCTTTTTATTCTACATCAAATTGCATTATATTATTTATAAGAAATAAACACATATAAAAAAGAAAAGACAAGACACATGCAACAATACAAAACGTTAATCTACTATTTAATAAGAATTTATAAATAAATAACTCTCAAGATAACCTTATTAAGTTATACCTAAATTTATTTTAAAATAAAAGAAAGAGTAGACTTAAAACTCGATACAAAAGCCCAAAAAAAAAAAATCTTCCTTCAAATACTAATTACAATCTCCACTCTAGAATCACTTTCATGCAATTTGGTCAGCTTATATTGGAAAAGTAATTAAAAAACTTGGGCCACACAATAACGCCCAAATGTCAAACGAAGACGTTAGCAGTAGCAAAAGTTCAATTGCTTACTGCCTTGACTGTAATGCAATTGCATTAAATTTTATAGTTGCGTGTAAGGAAGGTTTTAGGCTCATTTTCAAAGTCACTGTTGCGTACTAGCCATACAATTACAATTCATAATCATAATTTCTCCGACCACGTCGAAAAATGTTCATTATTACAGATGTCTTCAAACGAATTAAAAAATTAGAGGTGTCAATTTTTTTTAATATAAATTTTAACTTTGGATTTTTAAATGAGCTTTATTATTGTATTTTTACTCTATGTTGAATGATTGAGTTATAGAATAATATTATTTTCTGGAAAGATCAAAATATTTTAGAAATAAAATCATTAATTATAGATCATCTCATTAAATTTTGTTGGTGTAGATCTAGATCATGCGTGTTTCATTTTCTAGCAATTGATTCATCATTTTTAATTTTTGTATTGTGTCTTTGAGGCATGGAAATACAAGTAGACTCATTCATCCAAGTCAAATAGTCTCTAATTAATAACTCAAATTGAGTGAGACATGGAAATATAACTAGATCCATTTACCCAAGTGAAATAGTCTCCAATTAACGACCGATGGGGAAAACTTGTAGCTACACACTTGGTTACACACACACACACACAGGGAGTAACAACTTTTGGATTCCCTGCCTAAGGGAATAAATTGGTTATACATATTTGCAAATGAGTGAGAAACAAATTAGTATTTGGAAAACTAATTAAATCCAATTTGTGGAAGATTTTAATTATAACACAAGGATCTATAATTAACATCAGTTTAGATGTTGGTTTCATAGGGTTGGACAAAGAATCATCCCATAACTCAAATTGAGTGAGACATGAAAATACAACTAGGGTCATTTACCCAAGTCAAATAGTCTCTAATTAATAACTCAAATTGAGTGAAACATGGAAATACAACTAGACTCATTTATCCAAGTGAAATAGTCTCCAATTAACCACCGATGGGAAAAATTTGTGCCCACACACTTAGTTAAAATACCAACCATTGAATAAGTCAACACAATATCAAGATATTTTAGAAATAAAATCACTAACTATAGACCATCTCATAAAGTTTATAATGTTGAGCCAAGTATTATAATGACTATATATGTGTGTGTGTGTGTGTGTGTGTGTGTGTGTGTGTGTGTGTGTATATATGTATATGTATGTATGTATATGTATGTATATGTATATATTTACATATATACATACACACACACATATATATATATAGTATGGATGTATACATATATAGTAATGGTATATACATATATAGATGTATATATATATACACATGCATATACATGCATACATATACATACATACATACGTACATACATACATACATACATACATACATACATACATACACACATACCTACATACGTACATACATACATACATACATACATACATACATACATACATACATACATACATACATAAATACATACATACTGAAAATAGTAAAGAAGAAACATTGCTAGATTTCAAACAAACAAGTTACAACATGCACATCCCATAAGAGATAGTTGGGCACATTAGTGGCAATACAAAACATCATCAATATCGAAATCAAAATTTGAATGCAAAACCAAGGAGCACAATAATTTAATTTAATTTAATTTCAATAATTTAATCATCCAATTCAAAAGCATTCAATAATCTCTCAATACAAGGACATTCAAGAACAATCATTTGTGTTTACTCATCCTAGTGCATGTGAATCACCCAAACATTATTTTAGAGTTCATGTGTATGTCTGAATCATATTGTCTATCAAGATATTTTAAATATTAACAACTTATACAAAAACCTTAAGAAATGCTACATCGAAGATAACAACTAGATATTATTATTTAATTTATTTTTATTCCACATTTAAACTTGTTAAATAATATGATCTATGTAATATAGATAGCATGGATTTTTAATCTATGATTAATTATACTTGATATCAATATTATTTAGATTATCCTAGATTAAAGGTAGGGTTAAATTCATTTCCTACACTTAAACAAAAACTAAGCCTAATAAGAAACCCATACACATTTCACTCTTGTTTTATAAGAGATCCTTTTAGGCACTTAAATTTCATTAATTTCTTCCTTGAAATGTAAGTGCATTAATTTTAATTCTGATAACGATAAACAAGATAACAAGTCATTGAATGTAAATTTGAATGTGTCATATGGTTTTAGTTCACTTGAGGCATTTATAGTAGTCATAAAGTTGTTGAAGGTATATTTTGACTATAGCCTTATCATATATTTTATCAAGTTATTTATATTCCTATTTTCAATATTAAGAATATAATAACAATTCAATGATATTAAAAATATGAATACACATATATTATGTATTCATCCAATATAATATATAGTCATTTTAAAAGTCAAAAAGCTGATGTATGTTAACATAAGAGCATCTTTACAACTAATATAACTATTAGAAACAAGTGACACAAGTGTCAAGTTCTTGTCAGAGAGCGTGATGCATTTTGATTTAGAGGAGAAAGTAAATAAAAAGGTAGTGAGCATTCTTGTCATGCAACTAATATATTTGTGTGAAAGGGTGCAAAAATCTTATATCAAGCTCAAGAATCTAATTTCTCTAAATGCCATTGGATCTATTTTTACTCTAGTACTATGAATTTCATGATACTAGCATTTGAAATTAAGGTTGAATATAATGTATGAACTATGAACTGTAATGCTCAAATTGCAAAAGGAAGGGGGCATACAAAAATGATAATTTAAAAGTTAATATTTTAGAACAAACAAATTGATTTAGTGCTTTTGAAAATCCAAACTTGTACTTAATCAGAAGACAATTACAGAGGTCCACTTTGACCAAAACTACCAAATGTCTTGAAGTATATCTAGTGCAATCACAAAACCATGTATTTGGCTCCTCTCAGATAACTACAACCATAATTATAAGGACCATGAGTAGAATATAGTATACAATTAAAAATGAAAGATATAAATGATTATTCTAAGTTCAAAATACTAGCATTTATAACATTAATTTTCCACAAATACCCCTTCCCATGTAAAAATGGGTTTGGATAACAAATGTAAATAAATATTGATATCATCAAATGCACTAAAGTAGTATGCATGATAGTTCGTTGAGTTGATTATTTTCCAAGTTGGGAGGAAGACATTTTGTTTTGTCAACAACTTTTTAAGTGTTATTTGCAAAGAATCCCTTTATGTTATTCACTTGAAGATGTCTTTGATAAAACAATAAGACTATGAGCAAGCTTAGATGTAGTTGGCTAATATATTCATAGGTAGTTTCAGTTGGGTCTCCTGCCCAAATGTATATTGACACATTAAACATTCTACAATGTAGGTTAGATTTCACATTTTGTCACAACACAAACTTCATCAATTAAGCAACAAAAAGGATACATCTATGCTTCACTTAAACTTTGAATAATTGTCCAACTGTCTCAGGTGTCTTCTTGATCTTTACAATGCCAATATAAAGAGCTCTTTTGAAACTGGATGTAAAGCATAATTCTATTCTTACTATGTTCTTGTGAATATGAGATCGCACAATTTACCATAGGTATACTTCCTAGTTTTGTTGTTTAAAGTCAAAAGTTTCTTAACTGGGTTTTTAATACAATTTATATGCTTTCCATGAATATCCAGCAATAGTTGCAAAGTTCTATTATAGCATCTTAGCAACTCAAAGTGAGAACAATAGAGTTTTAGAAAAAGAAAGCATCTTGATAAAAATGTGCAAAATAAGATTTATAACACACCTAATAAAAAGATCAAAAAGGGAATATTGTTTTGAGCTATACATATCTTGAGATGTTTACAAGGTGTTTGGTACAAGATCTATGCAACAACATTTTTTTAAGAATTTATAACAATTAAACTTGTACCATCAAAAAATGGACCCTTCCCATTTTCATGGTCTTTTAGGTCTTGTTTCATAGTGTTGGAGCTATGTTTCTTTGACTTTATGATGTATCTTGGCTTGAACATGCTTATTTTCGTGCTAAAAATCAAAGAGCGACATCTTGTGAAGGTGTTGTGAAGTGTTGTAAGACATTTCTACATTCTTCTAGACTTTATTTAATGTAGTTCACCTAAAAAATACCTTTTCACTCATCAACAAGTCCTATTTTGAAGTGTTGTAAAGTCTTGTAACAAGATATCACACTTTTCTAGGCATATTTTCACTATTTACACCCTTCTCATGCTTTATTTTATCTCTTTATGCCCTTATATGCTTATATTAAGTGTACTTTTGGGTCCTATCTTGACAAACAACATTAAACATGAAAATTTCCCCGAAACTTGGCTGTGGGTCCTAGGTGGGACTCATTCACCAAGGGTGGTGAATGAGTCCCCCTTGGCCTTAAATTCAAAATTTTTCAAAATTTCTTTCAGGATTTTACTCTAATTCACTTCATGTCAGCCTGTGATGAGGTATGAACAAATACTAAGGCACAAGATTTGTATAAATATGTAATTTTAACCTCATTTTACATCTCCTACAATCACCTATTCATCAAGTTCACTTATTCACCTATTCACTCAAGTAATCAAGCATTTTGCATCTTCAACTCAAGCACTTTCAAGCACTTTGGAGCAATCATTGACATCATTGCAGAATTGCATATTCAAGGATGTGGTAAGTTTGTAATACTTTCATGTTATTCATTTATCATTTTCCTTGCATGTCATTCATTTCTATTGGGTTTAATTACTAAAGTGGGGTTTGACCAAGGCAAACTCCTATTCACTAAGCCTTCAACATTTTCCCCCTTTGCATGTGTCTTTGTAGCCTTTGTTTTGCAGATTTGACAAGTTTGAAGGTGTTGAAAAGTGGATTTCAAGTCAACTAGGCTCTTCAAATCAATTCATCATCTATTCAAGCAATTTGAGTGACTTTCAACCCGTTTTCTATAGAATTGACCCCGACAACCTAATATTCAGTCATTTCTAGATCTGGAGAAGCAGTGTTGACCTTTGAATTTTCAAGAATCTTGGGGAGGACTGATTCGCCACCCTTGGCGAATGAGTCCCACCTAAAATCTAAAAATCTGCATTTTGTCAGAAATCAACTCTCGGTTGTCAGAAATCAAATTCCAACACTTTTTCACCAGTCAGAGGACTGATTCGCCACCCTTGGTGAATAAGTCCCATTGTGAAAAATAATTTTTTTCATCAGCATTCTAGACATTCCAAAAAGCTCATACATCATCCAGGTGCACTCAGATTTAACCATGTACCTTCTGTTCTACATATTTCTTTCAATTTCTTCATATTTCATAGTAGTTTTCATATCACACTGTGTTTTCAAACATATCATAAATTGCATCTTTGCATTTATTCTAGATCATTTTAATCAATCAATTACATTTAGTCTAGTTAATTTACATCATTTTACATTGCACACATCCTAATTTGAATGAAACATATGCATTTTAGGAACCTAATCTCTCTCTCTTTCCAGGTGAAAAATCTTAGGAAGAGAGTGAGCATTTCGGGTTCCTAAAATCTATGGTTCAAAACTATGTAATACAAAATTTCAAGGCCAAAGCCAACACTCCTAGTGGTAAGTAATGTTGTGTGTATAAATATAGTAAGCTAATTTTCCTATTAACCACCAAGTGCATAGTTTGCATTCAATGGAATTACTCATATTTCATAGTAAAACAAAATCCAATCTACAGTCACCATTTCTAATGTTTGAACAACATTTTGTTAATTTCTTATAACCCAACTATAGATTAATTGCACAATAAATTCACATAATAGAAACAAAACAATTTCTCTATCTAATTTAAAACAAATAATACAATTGGGTTAATTAACAACTAATAACATAGGAAGCAAAAATAACAAGCCAATCACAGATCCACAATAACACAAAATTACCTAGGAAACCCCAGTGTGGGGAAAAACCTACATATGTTGGATCTTCTATTCAGCCTAACACCGACTTTTCTTTCAAAAATACAATAAAAGTTTGCAACGACAATCTTACATATATAGAGCCTAGTTGCTTTACTTAGCGTGAAAGAAAAGAAAGTTTCCTTACATTATTTGGCTTTAAATCACACATAAAATCACTCTTGGTTTTATCACAACCTCACAAACTCAAAAGAATTCTATTAAAGAATAAAAAATCTGATGTTGTTGAAAATCCAACTCAAGTTGCTTTAAAGAAACTCCACATCCCACCTTTTAAGCTAGAAAATAAACACTCCCTCTTAGCAAGGAAGGTGTTCTGCACAACACAACTTTTCCCTCAAGAATTCAAACCTACTCTTCATCAAGGCCTTAGTCAGGATATCTGTTATTTGTTCGTCCATAGGAATGTATTAGAGCTTCAATATCCCCTTCTCCACACAATCTCTAATTAAGCGGTACTTGATCTCAATGTGCTTTGACTTGTCATGAAACACTGGATTCTTAGAGAGTTTTATACAACTCTGATTATCACAGTAAATGACTGTAGGATCCAACTCCTGATCAAAGAACCTAGCTAGAAGTTTTCAAAGCTAAATAGCCTCACATGTAGCCATAATAGCTGCCATATACTCTTCCTCTGTAGAACTCAGCGCAACTGACTTTTGTTTCCTGCTATACCAAGAGACTGCTCCTGATCCCAAACTGTCAACTGCACCCTAAAGTGCTATTTCGATCAGTTGTACTGCCTTCCCAATTTGCATTGGTAAACCCCTCGATCTTCACTCCATCCTGCTAAACATACTTCATCCCATAATCAATTTTTCCTTAGAGATATATTATAACATGCTTTGCAGCTATTCAATGCACATGTTTAGGTTCCACCATAAATTGACTAAGTGAGTTCACTGCAAAACAAATGTTTGGCCTGGTGTTGACTAGATACATAAGAGAGCCTATCAACTATCTATATAAAGTTGGGTCCATTGCCTCTGATTTGGAAGCATCAATCTTCTTCCAATTGGTCACAAGTGGCATTGACATGGGCTTAAAATTCTCCATCTTGAAGTGCTTCAAGATATCAATTAATTAATTCCCTTGTCCAAGGAAGATCTCTCCCTCTTTCTGCCACAACTACAAACCTAGAAAGTAGTGCATCAACCCCAAGTCCTTCATCTCAAACTCTCCTACAAGATCCCTCTTGTAGTGTGCTATGAGCTCCTATGACCCTGTGAGAAACAGGTCATCAACATATAACACCAATATGAGAAGTTCACCCTTCAGCTGAACATAGTACAGGTTCAAATCTGTCTCTCTTGATGAAGACCACACTCTGCAAGTAACTATCAATACGTGAATACCACACCTTGGGAGCCTGCTTGAGTCCATACAGTGCTCTTTTCAACCTACATACATGGGAATCCCTCCTATGTGCTTCAAATACTTTTGGCTGCTCTATGTAAATATCTTCCTCAATCACTCCATTGAGGAAGGCCTTCTTTACATCCATCTGGTGAATCCTCCAACCCATTTGTGCTGCTAAAAAAATAATAGCTCTTATGGATGAGAACTTGGCTATTGGAGTGAAAGTCTCATCATAGTTGACTCCTTCCTTATGAGAAAACCCCTTAGCCACAAATTAGGTTTTGAAATTTTCCACACTACCATCTGCAGCATGCTTAATCTTATACAACCATCTCATGCCCACCATAGACTTATCTTCTGCTTGGAAAATTGGTCTTGGCATATTTCCCAAGAGCACAAACCTTGCACACCTCATGCTTTTCTGTCTTTATCTCATGCAGCCCCGTCACTATTTCCTTAAGAATATTAAATGCTCCATGGTGAAGATTAGCCATCGTCATGTGCCACAATTCTCCTAGCCCTCTACAACTACTTACCAATGCATGTGTTGGCTCAAACTATAACCAAAACAAGCTGTCGTGCTTGACTCCAATCACTTTTACAACCTTGGAATCCTTGGGATGAATATAGAATTTTCCCCTCTCAAAAACAATGATGTAACCCTTGTCTTCCAAAGCATAAACTGATATTAAATTCTTTTTCATGCCAGGGACATACAACACATCCTCCACTAACAAGGGTTTTCCAAACTCCCTTTGAAACTTGATGGTGCCAATACCAGTTGCATGGTACTTGGCATTGTCTCCAAGCTCAATATAGAAATCCAGCTTCTTCTCCTCCAGCTTGGTGAAACATTATCTGACTCCCTTCATGTGGCAAGAAGTCCCAAGGTAAGTGCACCAAGATGGTTCGCAAAAAGGGGGCTTAAGTGACCACTTTTTAAAAATCAAAAATGCCTGACCTACTGGACGTGAAATTGAGGATAGTTACACTCAAAATTTTGAGATGGAACAAAAACAAGGATCAAAGTGCTCAAAGTCTACTTTCTAAACTACTAATTTATTTTGAAAATGGTTGGGATTAAGGGGTTCAAATGAGGGACATACACAAATTAGTGTTTTTTTTGTCAGAAAAACATAACATAGCAACTCTTGTACGACCCTAGCACAGTGAAATTTTTTTTAGTATTTTTAAAATCGCTATAGTCAAAAGTTAGCTAATAGTATGTAGTTGATGCACAATTTTTCTAATGATTTTTTAATGAATATTTTATATTTTACTAATTTTCGAAGTGGAAACTTCCTGAAAAACAAAATTTTTTAGTGCTACCCTACAAATTTTGGAAACTAACTATTTTAAAAAATAAAAATAAAAATTGTAGAATGGAGTCTAGTTTCTAAAATGTAATTTATTTGAAATTTTGATGAATGGTTAATTTATAATGAAAAAAAAACTAAACATTGCTTTTTTCCAAAACAGAGACAAACAAAAGAAATTATGGATGAAAGGCTTAACATTGTCAAAAAGTGAAAAAATTACATCATTAGATAGCTAAGAGATAACCTAACATTGCCCAGATGTTCGATTTGTTAGATATTGAACCACGTGCAATCTTGATGATTAGGACAAACCTGATTATGTGAATATTGTAGAATTTGCAAGAAATCCGAAATGTTGTATGCCGATTTTGACATTGTTTTTCGTTTGTGAGTAACATGTCTAGCAAGTGAAGGCGTAGATTTTGGCACCCATAAGACTCCCTAACTCTTCTAGGATTTTTCACCTAAAAGGAGAGAGTAGGGCCAAAAATTCTAAAGGGTTCATTCAAATTATGTTATGTATGATGTTTCTTTAGCTAAATGTAATGAACTAAGTGCAATTAAGTGATCTAAATGACTGATTATGAATGCAAAACCTAAGATTAATGCTATGCTAGAAAACACAATGTGATATGCAAACAATGAGTAAAGAACGAATAAATGCATAACAAAAAGAAATGAGTTGATCAGTGTGCACTTGGAGGTCTGATGAGGATTCTAGAATGTTCCGGATGTTGTATGGAATTACAAAAATTCACTAGTGGGACTCATTCGCCCAGGGTGGTGAATTAGTCCCTCTTCTGATGAAAACTATCGAGAATCAGTTTCCGAGTGTCGGGATCTAGAATCTGATAGAACTTAGATTTCTAGCCTTAAGGTGGGACTCATTCGCCACTAGTGGTGAATCAATCCTCTCCCAAAATTTTGAGAAATCAGGAGACAACTCTGCAACACCAGATCTGAGGATGTCTTCTTGTCGGGTTGCCGCAGTCAATTTTGTAGGAAATAGACAAAATACCTTCTCCAAGCTTGAAATAAGGTTGATTTGACTTGAAGCACCTAGTTGACTTGTTGACCACTTTTCAACACCTAAATACTTGTTAAATCTGCACACAAAAGTCTGCAAACACATATGTAAGAGGGGGAAAATGGTTGAGGGTTAGCAAATAGTGATTTTCCTTGGTCAAACCTCACTTTGGTAATCAAACCCTTAATGAAATAATGAAATGAAAGAGAGTGATAAATAAATAACATGCAAATGCTATAAACTTACCAAACCCTCATTGAATAAAATTTAAAGTTGTGTCAATGGATGTTCTAAAGTGCTTGATTTATGCTTGATTTGATGTTGTAAAGTGCTTGAATGCTTGAGTGAATGAGTGAATAAGTGAACTTGATGAATGGGGGTTGAAATGGATGTAAAGACACTTATTTATACACACTTGTGCCTTAGTAACCCATTAATACCTCATCACAAGCCGACATCAAGTGATTTTGAATAAAAACCTGAAAGGAAATTTAAAATATTTTGAATTTGGAGCCAAGGGGGACTCATTCGCCACCCATGGCGAATGGGTCCCACCTGGGACTTGAAAATGCGTGTCCAGAATTAAGTCACATTTAATCTTATTTGTCAAGTTTACATCCAAAAATGCACCTAATTAAGGCTTATAATGGCATAAAGCGGTCAAATAAAGCATAAGAAAGGTGTAAATAATGAAGTTATGCCTAGTAAAGAGTGAAATATTGTTACAAGACTTTACAACACTTCAAAATAGGACTTGTTTAGTGATTAAAAGGTGATTTTTAGGTGAATTGTAATGAATAGAGTCTAGAAGAGTGTAGAAATGTCTTACAACACTTCACAACACCTTCATAAGATGTCATCAGTTGAATTTTAGTACCTACATATGCATGTTCAAGCCATATTACATTAATAAATCAAAGGAAAATAGAACAAAAAACATGAAGCAAGGCCTAAAAGACCATGAAAATGACAAGGGTCCATTTCTCTATGGTGCAACAAGACATAACGTGAGCGTGGTATAACATGCTTGCGTTATGTCTTGCTTTATGTTAAATGCTACTCTATTTAATGCTTTTTTATATATTTGTATGTTTGTATGTACATGTATGCTTGTATGTCATGTATGCATGTATGTATGTATGCCTGTATGTATCAATGCATGTATATTGTAAGTATTCCTATATGTATGTAAGATTGTATCGACACATGTACATGTATGCTTGTATTTATGTAGGATTGTATGTACATATGTATTATGCTTGTATGTGTGTATTTATGCATGTATTTAGAGGGAGGGAGAATTTTAAGAGAGAGAGAGATCTAGAGTTTTCTAGGTAGGGTAGGAG
>VDFB02281492.1:281437138-281463447 GCA_007258455.2 Sequoia sempervirens | reverse complement strand
CTCTCTCCTTTTAGGTGAAAAATCCTAGAAGAGTTAGGGAGTCTTATGGGTGCCAAAAATTTACAGTTCACTTGCTAGACATATTACCCACAAACACAAAAAACAATGTCAAAACTGAGATATAATGTAAGCATGTTATAACAAGCATGCATTCTATATTTCTTTGGGAATCCCCAAGTCTTAGGATTGGTGTTTTCCTTGGAATACCAACCCAAAGGCTTGGAGTGCATTCCCAACGACCAAAGACGTGTTTTTGCAAATTCTACAATATTCACATAATCAGGTTTGTCCTAATCATCAAGATTGCACGTGGTTCAATATCTAACAAATCGAACATCTGGGCAATGTTAGGTTATCTCTTAGCTATCTAATGATGTAATTTTTTCACTTTTTGACAATGTTAAGCCTTTCATCCATAATTTCTTTTGTTTGTCTCTGTTTTGGAAAAAAGCAATGTTTAGTTTTTTTTTCATTATAAATTAACTGCTTCATCAAAATTTCAAATAAATTACATTTTTTAGAAACTAGACTCCATTCTACAATTTTTTATTTTTTTTAAATAGTTAGTTTCCAAAAATTTGTAGGTAGGTAAAGTAATTTAACAAAATTTTGTTTTTCAGGAAGTTTCCACTTCGAAAATTAGTAAAATATAAAATATTCATTAAAAAATCATTAGAAAAATTGTGCATCAACTACATACTATTAGCTAACTTTTGACTATAGCGATTTTAAAAATACTAAAAAAAATTTCACTGTGCTAGGGTCGTACAAGAGTTGCTATGTTATGTTTTTCTGACAAAAAAAACACTAATTTGTGTATGTCCCTCATTTGAACCCCTTAATCCCAACCATTTTCAAAATAAATTAGTAGTTTAGAAAGTAGACTTTGAGCACTTTGATCCTTGTTTTTGTTCCATCTCAAAATTTTGAGTGTAACTATCCTCAATTTCACGTCCAAGGTCAGTATTTTTTGATTTCAAAAAAAAAGAAAAAAGAAAAAGTGGTCACTTAAGCCCCCTTTTTGCGAACCATCTTGGTGCACTTACCTTGGGACTTCTTGCCACATGAAGGGAGTCAGATAATGTTTCACCAAGCTGGAGGAGAAGAAGCTGGATTTCTATATTGAGCTTGGAGACAATGCCAAGTACCATGCAACTGGTATTGGCACCATCAAGTTTCAAAGGGAGTTTGGAAAACCCTTGTTAGTGGAGGATGTGTTGTATGTCCCTGGCATGAAAAAGAATTTAATATCAGTTTATGCTTTGGAAGACAAGGGTTACATCATTGTTTTTGAGAGGGGAAAATTCTATATTCATCCCAAGGATTCCAAGGTTGTAAAAGTGATTGGAGTCAAGCACGACAGCTTGTTTTGGTTATAGTTTGAGCCAACACATGCATTGGTAAGTAGTTGTAGAGGGCTAGGAGAATTGTGGCACATGACGATGGCTAATCTTCACCATGGAGCATTTAATATTCTTAAGGAAATAGTGACGGGGCTGCATGAGATAAAGACAGAAAAGCATGAGGTGTGCAAGGTTTGTGCTCTTGGGAAATATGCCAAGACCAATTTTCCAAGCAGAAGATAAGTCTATGGTGGGCATGAGATGGTTGTATAAGATTAAGCATGCTGCAGATGGTAGTGTGGAAAATTTCAAAACCTAATTTGTGGCTAAGGGGTTTTCTCATAAGGAAGGAGTCAACTATGATGAGACTTTCACTCCAATAGCCAAGTTCTCATCCATAAGAGCTATTATTTTTTTAGCAGCACAAATGGGTTGGAGGATTCACCAGATGGATGTAAAGAAGGCCTTCCTCAATGGAGTGATTGAGGAAGATATTTACATAGAGCAGCCAAAAGTATTTGAAGCACATAGGAGGGATTCCCATGTATGTAGGTTGAAAAGAGCACTGTATGGACTCAAGCAGGCTCCCAAGGTGTGGTATTCACGTATTGATAGTTACTTGCAGAGTGTGGTCTTCATCAAGAGAGACAGATTTGAACCTGTACTATGTTCAGCTGAAGGGTGAACTTCTCATATTGGTGTTATATGTTGATGACCTGTTTCTCACAGGGTCATAGGAGCTCATAGCACACTACAAGAGGGATCTTGTAGGAGAGTTTGAGATGAAGGACTTGGGGTTGATGCACTACTTTCTAGGTTTGTAGTTGTGGCAGAAAGAGGGAGAGATCTTCCTTGGACAAGGGAATTAATTAATTGATATCTTGAAGCACTTCAAGATGGAGAATTTTAAGCCCATGTCAATGCCACTTGTGACCAATTGGAAGAAGATTGATGCTTCCAAATCAGAGGCAATGGACCCAACTTTATATAGATAGTTGATAGGCTCTCTTATGTATCTAGTCAACACCAGGCCAAACATTTGTTTTGCAGTGAACTCACTTAGTCAATTTATGGTGGAACCTAAACATGTGCATTGAATAGCTGCAAAGCATGTTATAATATATCTCTAAGGAAAAATTGATTATGGGATGAAGTATGTCTAAAGGTGATGGAGGAAGACGAGGGGTTTTACCAATGCAAATTGGGGAAGGCAAGATAACATCGTAAATAGCATCTTAGGGTGCGTGCTGATGTACTTGGGATCGTGGGGAGCAATCTCTTGGTATAGCAAGAAACAAAAGTTAGTTGCATTGAGTTCTGCAGAGGCCGAGTATATGGCAGCTATTATGGCTACATGTGAGGCTATTTGGCTTTGAAAACTTCTAGCTAGGTTCTTTGATCAGGAGTTGGATCCTACAGTCATTTACTGTCATAATCAGAGTTGTATAAAACTCTCTAAGAATCCAGTGTTTCATGACAAGTTAAAGCACATTGAGATCAAGTACCGCTTTTAATTAAATTGTGTGGAGAAGGGATATTGAAGCTCTAATACATTTGTTATCCAAACCCATTTTTACATGGGAAGGGGTATTTGTGGAAAATTAATGTTATAAATGCTAGTATTTTGAACTTAGAATAATCATTTATATCTTTCATTTTTAATTGTATACTATATTCTACTCATGGTCCTTATAATTATGGTTGTAGTTATCTGAGAGGAGCCAAATACATGGTTTTGTGATTGCACTAGATATACTTCAAGACATTTGGTAGTTTTGGTCAAAGTGGACCTCTGTAATTGTCTTCTGATTAAGTACAAGTTTGGATTTTCAAAAGCACTAAATGTAACGCCCCGCCACGCAACCCTAGAGGAAGTTTCAATTAACTACTCAAACGAACCATTTTATTTTTTTGTTAAAGTATAATTAACATGCAAGATCAGTAGCCATTGCCAACAACCTCTAAGGTTACAAGACTGAGATTACTTAAACCCAAACAAGAAACATGAATTGAAAACATCACATTTAATTATTTAATAAATTAAATACACATGCATTCCATACATGATAAAATTACATCAAAGGCATAAGAGATACCACATGTTTTCAATTAACGATCATTTACAATATGATTACAACTCTCATTCCCTGAATGAGGTAAATCCAATAAACAAGGTTACAAATTACATCCTCCACCTCGATACAAATGAGGGGTAATAAAATTATAATAATAACTGAAAAGAATAAAGCATAAAAGTACTGGATCCCACGAGCTCTCCAACTCGAAATCTCATCCACACGAACAAGAAGACAACCCAACGGATTAAGGTGCACATTCCACCCAACCATGTGATACCCGAAGGCTCACCCCCCATGCTAGGAGATAGTAACAAGGAATTCCTATACAAGACCATCCACCCCTAGACATAGGCTAACTCACACTGACACAACCAATCACATGAACCATACAACCATAAGGATAACACAAGTACAACTCCAACATCACTGACATTGGTCACATTACTTCCAGAAATAAAATAGATCGAGTATGATAAGAAGACCATATGTACACATAAAACCAAATACCAACTGTTATCGTAGAAAGAGTGTCATCACACAGCTCGACATGGGATCTCCTCTGGGAATCTTCATAGGCTCCGGCCCCCACTATGGGTTGTCCTAGTGGCCTCTACCGAATCTCGGCACGCATACTCACTCTTGCAGAATCAAATACCTCTCATAAAGACAAGATAGATGACCTTGCCATTCTAGGCCTTCCCATCCCATCCCAATTCTATACAAGCCCTTGCATCCATGAGCGAGGCTCAATTATCTTAATTAGTGTGAAATACTACCTAACTTCTAAGTACATTAATTTAGTTATCACTTGATTAAACCACTTCTGAAGGTTTCCCATTTTACCTCTTTGGGCTCTGGCCCCTAACAGAATCCACTCTTCTACTTGACAACATACCAAACAAAACCATTCACCAAAGGAATCCCAAGTGCATACCAACAAGATAAAACCACTCCAACTCTAGGAGGGACATATAATGAAAACCCACTCCAAACACTGGAGGCAACAAAAGTCAAAACCCTCTCCTAATTCAAAGGAGGCACAAAACATCCCCGTTCGTGAAAACCAGGTAATACAACAGGATACAACTATACACACTACCCAAGGCAATACAATGGTTGACTAATCATAATACAGCAACCTCAAATAATTAAAAAACCCCATCTGGAAGACTTAACAACCCTTCTAATCAATTTCCCCAAAGTGACAACAGAGGAAGAGTACATTCAAGAAGGGCGATCAAACAGGAATTAAATCTATATTTGGATTTCCTAAATCCACTTCCTTCATTAACATTTAGTAATTTATTGCCTTAATAAAACTGATTTAATAATTTCTCTTTTAGACAAAAAAAATGAAATTTAAACCAAATATTTAATTCCCTAATTGCTTTTAAATAATAATAAAATAAACATTTACTTCTTCGATTTAAAACTATCATTTAAAATAACTATTTCTCCTTTGCAAAATAAATCATTTTGAAATCAATTAATCTCACTATTAAACACCTTATATTTAGATCCAATATTTGTCCTTTCAAATATATTATTTTAAAACAACATAAATAACTTGACTATGAACTCAATATTTTAAATTCCTCGATTATACATTTCATGAAAAAAAATCACTAATCTTATCGTAAGTTCTCTTGCAACCAATAGGAACTATAATAAAAATGCTCTTATAAACATTCCATTTTATTTAACATGAATATCCCTTTTCCTTAAAATCACTCCCTTATTAAATAACTGTTTAAGCATTTGACAAACAATCATAAATTAAATCTAAGGGTCCACTTCAGTTTCCTGATAATATTGAAATATAAGAATCTCATTGAAATCATTTCATTACAAAATCAATGTATACATCTTATATAATAAAATAATCCCAAATAATCATGTTTAAAATATAAATATATTTTAACCTAAAAACATTATTTAAATATATATTTATATTTTTGAATTAAAAACCAACTCATAAATATTTCCCAAACTATTTAAAACCCATTTAAAAATCCAAACCATTTAAATAATACCCAAGTAATTCTTTTTAACACATAAAATAAATAAAATAAAATAAAACATAATATATTATATATTATATATATAATAAATAAGTATTATATTATATATATAATATATAATATATATATCATATATATCATATATATAATAATTATTAAATTATATATATATAATATATATAATAAATATTATATTCTATATTTATAAAAAAAAAATGAAATAAAATTAACAAAATGGAAAAGCCCATTTAGGGCACACAGGTCAACCCTGCCTCCCCTGGGCGGCGGCCTGTGTGCCACACACACAGTCTGCCTCCCTTAGGGCGGCGGCCTGTGTGAGGCACACAACCCGCCTCCCTTAGGGCAGCGGTCTGTGTGCTTTACACACAGTCTGCCTCCCTTTGGGGCGACAGCCTGTGTGCTTCGCACACCATCCACCTCCCTTAAGGTTGGGCGGCGGTGGGGTTCGCTTCCCCTGCCTCCCCCACATGCAAACCAAAAATAAATAAATTTTTAATATTTTATTTTTTTAATAAAAACTAAAATAAAACCACCTCCCCTGTTGCACAGTAATTTCTGTATAAAGAAATTATTTTATAAAAGCCAGAAAATTCTCCTGCATAACCTCATATATTTGAAAATATATAAAATATATATATGTGTGTGTGTGTGTGTGTGTATAATAGGATATATATACATGCATATATATAAAATTTTCATTGTTTTACAATTAAAATTGGGCAAATTTTTCCCACAGAAATTCCCAAAGAACTAATTTCTTGTTTCCAAATCCCTAAATATTTTCAAATCTAAACATAAAAGTTTCTAATTTCTTTTGTTTTCCTTCCATTTTTCTATTGTTAAGATTGAAGATTTCAATTGCAAGTTTTGTTTTGCTTTTCTACCAACATCTAAATTTCTTCCAAGATTCAATAGGGTTTCCACATATGTTCCAAACAAGTTTTCAAATTGAAAAAATTCAAAACTCAAAACAATAACAACAAGAAAGAAAAAACCTGTGATCTTGAAGTTTGAGGAAGCAATTTGATGTTGAGTTCTTGCCAATTCAACTCTTTCACAATTTCTTCCCAAGATCTCCACCTTTAAATCCAAGATTCAATCCTACCAAGAAACAAAACCTTCTTTTCTTTTTGCAGCCAATTCTCCCCCAATATTGAAAATTAAAAACCCAAAAAAAATGAAATTGCCCTTTCTCTCTTAAAATCTTTCCCAAATTTAGTCAAACCCCTAAAATATCCCATCCACCAAATTTATTGCAAATTTGGAGATATTTTCATTTTTAAAAAAATTAAAACAAAATTGCTTTCCAAATGGATTTTTCATATATTTTTTTAAAAATCTCTTTCAACAAAAAGGAATTTAAAACTTTTTAAAGAAATTCTTTTACGTACTAATTTTCAAAAAAAATGCAATTTCAACATATTTTCATTTTTTTTAATTTAAATCAAAATATCTATTAATTCCAAAACAAATAACTTAATTCAACACATCACCATTAATTTAATTAATCAATAAAATAAATCTAATCCAAGATTATATTATTTTATTAATTTAATTAAATTAATCAATAAAATAACTAACATTTCCAACATTGCAATCAGATAAATTTAATCATCAATTTAACTACACAAGCCATTTATATACCTTTTCCACTTGCAATTAAATAAATCACGGAGAGAACAACAACAAAGAAGCAACTTAACCCGATTAAAACCCGACGACACACTATGACTAGGGTGATGACTTGGCACGGAAAACCTAGCTACTATCTCCCAATCGAATACCGTTTGCCAATGAACATGCTCAACCCTGTGAAATCAGGTGGAGTTGATGTCCTGTACCTGTCAACCTGCGAACAAAGAGCATATAGAACATGCATATATATAACATAATAAACACACCGTGAAGAGGAAATCGCGGAATCGTAGGGTACTCGCACTTGAGAGTGATGCGATCGCGTCCCCTTCACCAATACACTCATCATAGACTGACAATTCCATCATAAACAAATATCTCATGCAATAACATGTTACAATAACTAATCATCATTACACCAAATTAAAACATGTCAAATAAAGCATCAAATAAGATACATCACATCACACAAATAGACTATCGCTCTATACATAGCGATCAAATAACACACACATGATAAAGTACCTCAATAAACAAAAAGCACATCCAAGCAAACAAGAACACACTGTCCACCTTGAAAGCAAAACAGAGGGGTATTACACTAAATCAATTTGTTTGTTCTAAAATATTAACTTTTAAATTATCATTTTTGTATGCCCCCTTCCTTTTGCAATTTGAGCATTACAGTTCATAGTTCATACATTATATTCAACCTTAATTTCAAATGCTAGTATCATGAAATTCATAGTACTAGAGTAAAAATAGATCCAATGGCATTTAGAGAAATTAGATTCTTGAGCTTGATATAAGATTTTTGCACCCTTTCACACAAATATATTAGTTGCATGACAAGAATGCTCACTACCTTTTTATTTACTTTCTCCTCTAAATCAAAATGCATCACGCTCTCTGACAAGAACTTGACACTTGTGTCACTTGTTTCTAATAGTTATATTAGTTGTAAAGATGCTCTTATGTTAACATACATCAGCTTTTTGACTTTTAAAATGACTATATATTATATTGGATGAATACATAATATATGTGTATTCATATTTTTAATATCATTGAATTGTTATTATATTCTTAATATTGAAAATAGGAATATAAATAACTTGATAAAATATATGATAAGGCTATAGTCAAAATATACCTTCAACAACTTTATGACTACTATAAATGCCTCAAGTGAACTAAAACCATATGACACATTCAAATTTACATTCAATGACTTGTTATCTTGTTTATCGTTATCAGAATTAAAATTAATGCACTTACATTTCAAGGAAGAAATTAATGAAATTTAAGTGCCTAAAAGGATCTCTTATAAAACAAGAGTGAAATGTGTATGGGTTTCTTATTAGGCTTAGTTTTTGTTTAAGTGTAGGAAATGAATTTAACCCTACCTTTAATCTAGGATAATCTAAATAATATTGATATCAAGTATAATTAATCATAGATTAAAAATCCATGCTATCTATATTACATAGATCATATTATTTAACAAGTTTAAATGTGGAATAAAAATAAATTAAATAATAATATCTAGTTGTTATCTTCGATGTAGCATTTCTTAAGGTTTTTGTATAAGTTGTTAATATTTAAAATATCTTGATAGACAATATGATTCAGACATACACATGAACTCTAAAATAATGTTTGGGTGATTCACATGCACTAGGATGAGTAAACACAAATGATTGTTCTTGAATGTCCTTGTATTGAGAGATTATTGAATGCTTTTGAATTGGATGATTAAATTATTGAAATTAAATTAAATTAAATTATTGTGCTCCTTGGTTTTGCATTCAAATTTTGATTTCGATATTGATGATGTTTTGTATTGCCACTAATGTGCCCAACTATCTCTTATGGGATGTGCATGTTGTAACTTGTTTGTTTGAAATCTAGCAATGTTTCTTCTTTACTATTTTCAGTATGTATGTATTTATGTATGTATGTATGTATGTATGTATGTATGTATGTATGTATGTATGTATGTATGTACGTATGTAGGTATGTGTGTATGTATGTATGTATGTATGTATGTATGTATGTATGTACGTATGTATGTATGTATATGTATGCATGTATATGCATGTGTATATATATATACATCTATATATGTATATACCATTACTATATATGTATACATCCATACTATATATATATATGTGTGTGTGTATGTATATATGTAAATATATACATATACATACATATACATACATACATATACATATATACACACACACACACACACACACACACACACACACACACACACATATATAGTCATTATAATACTTGGCTCAACATTATAAACTTTATGAGATGGTCTATAGTTAGTGATTTTATTTCTAAAATATCTTGATATTGTGTTGACTTATTCAATGGTTGGTATTTTAACTAAGTGTGTGGGCACAAATTTTTCCCATCGGTGGTTAATTGGAGACTATTTCACTTGGATAAATGAGTCTAGTTGTATTTCCATGTTTCACTCAATTTGAGTTATTAATTAGAGACTATTTGACTTGGGTAAATGACCCTAGTTGTATTTTCATGTCTCACTCAATTTGAGTTATGGGATGATTCTTTGTCCAACCCTATGAAACCAACATCTAAACTGATGTTAATTATAGATCCTTGTGTTATAATTAAAATCTTCCACAAATTGGATTTAATTAGTTTTCCAAATACTAATTTGTTTCTCACTCATTTGCAAATATGTATAACCAATTTATTCCCTTAGGCAGGGAATCCAAAAGTTGTTACTCCCTTGTGTGTGCGCGCACGTGTGTGTGTGTGTGATTTTATATTACTTGACTCAACATTATAAATTTTATGAGATAATTTATAGTTAGTGATTTTATTTCTAAAATATTTTGATATTGTGTTGATTTATTTTTTGGTTGGTATTTTAACCAAGTGTGTAGCTACAAGTTTTCCCCATCGGTCGTTAATTGGAGACTATTTCACTTGGGTAAATGGATCTAGTTATATTTCCATGTCTCACTCAATTTGAGTTATTAATTAGAGACTATTTGACTTGGATGAATGAGTCTACTTGTATTTCCATGCCTCAAAGACACAATACAAAAATTAAAAATGATGAATCAATTGCTAGAAAATGAAACACGCATGATCTAGATCTACACCAACAAAATTTAATGAGATGATCTATAATTAATGATTTTATTTCTAAAATATTTTGATCTTTCCAGAAAATAATATTATTCTATAACTCAATCATTCAACATAGAGTAAAAATACAATAATAAAGCTCATTTAAAAATCCAAAGTTAAAATTTATATTAAAAAAAATTGACACCTCTAATTTTTTAATTCGTTTGAAGACATCTGTAATAATGAACATTTTTCGACGTGGTCGGAGAAATTATGATTATGAATTGTAATTGTATGGCTAGTACGCAACAGTGACTTTGAAAATGAGCCTAAAACCTTCCTTACACGCAACTATAAAATTTAATGCAATTGCATTACAGTCAAGGCAGTAAGCAATTGAACTTTTGCTACTGCTAACGTCTTCGTTTGACATTTGGGCGTTATTGTGTGGCCCAAGTTTTTTAATTACTTTTCCAATATAAGCTGACCAAATTGCATGAAAGTGATTCTAGAGTGGAGATTGTAATTAGTATTTGAAGGAAGATTTTTTTTTTTTGGGCTTTTGTATCGAGTTTTAAGTCTACTCTTTCTTTTATTTTAAAATAAATTTAGGTATAACTTAATAAGGTTATCTTGAGAGTTATTTATTTATAAATTCTTATTAAATAGTAGATTAACGTTTTGTATTGTTGCATGTGTCTTGTCTTTTCTTTTTTATATGTGTTTATTTCTTATAAATAATATAATGCAATTTGATGTAGAATAAAAAGAAGAAGTCTTTATATGGTAGGAGTCAATTTTTGATAGTCAAGATATATTCAGTGATTAGAAGAAGTTCACTAATTACGACTGACATCTCTTTGTATTGACTCTATAACTCTTGTTGCATAACACTTTGACCATAGTTCTATATTTTGAGATTTTCCTATTTAAAACTTCACCTTAAAAGTTTTGGGTCTAATCTTGTTCCACCTTTTTTTAATGAATTAGTGTTATATTTCTTTTTTAAAATAATCTTATATAGATACTTAAGCATTAAAATATATACAAGTTGATGCACACTAGCTTATATTGTGCTTCAACTATCAAATCTCATTATTCAATCACACAGGATAAATATTGAGATAACAATTGAATCAAAGTGAAAATATTTTAGAAAAGGAAGTGTATTGCATAGAGAAAAGAATGTATGTGAAAAGAGGCCCAAAAATTTTTAAGGTAAGCCTCCAAATTAAGATGAAAGGTCCACTTTTTATATTGTTCCAAGTGACCCACTACATTATTGTAATAAAATGCATCACATCTTAAACAATTAAATAAACTAATATTAAAGAATATCGTATAATTTCAATGAGTTCATCTTGACCTCCCCTTCCAAACTACCTCCCCAATCTTCATCATTATATCCTTTTTTGGAGCCTTTGATTTTCCCAATGAGCTTCCCTTTAAGTTGAATGTAACCCATTTTCAAAACCAAGACTATATTGATGGCCTTTTAGATACTTTAAAAATTGAGCTTGAACCTCAGCATAATAGGTGTCATCACTTGATGTACTCATTTTCTTCGTGTTTATGGATATATAATTATAGCTAAATATAAAATAATTTTAAGAAATTTCTTCAAGGATGGTTTGGAAATAAAAGAAACTTATTGGACAACAACCCTCTTAGAATCCCCCTCCAATAGTCAACTTATCACATAGAAAATTTTCTTTAGAAGATGCTTGTTTATAAGGGAAAAGGTTTTCAAATGTGATCTTGACTCTAATTGATAAAACATGGTGATAAGGGATTCATATTTTTATTCCAATGAATAATCAACATATAAACATAGAAAAAAGTACATTTGAATCATAAAAGCTACTAATGGTTTATATTAGTATATAAAACCTTCCGTGATTATTATAAATAAATTTCTAGTAGCCTTGATGATCATCTCATTCTTATACTTGAGAATAAATGTGGTGTTTGTAGAATGTATGATCCTTTAGCTATGTAGGATCAACAATTCTGTAGTGAATCATGACATTATACTGTCCACTATTATGTGGTAGGCATGTTCCCTATGAATTATCAAGAATATAAAGGTCCGGTCCTAGTATTCAAATAAAGAGTATAATTCTGATCAAATATTCTATTGGTATGCAGGTATCCTAGTATTCAGAATTACTGGATTCAATAAATTACATAGATTATTTAGTGTTAGAGGCACTATTAAGCTAACATAGATTATAGATTATAGATTATTTATGAGAGCTTGTGATCGATAAATCATTGGATATCAATCCTAGTGATACATCATTAATGGATTTCTGATATTAGCCTTATCAACACTCTAATGAAATCACCCTACAGGCTTCCACTTAATTTGTAGTAGGATTAATAGACATAAAACATCAAAGAAATAGATAAAATAACTAGTAAAACAGAGCAAATAAACAATACACAGTTGCATAACATGATAATTCCTTTGGTGAAAATCCAAACAAGCAGAAAAACTTTAGTAAAAGTATGCCTGTGGCATCTCACTCACTATTCAGTGCTATTGCATGAATATTCTGCCATAAAGATGGACTGCTTGTACAAACAACAATATAACTTCACTTGTCACCTGTCTGTTCTTTCAATCCACAAGTATCTACAACACATTGTCTGTCTCTTTAGTATGGCAATAAAAGTGCTCTTCTTAGCCAATTGAACTTGCATGAAGGGTATTCAATTACCTTTTATCCTTGTCTGCCTTGCATCAATGGGAGATGGACTGATTGCCCTAGAATGGCAATGGTCACCCTTGCATAAATGCCCAATTGTTGATATGGAAACCCAAACAAACTGCTCGCTAGCTCTAATGGCCTCCAACAGAGAATGCCAAGAGTTTGCTTCTTGCCTTCACAACTCCATGGAATGCAAACAGTCCTGGCTGAAGAAGAATAACAATCCGCTTAACTAATGTTTGTCATCGTGGCACCACTAAGTGTGGGAAAACAGAAAGCATGACCCTTATCAAAGTCAAATAGTTGCCAAGCAAGGAACAAAATTGTCCCTTTCATTGTCTTCCACGTTGTATGGCTCTCAACATAATAATAGCTAAAACTACTTTGAAACAAATGAAGATATGGATGCTTGGTGCCACAAATCCACCAATAAAACTAGCAAACACATTTTCTCGTTCATACACTTGCTACATATCATTTGAGCATACTCCAAATTTGTGCCATAAATCCACCAATGATGTTCCAAACCAGTGCCAAGGACTGGCAAACATATTTTCTCTATTCATACACTCACTACATATCATTTGAGCATACTCCGAATTGCTGAAAGCAATGATAGTATCCCAATGACGATCTCAATAGAGAATCAATGCTCCATTAATCTACATGAAGTCAGAAAACACTCCTCAAATGGCCTCATGCCTTTTGCACAAGATTTAATACCTGCAGCAACCTTTTATCACCTCTAGAAGCCTGCAGGATGCTTGTAGCAGATTACATGAAGCCTATAGCAGCCTGCATGATGCATTGTAGCAACATGCACAACACCTGTAGCAGATTACATGATGCCTGTATCGGCCTGCATGATGCATGTAGCAACATACACAACACCTGTAGCAGACTATATGATGCATGTAGCAGTCTTCATGATGCATGTAGCAACATGTACAACACCTGTAGCTGCTTGAACAACACTTGTAGCACTGTTACTGTTACAAGTGATCTACAAATGATCCTGCAGCATGTCATATACTTTTCATAGAGACAAATCCCCATAAGTCCCTGCACTCATGATATTTTCCCATTCAAATGCAGTGTGTTTAGACATGGTCAGGAATCTTGGATCTAAGTTTGAGTCAGGCTTGGTAAGTCTGCAGTCATGATTTGCTGACATGTTAGTCTCAGCTGTACCTTGTCTTTATCACTGACATATAGCAAACAAGTCTGTAGTTCTCCTTGCCATTCACACTAGTGCATTCTTTATTCCATGTCAATGATTTCTCTAGATTGATGTGAATCACTAATTGTATCATTACAATACCAAGAGTTTATGATGTTGCATCAATGTAGTGAAACCTCCAATCTTGAAAAACAAATTGCAACTAAGATTATACTTCCCTCCATGACCTGAAGTACTTTGGTACCTTGTCACCTCCAATACATTTGTCTTTGTCACCCTGGTCTGTTGTTCCCTGTGGATGATCACAGTTGTTTTCTTCAATGTTGTCCTTCAAATGGCTGCTCCTTTGGTCATGAGAACCATAATCTGCCTTGCAAATTTTTCCCTTAGAACTGTCATTGTACTTGGACCAATTATAATCTCTCTTAAGAATAGAGTTAAGTATTAGATCTTAAAGATAAAACAAAAGTTTATGCTTCATAGTTATCCTAAGCAACCCAGTCTCATCCTTTTCTTGCAAGACTAGGTATATTTTAAAAACTACAGCTTAATTTATCATAGTCAAGATCCACCTAGTGATCAATTAAAATCATCCTTTAAGTTCCATATGTTAAATTTATTCTATGTGTTTTTGTGTAGGGGCTCAACATACAGAAACTGAAGTAGAAGTCGAGCCAAATTTAGATACTGGAGCAAATGAGGTTGAAGAACATATAGTTGATGTTAGGGAGGAGGCCCAAGTGCAAGGAATGAATATTGGAGAGGGGTCAGGATCACTTCGGGATACCATCATGGATGAGCATATGAATATAGCTAAAGAGGTGAAGAGAAAAATTTCTTCTAGAAATTTAGATCATTTACTTCAAATGGATATGGAAAAATTGAAGTTTTATGCTGAACAACCTAGAAATAGTACTAGGAGGTCAATGAACAAAACTGCAAAGCAAATAATTGCTCATTTCAATAACCTTGATACACTCGATCAAGCCCAACTATTATCAATTGTACTTCTAAGTAATGAGCTACAAGAGCCATTACAATTGTTGGGTGTAGATACAAGTACAAAAAAGAGGAAAGGTTCACACTTACAAAAAGACATTGTTGAAAATTTGAAAAAAGGTTTGGGGTCCATTGGGAAACAGTCTCGATCAGCAGATAAGGCAATTTCAAGAAGAGTCATGTTGACATCAATTTTAAGTGAAAAAATGGCCAAAAAAAGACAAATCTCTTCACTTTCAACCGAGATTGGTTTCAGCAGAAAGACATTGACACAATATGTCAAAAGGAGAAAGATTCTTGATGATAGTACCTCAGAAGGCAATTGGGCAATTATGTGTAGAGCTCCTCGATCTGACAGGATTCAAGATGTTTTTAGGAACTTCATCTCAACCTTTTGGAATGATCATACCCATCCTTCATCAAATAGTAGAGATGTTATCAGACACAGGATTGGGCCCAATAATAATGAATTACATATAAAACATTGGCTAGACATAACACAACATGAGATGTATGTAATGTTTTGTAATTCAAATCCACATATAAAGATTGGGCAAACAACGTTTCAAAGGTTAAAGCCATACTATGTGAAAACAAACAAGGTTTTTGAAACTTGTTGTTGTCGTTATCATATTGAATTTGATCTCTACTATCAAGTGTTCCGAAAGATTAGAGAAGAAAGTGATGGTATTCAGAATGCGCCTCCTAGACAAGCAAGTCAGTTCGTAGCATCCATCCTATGTGATAAATCAAATGATGATAATGCAACCAATCAAATAAGTTGCATACAAGGACACTGTGAAACATGTGGAAATTTGGCTAAAATGCCTTTGAGAGATGAAGATACCGACCTGACAAAGTTGGTAAATTGCAAGAGTTACAAGTATATCAAGTTTCATACCAAAAGTGGCAAAGAATCAACAAGGTTAGATTATGTAGAAGAGGAGATACCTATTGGAACATTTATGGAAAAGTTTCGTAAATTGATACAACCATATATACAACATGCTTTCTTTTCTAAGTGGCAAGCACAACAGTTTCAGACATTAAGAGATACATTCCCACTTGGAACAGTGTTATCAGTAGTTGACTTTGCAGAGAATTACTCTTTTGTACATCAAAAAGAGATTCAATCACAATATTATTTTTCAGAGCAGATCACTATTATGGTGCATGTGTGTTATCGACATGCACAAATGGATTTGGATGGTGTTGACAGTACATCTGAGGAACGAGTCATTAAGAAAGAATATCACTTTTATATTAGTGATGACAAAGAGCACGACACTCTATTTGTACAACATTGTTTCAAAAACTTTTTTGAATATTTGGCAATCAGGGGTGTCAAAATTGAAAAGCATTTTGTATGGTCAGATGGATGTGCTTCACAATTTAAATCTTCAAGGCCATTTTATGCACTTTGTAGATATCATCGAAATGACAACATACCACATGTTTGGAGCTTCTTTGAGAGTGGACACGGAAAGGGTGAACATGATGGTGCAGGAGCTTGCATCAAACGTGCTCTAAGAAAGTATCAACTGAATTATGAAGGAGATCGTATAAAAGATGCGCATGATGTTGTTGAATGGTGTCAGAAACACTTTGCATCAAATGAGGTTGGCACATCTTCAACAAACAACCGATCCATTCCACATAGAGTGTTTTGGGAGATATCAGGTATGTTTTTGTTTATATTTAAATCTTTAAATATACATATATGTGTACATTCAAGTTTATTTATTTTAGTTTGAATATATTTATATTAAATTATGATTTTTTAATGCAAAATTAATTTTTGTAGGTGTGGATAGAAGATCAATGCATGGATGCAAGAGGGTAGAGAAAACAAGATCTTTGCATTCTGTCATGAGTACAAATAGTTTCCCGTGGACATTGCAGACTAGGGATTACTCATGTTTTTGTTATGACTGCATTTTAGAAAACTATGATGAATGCAACAACCAACAACAAGGATATGTCAGTGGATGGAATTTGGTGCCACTAGATGTTAGTGACACATACAATGAAGATGAAGATGAAAGCTTTGAAGACATTCCTTTGATTTCAATTGATTATGACCATATTTCAGGACTAATTAAAAAGGGTATGTATGTGTATATATTTATATCGTACATGTACGAGCTTTTGTAAATTTGTAACTTAATCGTTTAATAATTTTTTGCTACTTATTTTAAGTAAATTTATATATACTTAAATGATAGTGGAACTCCTTTTTTTACAAATTTTCCATGTAAATTTGGTGCAGGAGATATTTTTGCAGTCATAGCAGAGGCTGGAAACATAGAAGGTGTTAGTTATTATCTATTGCGTTGCACAAGAGAGAGGTGGAAGCTAGTAGAATCAGAAACGAGTGATGGAATGTCGTTCCCCACAGGTTTGACAAAATAAATAGATGCTCTTGCAAGATTTATCTATTGAATGTATATATTTTGAATTTGTTACTCGTATTGACCTTCTAAATGTTATGTCTTACTTTTGAATGTTGGTTCCCACAGGTTCAGTTGTACTGCAAGGGACATATCTGAAACAAGTCAAAATTGTTCAGCATGGGATTCATTTTATTGATTATCAACTTGAGAACAAAGTATATCAATATAGCCACCTAGTAGTTGCTACTGCCCTATCCCTTCATCCAGTTCCACGTGCACGTGGACGTCGTAAGTGGAGACTAGATAGTGATGAACATCAAAGAATATTACATGTTATTGAAGAGCGAGCTGAACCACTTGAATTGGTTTGAATAACATGATGTGTCATAGGTGTACTTGAACAATTTACACAAATTGTATGACTCCAAACTATATTAAATTGAATTTTTCTTCAAGTTCATTCCATCTTATTTGTCAACAAAACAAATATATTATCATGTATATGTTACTTTAAGTTTAAAATCTCATTCAATTAAGTATATTATGGTCTCAAGATTTTGTATAATAGCTATACTGATCATTTTTTGTATAATAGTAACTTCCTTTCTTGTGGATGATGAAAATAGGCATCAAATGCAGTAGGAGTTATACAAAGGATTTTATAGAGCTAGCTGCCCCATGACAGAAGTTGTGGCGAGGTCTGCGATGGAGATGGCCATGAAAAGAGAACCCAGAAATGTTGCTTTTGTTTTACGCCTACAATATCATGATTGTTCAGTTAATGTGAGATAGAGATACTTTTTAATGTACTTTAGGCCTTAGTAAAAATGCTTGAACTTATCAGAGAGTATTTGCTTATTTAGATGATTGTTTAGGGCACCCCTAAATTCATAAGTTTATTCTATTTGGAGTTTTTCTTAATGAGGTTGTGACTTGCAAACATAATCTGTGTTTAAGTGAAAAATCAAAGCTATAGAGGGGATTATAAGCTTATTAATGGAACTATACATAGCTGATATATAACTATGTATATTATGTTGTTTTTTGTAGGGATGTGATGGTTCTCTGCTTCTGGATAAGACCTCCAACATGGCTGGAGGGAAGGATGCACTATCCAACATAAACTCTTTGAGGCTCTAGAGAAAGTGTGCCATGGTACAGTCTCTTGTGCTAACATTTTCATAATTGCTGCAAGGGGTGTTGTAATTCTGGTAAATAAGATTATTTGATGTCCTTTATGCCAAACTGCTATGTAGACCTATCAAGGTGGATTTACTTGCTGTTCGATTGTTGTTTCAAGCCAGGCAACAACATTTTCTTATTACTTTTTGATGGTATTAGTGTACCATGTAAACCAAAGCAGAAGCAGATTTGTTTTGAATGGTAGAGATTTGTTTTTTTTTTAATATTGAGATTCACCATGAAAAGTAAAATTAACAACTATGTACTTGTTGGCATTGCAGAGACAATTTTTCTAGGGAATATCTTTTTGGGTATCTTTCACAGCATATATGTGAAAGGGGATCAAACTAATTTTGAAATCAGATTTGTTGGTGTGGAAGGCAGTGAGTTGTATCCAGATGTAAAAGACCTCACTGTCAATGAGTTCTTGAGTCAATTTGCTTGAATTATATGAGATACTCTTGGAAGAAGTGAGCTATTAGGTAGCATGAGAATAAAAGTTTTGAATATACATTTAGTGCTAGATACTGTGTATGGGCGATTGCACGATACGTTGTATTAACTCTAGTGAGTTGGGTCCTTTAAATTTGATTTTATGCATAGTCAATTATTGATATATATACGCTTGATATTTGCACGCAGTTTGCTCAAGATATTCATTAGATATGCTAATATGGAGTTATTCTAAGCTATGATTTATGAACCAAAATCAATTCTTAATGTGCAAAAGTAAACATTTTGTTGTGGTTTCAACTTATGTATTATTGTTCCTCGTAAACAAAATGCCCTATTCATTAGAATTGTTAGAATCATACATTATATGGTACTGGCACTTTATTTTTACTAAATATTAACTGTGGAATTTGTAGATTCACAGTCTTGAAGTATGGCTTATCAATCTTCAAATAAAAAACCAGTGAGATGAACTAGTGTATGTAATACTGACTTCACAAACAAATAATGCGCCAACCACAATGCCCAAAATCTAAGAAAAAATAATGACAGAATTCAAATGGGGCTCAATCTTCCAACAGACTTGAATATGACTCAGATGGCAGACCGATAGTTCAATGCAAGTAATCTAGAAAATAAATTCAATTTGCCTCTGTCTGTCTCAGTCAATCACATAGATTAAAGTTACATTGCAAATAGAATTGATGCTTTTAATAACAATAATGATGCCAATTATTCCTTATGGCTGATGAATTACTGGAGATAGACGCAGTTCCAAAAGCCATTTGTATGATGCTACTTCTAAATGATGCAAGATAAACAAGCAAACTATCTTTAACATGGGTCTGGGAAATTGCAGCACACATCAAGCTGCCAAGTTCTTTTGGTAAGAAGAAATGAAGTAATATAAGTATAGTAATACAATACAGAGTATCTAGTAGATCCATTGATAATCATAGATTATGGGGTCACATAGTTTGAGATGGACTTAGAACACCAACTAGGACTCAATACAATGTTGGGTGACAGGATGTGTGACTTATCTATTAGACAAAATCAGATGGGATGGGGCACCACATTACAAAATGAACTTGATAGACTAATCCACAACCGTCTATGAGAGGACTAAAACAATTAACAGATGGTCAAGATTAGTCAACAAAGAGAATTGTAGGATTAAAATAATTGGCTAAATGAGTTATGCCATGTATTGTCATCCAAAATAAATGCACTGTGAACTATAAACACTAACTGAAGTGTCACCTGAAGAAATCTTAGATTCAATAAAGTAATGGAAGCACAAGTTTCTCTGAATCAATCACTTTCCTCAATTTTATGTTGCATCGAAATGATATCTTTGGAATAGTTATGTTTTCAAAAACTAGTTGTCGACTGCCAGTACAATTTGTGTTCAAATTTATTCTTCTAGCATTCTCTACCTCTGCCCTTAGAAGAGTACTGCACTATTTTTGTAACATGAAAACATGTGGAAAAATGCACATTAAGTGGGGACATTTATGCATGTGAAATGAAGCCATAAGTGACTGGTACAAAACAAGTTCAGAAAATATATATATATATATTCTGAAAACAGTGAAGCTTTTTTATTTATAGCAAAAAGCGGTTACAAAATGGCAGCCAAAAAATACCAAGGCAAGGCCAAAATTACAAAGTAATAAGTCGGATTTTTGTAACATACATATCATAAGCTCTTACATGTCAAATATGACTTTAAACAAAGTTCAAAGAACAACAAGAAAGATAGTTGTTTCTTCAAAAGATGGCTAGTGAACAACAGTTTTTCCTTTCATACATAGATAAATGTAGGAACCAACAGTTTGCATCATATACGCATTAACATGATCAGAGTCTGAAAGAGAACTAGAATATTGGGTAGGATCACTGAAGCCTGTTGTGTGTTGATGTTCCATGCAACAGAATGGAGGGCACTAGGTTTGTATAAGGTGGTTGCTTTTTAACCAAGAACATTTGCCTACATTGATCTCTCTACTTGAGTGGCCACACTTTTGGTGGTAGGAGAAAACACTGCATCCACAACACAAAACAATAGAATCAAAATCCACCAAGTCGATAAAATTAATAGTGAAAGCTAAAAGTGCATGGTTTGTACAAAATCTGGAGTAAACAAATTGAAGTTTTACAAAAGACAAGCTTACCAAAAGCTAAAGACAAGCATTAGTGACCAGATTGTGTCCACTCTTATAAGCTCCACCAGCTTCACCAACCCAAGCACTTGACTAAGGTCCATAATTATCCAAGATTCTTTTGAGGTTCTTGAATGTAGACTCTTCTCGGCTAAGATACGATGGATCCAGTATTTTATCCACAAGAAGCTAATCAACACCTGGTAACCAGATAACAAATTGTCAAGCAGTATCATCTAAAAACTTGATATGATGAACAAATTGATGACAACTATTCAAGAGGTTCTTGGCAGATCAAAAGGATATAGAGGAAAGCTCAAAGACAAATTCCATTCATTAAATCCCTTTTTTAAAAGAAACATTAAAAAAAAAATCTCATGTAAATAAAACTTCATTTTACATTGCTTCTCGGTACCAAGTACCCGGTATTCAGCTTTTCCCATGAACTTTCCCCGGACTTCGGTTTTACCAGAACTTCCATTTTACCAGACCTCGACTACCAGATCAAAACATTTTGCTTGCATTTGCATTACCTTTTTCCCTTTTCAAACATTCCTGGTTCCTGGTATCTGGTACCAGAAAACTACATTACGAAGTACTCTTTTATTAAAAATTTGTCTTTTCTCTTTACTTCCGGAGATCTTTTCAACTTGCTAGCTCCTTCCATAAGAGTTAAATTTTTCACTTAGGTCCCCAAGTCTTATAGCCTTGGGGCGCGTTGTGAGACCACACAACAAAAACTAGCAATCTACCATAAGAAACCACCAAGGTATCATTAAATTAATTAACAACTAGCTGCTAGAAAAATGACCCAGGATGCTTTTCCATCTCATTTCACCCATATGCACTTTGATATATCTCTTCCTCTATTATAACCTTTCACCAATTGCAAGGTGTATACCATAGCATCAAGAGTAATCATTTGCCTTGTAAAATTTCCATTTTTCCTCTGTCATATGTTGACTATCCATTGCATTTTGTTGATTTTTATCTTCTTAACTTTAGTGTACTTACTCCTTATTTGCACTATAACTATGCTTGCAAGTGTTTGCATTCAATCTGAACAAATGGTATTTTAACTATTCATAAACCATGTCACTGTGAAAAATTCACTGCTTCAGTCCCGCATAAATCAAGTTAATGAATGAAACATAAAAAATTGAGTACATAATAAAAAATTTGTGTTGAACTACACAAGCTTTGATAAGGTTTTTGACATTTTATAGGGATTTCTTCACTATCACTTTGTGAGCCAATGATGTACTCATTTGTAAATTAACATGAAATATGTGTTCCCTGTATTGTAAACTTAAACCTTTAACCAACAATACTTTCATTCAACATGCCACTTTTAACTACCATTGTCCTCTTTTGAGCATTGTCACTTTTTTTTAGACTGTGGACTTTCTTTCATACTAATCTTTTGAGTTTGAACTGCACCTTTCTATGACTTTCATGTTATTCTATTGTAAATCCACTATGTGGTCTTTGGTAGCAAGAAATCCACAAGTAAACATAGCATTTGATATTTCCTATGAGTCTTTTCATTTCTAAATTACTCTCAAGATCACCATATTGCCTTCCAAGCTCTATCAAGCTATCCAATGGCGAGAGCAACTTGTCTCCTTAAAACCCTATACATGACTGCCCTCTTCAATATTTTTCATTGGCTACCATGTGCTTGATTACCAAGGTCATTTTCTTCATCTAGATTGTTTCCCTTACCATTGTAACGTTGTTCTTTATAAGACAATATCTACACTTCTATAGACTGACTTCTAGAGCTCATGATGACTGTGATTATTGGCCTATGACTACCTTACTATTGTTTTCTTGACAAGGCTTTTCACAATCTTAATAGATGATTTACTATGGTTTACCATAAGAGTTTCCTTGTTGACAGTGCTTGATTCCAGTTTATGTTAAGTTTCATACATATGGTTTAAGTCAAAGCAATTCCAGAATTTTCACAACTTCAATTTTGGTCTATTTTCAGACCTACAGATTGTAGCAGTGCAGCCAACTACAGTTGGGCTCACAGCACTCTTATAATGAATTGAACTGAATTAGATTTACTCTAGAACCCAGTTGAGCAACTAACAAATCTTTATCCTTGGAACATTTCTGCTTTTATTATATTGTTTTAATTTACTATTTTTTGCCTCTATACATAGGTGTACCGTGTGAGAACTGACTGCTTGCACATCTTCAGACAAGGTAAAGCTCCTACTAGACTTAGAGAAGACATAAAATGTTAATATGTTAAAATGATGTAAACTATGTTGCCTTTGGAAAGGGTTGTTGGAATTCTTCTCTGAACTACACATGGCCATCAGAATTACCATCTCAGAGTTTTTCAGATGATGCCACCTCATGACTGATGGTCTTTGTTAGTTGATTTGTTGCCTAGTATTGCTGTTTGAAAACAACATCAAATTAATTTTCTGACAGTAACAAATCCACGGCTGTAGTTTAAGTTTGAATTTACACAAGCATGGAGATCACACCTAAGCAAAGGCTTGAAACACAGAAAGACAAGTGTTTGCTATTAGAACTGTGTATATTTTCTTATTCATCAGATTTTTTCATGTTTTATGAGTGAAAGCAATAGGGCTTGAAAATGTTTTTATTATCCAGTATATTTTTGCTCCTTTCTTGTTAACATAAACTTGTTATACATTTTAGTTAATAAAAAAACTTGAAATCGGGAGCATAGTGCTCTACATCAAACATTTGATCTGGACCCTTATCTTGTTTATGTAACTATTATGTAACTTCGGTGTTGTCAATCCTTATGCATGGAAAACTAAAGACAATTGATGAGGGTAACAATGAGAGTATAAGGACAGTCATGGGCTGTTAAAGACGGTGAATGAGTCATATATATTATATGCTTAGAGGAAAACTCTTTTCATTTTAAATGGCCAATGGCTAAAAGGTAAGGTAATGTCTTTGTGTCAGCCTTGACATTCTTCATGACTGTGATGTAATGTACAGTCCAAATGATAATCTTCTTTAATGACTGCGATCTCATCAAGGTCCTTGATAGTTGAAGATGTTACACTATTTACTTGAAACATCTATAGCATCCAAGCCTTTTTTTCATTGGATTAATGTCTACAAAACCAAAATTGTGTCTTTGCAAAGTGAAGCAAGGTGATAAGAAAGGATACAGTGAAATTGAAGAGGAGGAAGAACATCAAGAGTTGATAATGACCACAAAGTGCAGTCACAGGGGAAAAATAATACAATGCAAGCATAAAGGTCAGTGATGTAAAGCATTTCATGAGTTTTCAGTTAATGGCACCATGAAGGTTGTACACAGTCGTATCAAAGCATATGGTATATAATATGTATGTATATAAACTAGGAAGAGTAGTGATTACAAATTGGTATCTGAACATATCATATCATAGTAACATTACACTCAACAAACCTGCCATTAATCCCAAGTAATCATGACTCATTTCAAGTTTTCACAAGTTATTCAAGAAGTTAGGCCATCATAGAAAACTTTTGCAAACTATTTGAACATACCTTAAGCAATCTCAAGAGACACATAAAAAGTAGAATCTTAGCAAATTTACCTTTTGTACCCAAGAATGACTCCTCGTACATAGAGCCTAGAAAAAGAAATGTGCCAAAGAGTTAGAATCAAGATAAATTACCAACATGTTTCATTCAAAATTTTGAGCAGCTATTGTGAAAACATAAAATAAACATTGCATTTTGTACCAACAACTTGTTTACCTATTAATTAACTTAGGCTCCACCAGAGTTGTCATGCCGACTCCGAATTGAGCGACCCTCTGAGTGAGAATCATGCTCCGATGGATGCACCGAGCCCTAGAGATAGTACAAGACATGTACACAATCTAATTATATTATGCCAAATTGGAATAATGTTAAATATCTATATACATGTGTACAAATTATATATATACATGGGTACATGATTTAAAAACTCAAACTCACCTGTCCACTAACATTAGTCACATCAACCAAATTACGCCTGCGTACATGGTCCGTCCTCAGACTCGGTGTAACATGAGCTAACTCCCTCTACAATATATATATAACATAAATGTGTACATTAGGACTATCTACCATTTAAGTAAAACAATTAATATTAAAGTTTAAACAAGTTTAAATTGTGCATGTGTGTACACACATACATACCTCTGTATCAGGTGGTGCAGGATCTACTGCAATGACCCTATCTGTCAACTTGGCTGTATCACGGGTCTCCTTGGCTAGCTCCAGTATTGACGGGTGTAGTGGACTAACTAGGTGAGATGGCATCGATGACATTTCTCCATGTACCAGCATATCCACAAAAATTGACGATCCCATCTGCAACTGATCTTCAACTAAATCTAAGCCCTGGGATGCATGATGTCAAACACTCGTAGAAGGACCAGTAGGTGTACCCTTGTCTCCAACAGCTAAATGATCTGTAGGTGGATCTGACAAATGTGCAGTGTTTCCAAAGTGATGAGAATGATGTGAAGGACCTGTAGCCTGGCTGGATCCTAGATGTGAACGAGCTCTACTCACATGTCCTCTGACCTCATTTATCAGGATCCCAAGCTCTGCCGAAATGAAACTGTATGCCTCCAATAGGTCATCTGACAAACAATGAGCCATACTCTGAAGCATTTGCTCTCCTTTGAGACCATCTATGTCTGAGGGTGAAAGGACACCCACCATAGCATAAGGATCAATACCATCATCCAATGGTCTAGATCGTGCAGAATGACTCATCAAATATCTCCCCACATGATCAGTAGATATCGTAGATACAGCAGCAGCTATATCACCAACACCGTCAATTGCTTCCCTTTGGGAAGAAATGACAACTTGCTCTGCAATAGGTGCTAGGGTTGGGGAGATAGCAAGCAATCTCTCCCCAACCAAATTCTGACAAGATTGAGGTTGTCGATTTGGTCGACGAAAAGCCTCCCTGTCAGCAACCCTACCACGCCCCTGACCATAATATTGT
>VDFB02281492.1:281423400-281437038 GCA_007258455.2 Sequoia sempervirens | reverse complement strand
GGTTTAAGGGTTTAAGGGTTGAGGGATTAGGGTTGAGGGTAGACAATAGAGGATTGATGGTAGAGGGTAGAAGGTTTAAGGGTTTAGGGTTTAAGGGTTGAGGGTTTAGGGTTTAGGGTTGAGGGATTAGGGTAGAGAGGGATGGAAGGATGGATAGAGAGATGGAAGGAGAAGTGAGATAGAGAGAATGAGAGAAGAGAAGAGAGGGACATAGATAGATGAGGGTTGAGGATCCAATGTATAGGGTAGAGGGTTGAGAATAAAGGGTATAGGGTTGACGACCTATAGGGTTGAGGGATTAGGGTATTGGGTTGAGGTTATAGGGTTGAGGGATTAGGGTTGAGGGTACATATGGTTGAAGGATTGGGGTTGAGAGTCCAATGTATAGGTTAGAGGGTATCGGGGTTGAGGGTTTAGGGTTTGAGGGTTGAGGATTTAGGGATTAAGGGTTGAGGGTTGAAATTTGAGGGTTGCATGTTTAATGTATAGGGTAGAGGGTAGAGGGTAGAGGGTAGAGGGATTAAGGGTTGAGGGTTTAGGGTTTAAGGTTGAGGGTAGAGGATTGATGGTATAGGGTAGGGGGATTAGGGTTGAGGGTCCAATGTATAGGGTAGAGGGTATAGGGGTTGAGGGATTAAGGGTCAAGAGGGTTGAGGGATTAGGGTAGAAAATTTACTAAGTGGGTTTAAGGGTTGAGGGTTTAGGGTTTAGGGTTGAGTGTTTAAGGGTTTATAGGGTAGAGGGTAGAGGGTATATATGGTTTAAGGGTTGAGGGTTTAAGGTTGAGGGTAGAGGATTTAGAGTATAGGGTTGGGGATTTGGGTTTGAACCATTGATTTTAGGGTTCCTAAGGACTTCTCTAGCTCTTCTAGGGTTTTTCACCTAAAAGGAGAGAGATAGGGCCTAAAAATGCTAAGGGTTCATTCAAATTATGTTATGTATGAAGTTGTCTAAGCTAGAAGTGAAATGAACTAAATGCAAATAAGTGATTTAAATGAATGACTATGAATGCAAAAACTAAGATTTAAACTATGTTTGAAAACACGCTGTGATATGCAAACAATGAACTAAATGATGAAATAATGTAGAACATAAAGAAATAGGATGAAACAGAGTGCACCTGGGAAATTTTTTATGACTCTGGAATGTTGTGAATGCTGACTTAAATTATTGAAATTTCATAGTGGGACTCATTCGCCCAAGGTGGCGAATTAGTCTTCTTACTAGTGAAAAAATGTCAAAAACTGGTTTCTGATCTGTATAGGATCTAGACTAGATTGCAGTTTAAATGCTTAAACTTTTACAATGCTTTTACAATGATTATTTCAAGTTAATTAAAATGAAATTAACTTAAGGAAATAACATAAAGAACGTAATCAAGGTGATTATAACAGAATGAAAGGAAATGAGCGACAGAAAGAGAGAGAAGAAGAGAAGTGCAAACAGTTGATAACGGAGTTCATCACGAAAGTGACTACGTCTCCGGGTCCACTCCAATAGAGAGACCGATCCGATTAACTCCAAAATTGATTACAATAGCACCACCATTCTTCAAGCAATTCAGCAGTGTAACGATGCTCTGATATGCAAGAATGATTTGAAGACTCTTCAACAAGACCTCTCTTCCGTCACTTCAGCATCAGGACTTCATCACCTGAAAAAAAAAATTGATTACAATCCTCACCTCAAGCCCCCTTTTTATACAAATAATTTGCTCAATTTGGCTCTCAACCAATTGATTTGCAAATATTCACCAAATCCATAAAAATCCTTATGAATCTCCCATATTTGCATATAAAATCTTAATAAAATATTCCTAATAATCTCTTAAATCAATTTAAACCCCTTTTAATTATCTACTCCCGGGCTTAGGAGGTTTTGGAGGTTTGATTTAATCCCTACAAGGATTCTTGTTTGTTTTTTTTTACTTTGAATAAGGAGTTTGTTTTGATTTTTATAAGGCAATCGGCTTTGATAACTCATCAAAACACATCGATGCCCTACATATCTTAGATTGCTCGCGGGGTGTATCGGTGGCACTTCCTTTTATTGGGCCGGCGGTCGGGGGTTCAACCCCGGCCGCTGGCTTTATATAGCCAATTTTCGGCCGTTATACAACAAAAAGAACCCGTCGCAACATATGGTAATGACCGCCGGCTTTGGTGGAACGGTGGACGGGCTGGCTAACTGCCCGAAGGTCGCGGGTTCGAGATTTCCAGCTAACAAACTTTTAAACAAACAAACAAAGTCGTCAGTCCGCGGGGAGAGAAGAGAGACCCACGTGCCGCACCAGGAGGGTGCCACGTGTCTAACGAAGATTCGCTGGAAGAGTCAACAGTTTCCACATCAACTGCCATGTGTCCCGCGATAATTCGCCAATAACTCTGACGTGTGCGATGACCTGTATGCCGACCATGTCGACAGGTGCCGACGTGGAGGTGACGTGTAGACTGACTCATCTGCCGATTAGACGATGACGTGTCCCGCCAACTCTGTCGCTGACTTAGATGCCACCTGGATGCCACGTGTCGGCCGCCGATAGGTCCGTACCATCTGACTCACATGCCACGTCACCTGTACAGACTTGACACGTGTCAACATCTGGTTGGTCCACTTCGGATTTGTATGAACTGTTGACGTCATCTTGTACGGACGCTGACGTCATCATTCACCTTCCGGTCACCAAGTCAACCAGAGCTTTGACCACGATAACTCTCGTCCGATGCCGATTTTGACGAAAACGAAGCGTTTGGAATGCTTGTGGACGAGCTCGCGCGATGACGCTGGTTTCATTGATTTTGACGATGCCATTTTTTTGCTTCCTCTCGATGATCCCGATCTATACTCGCAACGACTCTTTGTCTCGAAAGGCGTTGGAAAATCACCGAGCTCTTTCTCGATGGTGCAGATTTTGGAGAAAATGAGACACTTCAATTTTCATGAAAAATGTCCACGGATCAGGCCTCCCCACTGAAGACCTTTTGGACCTCCAAAAGTGGCATTTACTCTGACAATAAGTGAGGACTTGGCCTCCCCACTTGTCCTGTATCCTCTGTACATCTGAATACCTGGCTCACAAGTACAATCAAGACTGCAACAAGATTGTTGAACATAAACATAACTTTATCACTTCCATAAGCATCTACATCAATTGCCGTAGCCACTAACCAACAAAAATTGACTAGCATCAAGCTGAACAACAATGTAGAAATGAAAGAGAATAAGTCAACAACAATTTGATCCTTTACAACAGTAACATTTTTATCCAAGGATCCATCAATGCTTTCAAGCATCATTTTCTCATGCTGTACTGCGGGTGCATCCTGCAACATCTGACCCTGGTTAGCTACTCCAAGTTCAAGTGTAGAACCACCTGTACTGATAGACATCAGAGTTAATTCCTTACTTGCATTAATTACCCTCTTTAACTGCCCTGTGTTTGCAAAAGATTGATCAGTCTTAATCTTGCGAGAATGTACAATATACTGAATGCCATCCTTAAACAAATGATAATGATTTTGTTGCATGTAGAAGATTGCTCTTCTGTCATAAAGATAAGGGCTACCAAGCACTATCCCATAGATATCTAGTGGAACTACATCAAATTGTACTTCATCCACAAACTTACTAGTGATTGCGAACCTTAAGGTGCATTGTTTTGTTACTTGCAACTTATCATTTTCACAAATCCAACCTAGTGGATAAGGTTTCTTATGTTGTGTAGTTTTCAATCCCAAGTTCTTTACAACACTTTCTGAAATTAAATTCACTTGAGAACCACTATCTATGAGTGCATCAATTTTACTATTCTTAGCAATAACCCTTAAGTGGAAAAGTTCATTCCTTTTTACATCTTCAGAGAAATCATTAATTGTAGAAGAAGAAGCACAACTAGCAACAGAAACAACAGAAATAGAAGCCTTACCTTTTAGACCCATCGCTGTTATCTTAGTCTCATCATCTGAATCTGAACCAAGATCCCTAACAACATTCATGGATTTCTCCTTACCTTTCTGTTTCTGATTACGTCTTTGAGCCCACTTAGGCCTCAGTTCAGGATGTAACTTCCAACAGTAATCTTCATCATGACCTTCCTTGTCACAATGAGTGCAAGAAAGTTTCTCATCCTTCTTGACCGTAGCTGTCTTCTTTCCTTTCCCTGTCTCTGCAACCTTAGAAGATTTCTTTACATCATTATCAATAAAAGATCCTTTACCCCTTGACTCTAAGTGTGTTGCCTGAACAGACACTTCATCCAAGTTACAAGGGTTCAATACCAGGATAGAATGCCTAAGGTAGGAATGTAGACCTCCTATGTACTTCAACAACGTGTCCTGAGTGTACAAAGGAACATTCAAAGAAATAGCCTTCTTCCTAAATTCATGGGTGTACTCTTGGACAGTTTGACCTTTCCCTTGCCTAAACATTTGCCAGTCCATCATTAACTGCTGCATATGTCCTAAGGGATAAAATTGCTTCTTAAGTGCATTAATAAATTCTGCCCAAGTTAAACTGACTCTACCATGTTGTGAAACTTCTGCTTTAGACTTACTCTCCCACCAGGTTAAGGCTGTACCTCCTAAACGAAGAGTAGCTAATTGGATCCTATCAACATCATCTATTAGATTCTGGACTCTACAGTAGACCTCTATTTGTTGTATCCAGTCATCCAATTTTTCAGCATTAAGTTCTCCACAATATTTAGGCAAATCAAATTTTACATCCAGTTTTATTTTAGGCTTATATCCACTCTTGAAAGGATTAGAAGAAATAGAATGAGGAGAAGATGGAGAAGAAGGAGAAGGAGAAGAGGGAGGAGAAGAAGAAAAGGGATGATCTGGTTTCTTGCCACCATCTCTATGTTGTTCCTCTTTCTTGTCTTTGCGATCTTCTTGCTTCAATGAACCTTCTTCACGTTCCTTCCGTTCTTGTCTCTCCTGAAAAAGTATATCCACCTTTGCCTTCATCTCGAGGAATGCTCTTCGAAACTCTTGCTCACTAATTTCTTCAGGAACCTCCATTCCAGAAACTGACATCTTCGAAAATGTTCTTCGCTTCCCGATCTCAGGATCAAAGTTTTCGAGCTTGCCTTCACCTTTCTGAATCCTGGATCTCGTTAGCATTCAAAAAAACAAATAACTGCAATAATAGTCAACTAGGCTCTGATACCAACTTGATCTGTATAGGATCTAGACTAGATTGCAGTTTAAATGCTTAAACTTTTACAATGCTTTTACAATGATTATTTCAAGTTAATTAAAATGAAATTAACTTAAGGAAATAACATAAAGAACGTAATCAAGGTGATTATAAAAGAATGAAAGGAAATGAGCGACAGAAAGAGAGAGAAGAAGAGAAGTGCAAACAGTTGATAACGGAGTTCGTCACGAAAGTGACTACGTCTCCGGGTCCACTCCAATAGAGAGACCGATCCGATTAACTCCAAAATCGATTACAATAGCACCACCATTCTTCAAGCAATTCGGCAGTGTAACGATGCTCTGATATGCAAGAATGATTTGAAGACTCTTCAACAAGACCTCTCTTCCGTCACTTCAGCATCAGGACTTCATCACCTGAAAAAAAAAATTGATTACAATCCTCACCTCAAGCCCCCTTTTTATTCAAATAATTTGCTCAATTTGGCTCTCAACCAATTGATTTGCAAATATTCACCAAATCCATAAAAATCCTTATGAATCTCCCATATTTGCATATAAAATCTTAATAAAATATTCCTAATAATCTCTTAAATCAATTTAAACCCCTTTTAATTATCTACTCCCGGGCTTAGGAGGTTTTGGAGGTTTGATTTAATCCCTACAAGGATTCTTGTTTTTTTTTTTTTTACTTTGAATAAGGAGTTTGTTTTGATTTTTATAAGGCAATCGGCTTTGATAACTCATCAAAACACATCAATGCCCTACATATCTTAGATTGCGCGCGGGGTGTATCGGTGGCACTTCCTTTTATTGGGCCGGCGGTTGGGGGTTCAACCCCGGCCGCTGGCTTTATATAGCCAATTTTCGGCCGTTATACAACAAAAAGAACCCGTCACAACATATGGTAATGACCGCCGGCTTTGGTGGAACGGTGGACGGGCTGGCTAACTACCCGGAGGTCGTGAGTTCGAGATTTTCGGCTAACAAACTTTTAAACAAACAAACAAAGTCGTCAGTCCGCGGGGAGAGAAGAGAGACCCACATGCCGCACCAGGAGGGTGCCACGTGTCTAACGAAGATTCGCTGGAAGAGTCAACAGTTTCCACATCAACTGCCATGTGTCCCGCGATAATTTGCCAATAACTCTGACGTGTGCGATGACCTGTATGCCGACCGTGTCGACAGGTGCCGACGTGGAGGTGACGTGTAGACTGACTCATCTGCCGACTAGACGATGACGTGTCCCGCCAACTCTGTCGCTGACTCAGATGCCACCTGGATGCCACGTGTCGGCCGCTGATAGGTCCGTACCATCTGACTCACATGCCACGTCACCTGTACGGACTTGACACATGTCAACATCTGGTTGGTCCACTTCGGATTTGTACAGACTGTTGACGTCATCTTGTATGGACGCTGACGTCATCATTCACCTTCCGGTCACCAAGTCAACCAGGAGCTTTGACCGCTGATAACTCTCGCGTCTGATGCCGGATTTTGACGAAACGAGTTGCGTTGGAACGCTTGTGACGAGCTCTTCGCGATGACGCTGGTTTCATTGATTTTTGACAACGCCATTTTTTCCGCCTTCTGGATGATCCTGATCCCAGTTTGACCCAAGGTTTGACTGGCCATAACTCGTGCAAACAGACTCCTTTTTGCTCTGTTCGAGTTGCGTTGGAACCAGGACACCGAGCTCTTTCTGATGGTGCAAATTTTGGAGAAAAATGAGACACTTCAATTTTCACTGAAAAATGTCCACCGGATCAGTTTCTGACTGTCGGGATTTGGAATTCGACAAAATTTAGATTTTTAGTCCTAAGATGTGACTCATTCACCACTGGTAGTGAATAAATCCTCTCCCAAAATTCTGAAAAAATAGGAGACAACTCTGCAAAACCAGATCTAGAAATCTCTTATTCTCAGGTTGTCGAAGTCAATTCTACAGGAAACGGATATAAAACCTTCTCCAAGCTTGAAATATGAATGAGTTGACTTGTTGACCACTCTTCAACACCAAAAATCTTGTTAAATCTACACACAAATTTCTACAAACACACATGCAATAGGGGAAAAATGGTTGAGAGTTATGAAATAGGGGTTTGCCTTGGTCAAACCCCACATAAAACAATGAAATGAAAGAGGATGATAAACTAATAACATGCAATAGCTATCAACTTACCAAACCATTGATGATGCAAATCCGAAATAATGTCAATGGATGCTCCAAAGTGCTTGAATATTGCTTGAATTGATGTTGTAAGATGCTTGAATGCTAGAGATGTGAGATTGAATGCTTGAATGAATGAGGAGATTGAAGGAGATGTAAAATGAGGTGAAAATAAGTTATTTATACAATCTTGTGCCTTAGTTACCCGTTCATACCTCATCACGAGCCAACATCAAGTAATTTTGAATAAAAAACTAAAAGAAAATTTTAATTTTTTTGAATTTGGAGCCAAGGGGGACTCATTCACCACCCATGGCGAATGGGTCCCACCTAGGACCTAAAAATGGGTGTCGAGAATTATCTTCTATTTAATGTTGTTTGTTGGGTTAACATTAAAAAAAAAACTTAATTAAAGCATATGAGGGCATAAAGGGACCAAATAAAGCATGAGACAGGGATAAATAGTGAAGTTGGGACTAGAAAAGTGTGAGATCTTGTTACAAGACTTTACAACACTTCATTATAGGACTTGATTAGTGATGAAAAGGTGATTTTTAGGTAAATTGTAAAGAATAGAGTGTAGAAGAGCATAGAAATGTCTTACAACACTTCAGAACACCTTCACAAGATGTCATTATTTGAATTTTAGTACCTAAATATGCATGTTCAAGCATCTTACAACATGAAATCAGAGCAAAATATATCAAATACCATGAAAAAAGGCCTAAAAGGCCATGAAAATGACAAGGGGCCATTTTTCTATGACACATTTAGCCCCCACTTTACTGAGAGGATGAACTTTCTTCAAACTCACACTAAAGTAGCCATGAACATCAAGAAGAGGGTCCAAATGCACTTACGTTAGCAAGATGGAATGACAACGATCAAGAGGGATGATCAAGCCCCCAAGATGAATATCCCATGGAAAACTAAGCATAAGAACAAAGGAACACACAAGTTTTGAAATGAATCAAATGAAGCTTTGATCGTCCAACTAGTTGTGGGTTAGATCTACGCTGATTGTTTGAAAATAGAATGTGTACTCACTCTAGGGTGACAAAACACATAATGGTCCATTGGGTGAGAAGGCCCAAATGTACTCAATCTAGGTCCATGGAACTTCTGGTTGTCTGCGGGGTGAGAAATCCCAAAAAGATAAGATACATGCGCTAGTTGGTATGAACTCACAAACACAAAGGTGGCTATGGGGAAAAGTAATGCCGCTAGGTGGGCTTCTTTCTCAACCATATTAAACTTATGCCTCCTGATAACTTTAACAAGGCTCCACAAAGGAAAATGTCATGAACAAATAGAAGGGTGCCACAGTCATGCAAGTTGCATTATGCAAGGTGGAAAAAGGTGCAAAATGCAAAAATGTAAAATATCAAGTGTAAAATCTGAAAGATGTTCAAAGGAGTTTTGTTAAGTTCATGCAAGGTCAGTCACTTAGGGAACATTGTGTCTAATGTCTCCAAGAGAGGACCAATCAAAGAATAGTATATTCACAACTTAGGGGATGTAGTGCATCACATTAGGCCACCAAGAGGAATGTAATATGCTAAGATAGATCAAATTTATGAAAGACATCACACCCAATGTCATCCACAAAGTGATGAAAACATCATATGAAGTGACAAGGCTACACTAGGAACCAAGAATGTAAATGAATTAATGGTACTGTATGCCCCCCACTTTAAAGGAATTGCTACACATTGTTCTGTGAGAAATTACTTTAAAGTAGCGAAGGAAAGAAAAAGAAAAAAGAAAACAAGACATGAGATCCAACTTGGAAAGCCCTATGCCAAGTCATATGTTTCAAAGTTAGGCTACGTCATGTCAAGGAAAATGAAAAAAAAACTGAAAGGGAGTTGCCCCAAGAAAAGAGCACACCAAACACATAAGGGATCTACTGATTTGGGGTCAGTATGTTCATTGCTGCAATGTGTTTATGAAAGAGCTCAAAACTGTCATCATTCCCCAAAGCACATAGAACTAGAAGAATGACACAAAGAGAGCAAAAAAAAAGGAAAAATGAAGTCCATTTTGGGTCAACATGGAAGAGACATTGCAGTCTTAATGCCTTGCATCATCCCCAAAAGGAAAAAACAAGTAAAAAGAAAGAAAATGAAAAGGTGAAAGAAAATGATAAAGCTTTTGGGTCAACATGAAGGAGACATTTCAGTCTTGATGCCTTGCATCATCCCCAAAAGGAAAACACAAAACAAAAGAAAATAAAAGAAAAGAAAAAGGACCGTTTGGGTCAACATGGAAGAGACATAGGGCATCTCTCCGCTTTGCATCATCCCCAAAAGGAGAACACCAAACAAAAGTGAAAAAGACAAGGATCTTTTGGGTCAACATGGAAGAGACATAGGGTGTCTCTACACTTTGCATCATCCCCAAAAGGAAAACACAAAACAAAATCGAAAAAGACAATGCATGACGAATATAAGAATAGAGGTACAAATAGAAGAAGTGTACAAAGAGAGGGAACATAAAACACATGATACATCAGGTTCACTAAAATGAATTGTTGAAATTTGGGTTTCTAAGGACTTCTCTAGATCTTCTAGGGTTTTTCACCTAAAAGGAGAGAGATAGGGCCCAAAAATGCTAAGGGTTCATTCAAATTATGTTATGTATGATGTTCTCTAAGCTAAGTGAAATGAACTAAATGCAAGTAAGTGATTTAAATGAATGACTATGATTGCAAAAACTAAGATTTAAAATACATTTGAAAACACACTATGATATGCAAACAATGAACTAAATGATGAAATTATGTAGAATAGAAAGAAATAGGATGAAATAGAGCACACTTAGGAAAGATTTGATGAACCTGGAATGTTGTGAATGTTGATTGAAATTATTGAAATTTCACATTGGGACTCATTCGCCTAGTGTGGCGAATTAGTCCTCCTGCTGGTGAAAAAGTGTTGGAAACTAGTTTTTGACTGTCGGGATCCATAATCTGACAAAATTTAGATTTTTAGTCCTAAGGTGGGACTCATTCACCACTGGTGGTGAATCAGTCCTCTCCCAAAATTCTGAAAAATTAGGAGACAACACTACAACACCAAATCTGGAAATATCTAATTGTCAGGTTGTCGAAGTCAATTTTCCAGGGAATAGACATAAAACCTTCTCCAAGCTTGAAATATGAATGAGTTGACATGAAGCACCTAGTTGAGTTGTTGACCAATCTTCAACACCAAAAATCTTGTTAAATCTGCACACAGAAGTTTACAAACGCACATGTAATAGGGGAAAAATGGTTGAGGGTTAGCAAATAGGGGTTTGCCTTGGTCAAACCCCATTTTGGTAATCAAACCCTTAATGAAACAATGAAATGAAATTTGGATGATAAACTAATAACATGCAATAGCTATCAACTTACCCAACCCTTGATGATTCAAATCTAAAATAATGTCAATGGATCATGCTTCAAAGTGCTTGAATATTGCTTGAATTGATGTTGTAAGATGCTTGAATGCTAGAGATGTGAGATTGTAGGAGATGTAAAATGAGGTGAAAGTGACTTATTTATACAATTGTGTGCCTTAGTTACCCATTCATACCTCATTGCAGGTCAACATCAAGTGATTTTGAATAAAACCCCAAAGGAAATTTTAAATTTTTTGAATTTGGAGCCAAGGGGGACTCATTCGCCACCCATGGAAAATGGGTTCCACCTAGGCCCTAAAAATGGGTGTTGGGAATTATCTTGTATTTAATGTTGTTTGTCAGGTTAACATTCAAAAATACACTTAATTAAAGCATATGAGGGCTTAAAGGGACCAAATAAAGCATGAGAAAGGGATAAATAGTGAAGTTGGGACTAGAAAAGTGTGAGATCTTGTTACAAGACTTTACAACACTTCATTATAGGACTTGATTAGTGATGAAAAGGTGTTTTTTAGGTAAATTATAATTAATAGAGTCTATAAGAGTGTAGAAATGTCTTACAAAACTTCACAACACCTTCACAAGACATCATTATTTGAATTGAAGTACCTAAATATGCATGTTCAAGCCATGTTACAACATGAAATCAGAGAAAACTATATCAAATTCCATGAAATAAGGCCTAAAAGGCCATGAAAATGATAAGGGGCCATTTTTCTATGGCACATGATTGAGGGTCCAATGTATAGGGTAGAGGGTATAGGGGTTGAGGGATTATGGTTTAAGGGTTGAGGGATTAAGTTTCAATAGGGTTGAGGGATTAATGTAGAGAGTTTACTAAGTTGATTTAAGGGTTTAAGGGTTGAGGGATTAGGGTTGAGGGTAGAGGGTAGGGGATTGAGGGTATAGGGTTTAAGAGTTGAGGGTTTAGGTTTTAGGGTTGAGTATTTAAGGGTTTATAGGGTAGAGGGTAGAGGGTTTAAGGGTTGAGGGTACATGGTTGGGGGATTTGGGTTGAGGGTCCAATTTATGGGGTAGAGGGTATAGGTGTTGAGGGGTTAGGGTGTAAGGGTTGAGGAATTAAGGGTCAAGAGGGTTGAGGGATTAGGGTATACATTTTACTAAGTGGGTTTAAGGGTTTAAGGGTTGATGGATTAGGGTTGAGGGTAGAGGGTAAAGGATTGAGGGTAGAGGGTTTAAGGTTTGAGGGTTTAGGGTTTAGGGTTTAGGGTTTAGGGTTGAGTGTTTAAGGGTTTATATGGTAGATGGTAGAGGGTAGAGGGTTTAAGGGTTGAGGGTTTAGGGTTGAGGGTAGAGGATTGGGGGTATAGGGTTGGGAGATTATGGTTGAGGGTCCAATGTATAGGGTAGAGGGTATAGGGGTTGGGGGATTAGGGTTGAGGGTTGAGGGATTAAGGGTCAAGAGGGTTGAGGGATTAGGGGTAGAGAGTTTACTAAGTGGGTTTAAGGGTTGAGGGATTAGGGTTGAGGGTATAGGGTAGAGGATTGAGGGTAGAGGGTAGAGGCCGGCATTTTAGGGTTTAAGGGTTGGATGGTTGAGGAATAAGGGTCAAGAGGGTTGAGGGATTAGGCAGAGAGTTTACTAAGTGGGTTTAAGGGTTTGCTGGGCTGAGGGATCATGGCTGAGGGTGGTGGAGGCAGAGGACTGATGCTAGAGGGCAGATGGCTCTAAGGGCTTTAGGGCTCTAAGGGCTGAGTGCTCAAGGGTTTATAGGGTAGAGGGTAGAGGGTGAGGGTCTTGGAGGGCTGAGGGTTAGGGCTCTAAGGCTGAGGGTGCAGACGCATTGAGGCCATAGGGTTGAGGGGTCCAAATGCATAGGGCATAGGTAATAGGGGCTGAGGGATTAGGCTTCTAAGGGCTGAGAGCTGAGGGCTGGAGTGATTAAGGCAGAGAGGGCTGGGAGGGACTACACAGAGAGTTTAGTAAGTGGGTTTAAGGGTTGAGGGATTAGGATTGAGGGTAGAGGGTATTGGGTTGAGGGTAGAGGGTTTAAGGGTTTAGGGTTTAAGGTTTGAGGGTTGAGGGTTTAGGGTTTAGTGTTTAGGGCTGAGGTTTAAGTGTTTCATGTGGTATTGGGTGAGGGTAAAAGGTTTAAGGGGTTGGAGGGTTGAGGGTAGAGGATTTAGGTATATGGTTGGAAGGACAAAGCTGAGGGTCCAATGTATAGGGTAGAGCATATAGGGGTTGAGGCATTAGGATTTAAGGGTTGAGGGTTTAAGGGTCAATATGGTTGAGGGATTAGGGTAGAGAGTTTACTAAATGGGTTTAAGGGATTAAGAGTTGAGGGATTAGGGTTGAGGGTAGAGCCTAGAGGATTAAGGGTAGAGGGTAGAGAATTTAAAGGTTCATAATAGCACAATAGAAAATTAACACATTAAATAGTGCTAGATTTTGGTGTATTTGAGCTCATGAATTGGGAACTTCTGCTTGGGAAAAACTAGGAGCAAAATGGTCTGTTCACTTCGGCACCGGATTTAACGCCTAGTTTAGCGTCGAATTTTTGTTGCTTCCAGATTGGCTTATGATTTTACTTTTGGTTTTGCTTCTTGTGTTGCTTGCATGTTTTCTTCCATTTTTGCTTCCAGGTTTTCCTCCTGTTTTTCTTCTAGTTTTTCTTCGAGTTTTGCTTCCAGATTTTCTTTCAGTTTTGATTCCAATTTTTCTTCCAATTTTGCTTCTAATTTTTCTTCCAATTTTACTTCCAGTTTTTCTTCCAAGATTGCTTCTAGTTTTTCTTCCATTGTTGCTTCCTTTTTTATTCTAAAAATTATTCTTGTTTTGCTTCCATTTATTAATTTAATATGTTTTATTTCAATTTAATTAGTTAAATATATCGTGCCTCTTAAATATCTCATATGATTATAGAGTAAGTAAATTAA
>VDFB02281492.1:281153211-281423380 GCA_007258455.2 Sequoia sempervirens | reverse complement strand
TGAGTGAGTGAGAGAGAGAGTTGAGAGAGGGAGAGGGGGTATGAGGGAGAGACCTGAGAGAGAGAGGGAGTGGGAAAGAGATAGGAGTGAGTGAGGGTATAAGGGTTAAGGATAGAGGGTAGAGGGGAGAGATATAGAATTAAGATTTAAGGGTAGGGGGAGAGAGATAGAATTAGGGTATATAGGGTATAGACAGAGAGAAAAAAGAAATCTATTACAAAACTATTTTTCTCATAACATGAGCATATTTTGAAGAAGTAGAGATATAACTATTTTAGAAAGAAATAACACACTCACATTATAATGTGAGCACGTGTTGGATTGCTCTAAAAATGGTATAAAAATCATTATACCCATGATCTAAAGGCCTACATTCTACATATTCTCCTAGTTTTGCACGTGCTTTGACAAAAAATAGCTTTTTGATGATGTTGTGAAGTGTGCATGCATGTTTTTCACATTCCACCACCTTTTTCATGATATTTCCACCACCTTTTCATGAAATAGCATATTTGTCACATTGAAAGGCATATAATATCAATTCAAGTTTGAATTCCAGTGAAAACTAATATACAATTGAAGTTTGGAAGGTAACAAGCTTTTGAAAAAGTCAAATTGTTGAAGAGTTTGAAGAAAGAAGAAGCAAAGGCTACATAATTGGGTAGAACTCCATTTGAAACTTTGGTTTTTTAGGTATGTGAAGTCTTTACACACTTTCTTTCATTCTATTATGGCTCTTTCATTTTTGTTATTTTGCATATTCCATGTTGATCATTGTTTGTTTGTCATTATAACCTTGGGTTGTCAATGCACATTTTAAATTACACAATTGTATACACTTTCCAATTAAATTTTTAAACCACATCTTTTTGAGGCATTTTGTTATTTAACAATTGACTTACCTTGTGTATGCTTCCACATTTTTTACATGCATATATGACATAAGTGTTAAGGAAGTAAAATAAAACATGATCATTTCTCAATCCTTTATTATGGATGTGCATACCACTCCCCAAATATTTCATTGAGGTATTTTTTCAAACAGTTATACCAACCAGTTGATTGCCTTGTCTATGCTACCAAAATTTCCATACATGTCTCTAAAAAATTGGAATACACTCCTCCCACATTGATAGCTCTTTGAAACTATTTTGGTTTTCATCTCTATTTCTAAATTACCTCATCACTATAGCTACCTCATCACCTATGTTGTGATATATTTTAAATGTTTCCTTGATTAGTCTACCTACAAGGGATTCTAACCCTTCTCTCCACTGTTTCAAGACTCTTTATTCAAGGCTAATTTATCAACTTGGGGAAAGGTTTAGCCTATCTTGCAGAGCATCTACAAAAAAACAACAAACCATCAAGGGTACTTCTGACCCTAAACACAACTTGATAAGATCAATTGACAATTCACCAAAAACTCATTTCAACTCTCAACAAAAACCCTTCATTTTCACTTCATTTCTATAAAGAATAAAATCATCAAACTTTCCTATATATAAGTTCCTTCCATCTATTTTTATTTCATTTCCATTTTGGATGCTCTTTCTTTTTCTTCTTTTACTTTGCGTATTTGTAAGTAAACTACTAAAAATTGATTGTTCTCTCCTTGCAAAAAATACTGATTTATGAGCCATCGAAGAGAATCTCAGCCTAAAAATTAATGTAACATCCTTATTTTTATGGTCTTGACAAATCTTAATTCTGATTTGAAGCCATTATAAAAGAGTGTGTGAAGCTTAGCAAGGGAATCTCAAGTTACTCATTTGAAGTTAACCTCATAATGAGCACCTATGATGTAGAAATTATAAGAGAATCTCGAATGTATGAGTGAAATCATAAAATATCCATGAGAACGAAGTACCTAAGGAATTTTAATGAGATTTACTTGTAATAAGATTTACTCAATTATTGAAATTTGGTGCAGGGGCACCAAGGTTATTGAGCAAATTTGGTTCGTGGAAGTCTTAAATTAGTTTTCTGTTTTTAGTTTTTTCAATTGAATAAGGTCATATTAGACCAATTTATAATGTCATAATTCATGTTAGTTGGTTTTTGGGTCATTTTGGAGTTCATGTTGCATATTTGTCAAAATGATGTAAAATTGCAAAAATTGAAAAGTTGTCAATGTGAAAAAAGTGCAAAAAAATGTAAGCTTGAAGAAGCCCAAGGGTCATGAGAATTAAAAGGGAAGTTAGAGAAATTTTCTAAGGTTGGTTAATGCTTAAATATGTTGGGAACTTGAAGGAAGAGGTTGTTGAAGGTTTTTGTGAAGGAAAAACAATAAAAATCCCCTGATTTCTCTTGTAATTTTGTGTATTTCATTGAATTTTGTTGTTGCAAACTATTATACTTGGTCGTAAAAAAGTATTGTGTCTTAAAATATTTTCCAATTGGTAGAGATATGTGTTAGCTACATTTTGGCTTTGGAGTGATGGAAATTCATTGAATTTTAAGAATTTTATTGTCAAATTACTGACTGTGGGTCTGTACAACCAGCCATAAGGGTTTGAAGACTAAAAATGAATAAATGTCTCATTCCACCTATTGTTTCTCTCTTTGGCTTAGTGGAATAAGTAAAAAATGGTAGGATTAGATGTAGGAATAAGATTTAGGAGTAGGTAAAATGTTTAGGAATTTTTTTGGTTGTTGTCCTAGAGGAAATTGGGTTAATTTTGGCTTAAAAATGGAGTTTAGATGTTGGATTTTGGTGAAATTTTCTTAGGAAAGATTGGGAGATGATTGATTTGGCATGAGAAAACATATATTGAAGTGTTTGAAGCTTTGGAAGGGCAGGGAAGGTGAGTTGAGTTCTTGGGCATGATGCCCTAATTTTCAAACTGTGTATTTGGAGTGAAATTTGATGGTTAGAGGAGGGAAGTTGCAGAAACTCTTGGGGGCAATAGATTTTGATGAACCTTCAAACATGTGCAGACATAACTAAAGGTGTTTGAGGCCTTGGTTGGCTATGTAGAAGCATGGAACAATGTTTTTCAATAAACCCCTTTGGAATGGCATAAATTGATGGTTTCATGTTTTGGTGTCATAAGAAGTGATTCTGATAGCAATACAGGGAGGAAATCAACTCACTTCCACAATACAAAAGGATTCCAACCTCCTTCCTTCCCTCAAAACTCAATCTTGGCTTATTTTCATCTTTTCATCTAGTCACTCTTGTAGGTCTCCAGACCTATTTTTCCCACCTTAACTCTTAAAATTCCTTAACAATCTCTACAACAAATGACCATTTTAGGCACCCATTTAAGCCTTCTTCAACATACATCAAAACCTCATAAGACTCTTTTGGATCATCTTTCACAAAACAAGAAAACTACGTTGTCCAAAAGGCTAATTAGGCCAAATTAACACAACAACCCCCCTTTATTCTTCCTATCACATGCAAACCACCATTGGGCAACATCAACCAGTCTTCCAAACCACCAATTCCTCCACTTTGAGGGCATGATAAGCGCTCTAACATAACAAACCCCAAAACCCTCTTCTTTCACAAGTTAGGCAAGGGTTTATTGAAGTCCCATACTCCAATCCTTCCCACAGCCAACAAAAGCCTGAAACACCTTCAAAAAGATCTGCACAAGATTAAAAGTTCAAGAGATATTGCTGCCCCCAAATGTTTCTTCAAACCCTAGCACTAAACCACCATTTTCCACTCAAAAATGCACCATTTGACATCTAGGGAATCACCTAAAAACCCTCTATTCACCTCCCTTGCACACAAAAATTTGTGCACATGTTTTATAACCCTAACTAAGCCTTTCCACCAAGTTACAGAAGCATATAGTGGGTGGAAGGCTTAATATGACATTTTAATGCACTCAAAACCCTTAAAATAGGGTATACAAACCGACCCTCAGTAATTGGCTTCGAAAATGCAAAAAATCAATTGAAATCCAACCAAACCAAAACTAAAATGGAGTTAAGTATATTTCCCATCGAATTCCATCCAAAAGAGAGAACAATCACCCTGCATGGAACTGTATAATTCAATGAAACATCTGATTTCTAGTAAAAATACTGAAAATTGCAAGGAAATAATGAATTATATTGATCTTCTTCTAAGTACATCTCCAACCTCAACCTCTAACCATGTGAGGTCTTTTTAAACACAAAGAAACCCAACTACCTTGTCCCAATCGATTTCAAAAATCTAACCGTTGTCATTCAAATTTGTTGCAATTTTTCAACTTACAAATTTGACAACTTTTCCATTTTAACTCTTTATTGCACTATAAACTCCCGAATCACCTAAATGACACAAAAATGACCCCCTAGACACTAGAATGGCCTTGACATGGCCTTATTACATCCAAAGACTTAAACTTTCAAAGAAACCAAACTAAGATTCCCCAATTTCATGTCTTGGTCATAGTGCACCTGCACCAAATTCTTTAATCAAAAGTTATTGATTTATGCTAGGAATGGTCCTCTTTCACACCCAAACATGCTGAATCGCTTTGAGCTATGTTCAACCGGCTCGATCCCTTAAGGGTCCAAAGTGCAAAAGGCAACAATATTTGACGGGGTAGTATTCAGAAACCGTGATGCTTACGAAATCTCTATCTGAGCCTATGAGATCATGTTGAGCCCCTATACAATAACCTCTCTCAGTTTTTGTTATCTCAGAGTGGTTTTCCCATGGTGTTCAATTTTCAGTTGATGGAAAAACTGTCAAATGCAAGCATTGCAAAGTTTCAAAGTGGTGCAACTTTCATTCTGCAACTCGTGTGACCAAACAGACTATTCCAATGCATTTGAATAGGTATGTTTACACTAGGCATGGTCCTGTTTCATACCCAAACACGCAGAATTGCTCCGAGCTACGTTCAACTAGATTGATCCCTTAAGAGTCCAAAGTGAAAAATGGTTGCAAATTTTAGCATACTGTTACTCGGATATTGTGATGCTTATAAATTTCTCATTTGATCCTATGGGATTTTTTTGGGCCCCCTCTACAATAAACTCTCTTAGTTTTCACTATCTCAGAGGCATTTTCCCGTGGTTGTGAATTTTCACTTGGGGAAAAAGATTTTCAAATGCAAGTAGTGAAAAAGTGCAAAGTAGTGCAAATTTTATTCTATAACTCATGTGAACAAAAAAACTATTCCGTGTTAGAATAGGTAGGTTTACACTAGGCATGGTCCTCTTTCACACCCAAACATGCGAAATCACTCTGAGCTATGTTTAGCCAGATCGATCCCTTAAGAGTCCAAAGTGCAAAATTGTTGCAAATTTCAACATGTTGTTACTTGAATACTGTGATGCTTAGAAACTTCTCATTTGATCCTATAGGATTGCAAAGGGCCCCTTTATAAGAACCTCTCTTGGTTTTTGCTATCTCGGAGGCATTTTCCCATGGTGGAAAATTTTCACTTGGGGAAAAGTTGTTAAATGTAAGTAGTTGAAAATTGCAAAGTGGTGCAACTTTCATTCTACAACTTGTGTGACAAAACGAGCTATTCCAACGTGTCTAAATATGTACGTTTACGCTAGGAATGGTCCCCTTTTGCACCCAAACATTCAGAATCACTCCTAGCTACGTTCAACCAGATCAATCCCTTAAGAGTCCAAAGTGCAAAATGACCGCAAACTTCAGGATGTTGTTACTCAGATACCGTGATGCTTATAAAATTTTCATATAATCCTATAGAATTGCATTGGGACCCTCTACAATATCCTCTCTCAGTTTTTGCTATCTCAGAGGCATTTTCCCGTGGTGGAAATTTTTACTTGGGGAAAATGTTGTCAAATGCAAGTAGTTGAAAGTTGCAAAGTGGTGCAACTCGTGTGACCAAACAAACTGTTCCAACACATACGAATAGGTATTTTTATGCTAGGCATGGTGCTCTTTCATAGCCAAAGACTCAGAATTACTTTGAGTTACGTTCAACTGGATAAATCCCTTAAGAGTGCAAAATGCAAAATGGTTGCAAAATTCAGCATATTGTTACTCGAATAAAGTGATGCTTAGAAACTTCTTGTCTAATCCTATAGGATCGTGTTGGGCCCCTCTACAATAACGTCTCTCGGTTTTCACTATCTCAGAGGAATTTTCTCGTGGTGGCGAATTTTCACTTGGGAAAAAAGTTGTCAAATGCAAGTAGTTGAAATTTGAAAAGTGGTGCAACTTTCATTCTGTAACTTGTGTGACTAAAAAAAATATTCCAATATGTTTGAATAATTATGTTTATGCCAGGAATGGTCTTCTTTCACACTCAAACACGCGAAATCACTCCGAGCTACGTTCAACCAAATCGATTTATTTAGGAGTCCAAAGTGCAAAATGGCTGAAAACTTCAACATGCTATTACTTAGATACTGTGATGCTTAGAAACTTATCGTATGATCATATGGGATTGCATTGGGACCCTCTATGATAGCCTATCTCATTTTTCACTATCTCAGAGGCATTTTCCCGTGGTGACGAATTTTCACTTGGGGAAAAAGTTATCAAATGCAAGTAGTTGAAAGTTGCAAAGTGGTGCAACTTTCATTTTGGAGCTCATGTGACCAAATGGATTATTCCAAAATGCATGAATAGGTATGTTTATGCTAGACATGGTCCTCTTTCACACCCAAACACGCAAAATTTCTCTGAGCTACGTTCAACCAGATTGATCCCGTAAGGGTCCAAAGTGCAAAATGGCTACAAAATTCAACATATTGTTACTCGGATATCGTGATGCCTAGAAAATTCTCATTTGATCCTATAGGAATGAATTGAGCCCCTCTACAATAACCTCTCTCAAGTTTCGCTAACTCTGAGGCCTTTTCCTGTGGTGGTGAATTTTCACTTGGGGAAAAAGTTGTCAAATGCAAGTAGTTGAAAGTTGAAAAATGGTGCAACTTTCGTTCTGCAGCTCGTGTGACCAAAAAAACTATTTCAACAAGTCCAAATAGGTATTTTTACACTATACATGGTCCTCTTTTGCACCCAACAAGTGGAATTTCTTTGAGCTACATTCAATTGGATCAATCCCTTAAGGGTCGAAAGTGCAAAAGGGAAGCAATCTTTGACAGACTATTACTTAAAAATTGTGATGCTTACGAACTCTCCATCTGAGCCTATGGGATCGCATTGGACCCATATACAATAACCTCTCTTAGTTCTTGTTATCTCAGATTCATTTTCTTGTGGTGTCTAGTTTTCACTTGATGGAAAAAGTGTCAAATGCAAGCAGTGTAGTGGCCCCTTTATTGAATATTGCTATTGTAGAGTAGTTGCACGACCTGTACAGCCTGATGGTGACTCCAAATTGATTTGAAATTTTGTTTTAGTTTCCTATCTATCATTTTGATTGAGTTTGAGGCGTTCCCATTAGGGTTGTAGAATCTTATTGAGTTTCCCTGTAGGCGGATCTGAAACTCCAATTTTAAGGTTTTGAAGACATAAAAATGTGGTTATGGCCCATTCCACTGATTGTAACTCCTATAGTTGAGTGTAATGGTCCCAATATTATAGGATTTAATTGATTGAATGGTTTTTGGAGCAAGAGAGGTCATTTTGGGGTTTGGGCATGATTCCCTGGTTGTCAAATTTGAATTTTTTTAGTGAAATTTGATGGTTAAAGGTGGATAGGTGAGGAAAAATCTTGGGGTAGAAAATTTTGGTGATAGATTAAGCATGTGCGGGCCATTTGAAGCATGTTTGATCCATTGGTGAGGTGTAAAGAAGCTGGGAAGTGGGATTTTCAGTAAACCCCTTTGTAACTTGCTAAAAATAAGGGTTTTGTATAGAGAGGACTTAGTGAGTAGTTCACTGGCTAAAAGTTGTAGATTTGGTGGTTTTATAGACTAGTAAATGACTATCCATAGGTATTTTGGGTTGACAGATTGTTTAGAGGAAATTTTCTTTGTAAATTAGGCCTATTTGGCTTAAAGGAACAACATAGAAGCATCAGTTTGAGGGATTTGTTCCAAAAGAGTTATATGAGATTTTGAGAAATGTTTTGGTATGCCTTAAAGGGTGTCTAAAAATATAATTGGTTAATTGGTTTGAGAGTGGAGTTGTGAGATAGGTCCAAAAAACTAGGTCTACAGATCTATAAGGCAAATAGTGAAGTTGTGAAGGGAATCACCCTAGTAAGGGTTTTTGAGATTCAAGGATTGTTCAAGAAATCAGTTGAATTTTTGATTGGTAATTGAAGGCCTCCTTGCTCTGCATCATTTCTCTCTTGCAATTTTGGGTGGATTATTACTTTCAAAGTATTGGGAATGCTTTTCCTATTTTCTAATTGGTAGTTGCCATTATAGAAGGCTCATCTCTTGATATATTTTATACTAATTCTTAATCAATTATCAAGTTAATAATCAGTGCATTTATTTACAGTTATTCTTTTATTTTCAATTTGTGTAATTTTGGAATATGTAACTCTACTAGTATTCCTAGAAATATTAAAGTTGTTTAGCATTGACAAATAAAGTTGTTTAACATCAATCAATTAATATTCAAGACAAACCATGAAGGACAACAATGATCAATGCTAGGGCTAACCAATTAATAAGTATACATGTGAATAATTCAAGCATGTACATGTGAATAAGGGAAGTACAAGTACTCAAAAACACGTAAGCCTTGAAGTATACACACGAATACATAGTATACATAAATTAATATAGAGTATATGCTTGAATACAAGTTATATGCATGCAAACATGTAAGTCACAAATTATACATTGGAATACACGTAAGTCACAAATTATACATGTAAGTTGTAAAGTATACACTTGAATACACATAACTCATATCTATAGATTTATAATGTAAATATGGACACCATCGATAATTTTTTTTTTGTATTAACCAAATATCCATGTAGGAATATATCAATATATGTTGATATAAGTATAAAATATAGGTACAAAATAGTCATATAGGCTTAACAGAATGCCATATAGGAATATAATGTCAAATATATCCAATACAAAATATGTACAAAAATTCCATATAGGCATACAACAAAGGGCTTTGGAATCAAAAGTCATCACTTTCCATGCTCTCAAAATAAACTCTTTCCCTTTGCTTGTCAATCAGATGGAAATACATCTGTTACTAGTTTATGTTGTGGTCAAGGAGTGCTCTGAGTGCTCCTCCTAGGGTTTAGTTCTTGGTCAAGTCTTATCTTTTACAATAAGAAGTAAAGACATTAATATATAGAAATTACATTAAAAAAATGATATATTTAACAAAATAATCACTTAGCGCCATCTAATGATCACTCTCCACGAGGGAAATATTCAAATACCCATGCTAAGTTGTGTTGAAGCCTTGTATAATTCATCCAAATAGAAATTAAACTACGAATCAATAATGGTTTGATTTTTTACTAACATCTATAACAATGAATGTAAATTGAAATTTAGTAATTTTCCTCATACCTCCCCTATCAGAGCCATCAAGGATTCTATAGTAGATGAAACAATGATGTCCATTGCCATCTAAACATTCAGAGGTGTCTTCGCTTGAAACATCTGAAAATAAAACAACAAATTATTCAATAATGAAAACTACAATAGTGATTAACATCATGACTTATAATGTATGAGATAATGAACAAAATTTTGAGTAATTATTAAACTATATATTTCTGACTATCATGCTTACTATTTTCCCTATCCATATCTTGTTCAAAAGCACATGTTTTTAGGCTTTTACCCATAGCAACAATCCGGTGAACCATTTGATAAAATTATTTCATAGACATGTATGATAACTGTGGTAGCATAGAGAAGGAAGTGAACTGTTTGAAAAAATGCATTAAAGAAATGGGGTCTCATGGTGATGGAATTCCATTACAAACAAATGCACGTTATGGCATTCCATCAGCATAAGACTGCATTTCTTTCAGGAATTTTTATCAAACAGTTCATTGTATTCTCTATGGTATTATTGCTTACTATTATGCTTTGATAAAAAAAATTCCAAGCATCCACAGTTTGTTGGAAAGCACCTATTTTAGGCTTTTAGCCATAGCAGCAAGGAAGTGAGTAGTTTGATAAAATTCTTTGGTACACATGTATGGAAAATGTGGTATCATAGAAAAGGTGGTGAGCTATTTGAAGAAATGCCTTGAAGAAATGTGGTCACATGGTGATGGAATGGCATTCCATCACCATGAGACCGCATTTCTTTGAGGCATTTTTTCAAACTACTAACTGCCTTGTCTATGCTATTGCTTACTATTATGCTTTGATAGATTTTTTCCAAGCATCCATAGTTTGTTGGAAAGAACCTTTTTTAAGCTTTTAGCCATATCAGTGAGGAAATGAACTGTTTGATAAAATGCTTTTGTAGACATGTATGGGAAATGTGGTAGAAAATAGAAAAGGCTGTGAGCTATTTGAAAAAGTGTCTCAAAGAAATTAGGTCTCATGGTGATGTCCATCACCATGAGACCACATTTCTTTGAGGCGATTTTTTCAAATGACTCATTTCCTTTTCTATGCTATTGCTTACTATTATTCTTTCAAATATTCCTTCCAAGAATCCATAGCATAGAAAAGGCAGTCAACTATTTGAAAAGATGCCTTCGTAAAAAGTGGTCTCATGGAATTCCATGATAAGAAAATGCAATTGGAAGCTACTCCTAGACTTATTACTTATGCTATGTGAAGTAATTGCATCACTGCTTATGTTGAATTTCTAAACAACTATATTGTAGTTGAAATTTTGTCATCTATCAACATCAAGTTATTAGTTATGGAATGTGAAGTAAATCTTTGAGTTTGAAAGATGTGCAATGCAACACAATCAATGATATGAATATAAAATACACAAATCTATAAGTACAATTCATTATTTAAACTCTTTATTCTATTACCTGTGTGTAGGTTTGACTAAATCCACTGGTACTGGGAGGTGTTCCCTTGAAACCTCCAATATTAGCCTTGTAGAATCCCAATCCAAATACCCACAAAACACAAGAAACAAACACATTAGACAATCATATGCAAGTAAGAACAAGGATTCCCCATGAAATCCATTAGCAAATCTTCAAATACGAATGAGAACAAGAATAGAATGAAAGAACAAGAAAGTAAGCTAAATCCTATTGAAAGCAATGCAAAATCTTGATCCCATGGGGGAATTGGTGCCAATTTGATGTGAAAATTGGCTCTTTCCCAACTCCAATGATGTGATGAAGATAATTGATGAAGGATGTAAGCTTGTGGTGATGACTTCAATGGAACTCCATATTAGCAATCTGCAAAAAAACCTAACTATGCTTGGATGAAATTGATGATAGATTGCTATGGATTTGAGTATAATAACTTTTCTAAAATTGTCGATGATCAAATGAGGAATGGAGCCTCTTATTTATAGAATTTCAAGTTGGAAGAATGTCCAAAATAGAGCAATGTGTGACTAACATTCAACTAATGGCAAGGTGCCACTTCTCCAAATGCAAGTGGATGAAGGATGCACACATTTTGATGAATGTGCCCATAAATGCAATATTTGAAATTTGAAATTGTTGAAATGACAAGGTGGAGGGAGAGTCAAATGGAGTAATGGTCACTTGGCTCAATGCAAAATGAAATAAATGCATTGTTGGAAGGACTAAGCCCACTTGATTTTGAATTCAAATTTCAGAGAATATTCTCTATTTATGCCATGTTGACATTCTCTATCAATGGAGCTCCATGTTGGAAATATGCAAAAAAACCTAACTATGCTTGGATGAAATTGATGATAGATTGCTATGGATTTGAGTATAATAACTTTTCTCAAATTTTCGATGATCAAATGAGGAATGGAGCCTCTTATTTATAGAATGTCAAGTTGGAAGAATGTCCAAAAGAGAGCAATGTGGGACTAACATTCAACCAATGGAAAGGTGCCACTTGTCCAAATGTGATTGGATGAAGGATGTGCACATTTTGATGAATGTGCCCATAAATGCAATATTTGAAATTTGAAATTGTTGAAATGAGAAGGTGGAGGGAGATTCAAATGGAGTAATGGCCACTTGGCTCAATGCAAAAGGACATGTAAGATGAAATAAATGCCTTGTTGGAAAGACTAAGCCCACTTGATTTTGAATTCAAATTTGAGAGAATATTCTCTATTGATGCCATGTTGAGAGAAAATAGAGATTTAATAAATGAATTAAATCTATTTTCATGTGCAAGTGGCAAAAGCTAGAGGATGGGATATGAGATGGGATTAAATTAATCAAGGTTAATTAATTTAATGAGAGATTAGCTGATGTGACAAATTTGACTTAGATTTATGATTGATTTAAATCAAATATGAGAAGAATATGATTTCAAGATTAATTAAATAAAGATTTTTGATTTATTTAACTAAGGAGATGAAGTTAGATTAAATCAAATAAGGTTTTAATTTATTTAATTTAATAAGATGACTTTAGGGATTTAATCATATAAGATGAATTATTTGATTAACCATGGACATAGGATTAATCAGATCAGATAAATTGATTTAATTAACAAGAAAGAATGACTTAATTAGATAAAGTGGTTTATTTAATTAAGAGAGAAAAAATTGATGAATTTAATCAAATAAAGGTATTCGATTAAATGGTTAGACAGAAGGATGATTTAGGATGAAGTGGTGTTAGTAGTCAAGATTAGATGTGCAGTGTTAATTAGTACATTTTCCATGTCTACATTTTTCCCCTCTTTGAAGCAGTGCACTCATTGCATTGTTTCAAAGAATGAACCGTATCGATCAAGAGAAACAAAAAATTTATTCAAAAAATTTCCCCACTGTTGCCCCAGTGGAGGAAATATGCTGATATACTGCTCCCTCAAGAGATCAAATGAAAATTTTGATTTTTTGGGTGATCTCGTGAAAAAAGATGGCAAGGTGGCCGACAGGTCCAAGAAGGGTCCAGGAGGTCAAAAAAATGAGGTAAAATGCCAAAAAATAGTGTTAAATGACTTTCGAACAGATGAAAATGGATTCGGGGGACCTAGACCTCTCCTGGATGGCCAAATAGGGTAAAAAAAAGGCTTAAATAGGCCTTAGGAGGCCACTTTCAATTCATTTGCACACATAGCCTTTAAATTTCCTTGCGATTTGAGCTTTGACACCCTGACGAGATGGTGCAACGATAGGTCCCGATGCACATTTCTGACTGAGTCCAGACATACCAGCGACCTCCCGGCACTAGGGCACTGGTAAGTCATCCTTGATCTTTTTTTTTCGTTTTACGCATTCATTTATTGCATTTAGAACTAGGTCTCTTGAAGCAGTGCAATATAGCATCACTCAAATTTCAATTTGGACCGCTCAGTCCTTTAAACTGGCCCATCATCACAAGATGGACCGCCATGGTGGAGTTTGGAGTTTGGGAACAAACTTCAAACTCTGACGCATTCATGAGATGCAACGCTAGATTTCAAAATCTGGTGCAGTGGTGAACTTTAGAATTAGGGTTTCAAGATTAACTACGCTGCTTTGGAAAAGTGCACCATGGTGGTACAGTTTGGGACTTTGAAGGTGCCAGTGTCGTAGTTTGCAAATTTCAAACTGCAATGCCTTCATAGATTGAGACGTTGGGGTGATTTCTGAGTGTTGGGATTAGCTCGGGCTAATTTTTTCTTGATGATTTTAGCACGATGAGGTTTTTTGATGTAGGAGGCAGTGAGGGAGCTTTATTCTCGCGAGCACAGATGACCAGAGATATTTCGTTACTTACAAGATTTGACTGACAGGGAGCAGAAGCGGCTACGAGAGATGGGGCTATGGTATATTGCTTATGCAGGACCTGTGCAGACCCATCTCGGGATGATGTCAACGCTTGTTGAGAGATGGCACATTGAGACCTCATCTTTCCATCTTCCTACTGGTGAGGCCACCATCACCTTGGAGGGTGTGTGGCACATACTTAGATTTCTGATTCATGGGCGGTGAGTGATATTTGATATGGATGTCGGATGAGATGCATGTCATGCAGTCCTGGCTATAGAGGAGATTATATACTACGAGGGCTAGATCAAGTTAGAGCACCATAGGATGCTCACGACACCCTTCTAACTAGTGATTGTTGTCGTTATCTTAGGTCTTGTCACTCTAGATCGACAAGGCCAGTACTTCAGTCCTGGTTGGTGGCTCTACTGGGAGCGGATGGTTCGTGACAGGCCAGTCCATTTTGCATGGGGTCCTATTCTTATAGCCTCCCTCTATAGGGATTTACATGAGTACATAATTTAGATGGAAAAGCTCTTGGAGTAGGTGTCATGCTCCTTCATGTTTGGGCATGGGAGAATATCTCCGTTCTTCGGTCGTGGGTTGTTCCAGTGCCAGTTTGGTTCGATGATCCAACAATGCGGCGTTAGAGGGGTGGTGTGTCATTCACACACACAGGCGAGCACAAGATTCCTCATTGGAGGAGGGTCCTTGATGACATGACAATGTTCACATGGTGCCCATACCTTGGTTAGCTTAGATGGGATGATGATGTACAATAGCTGTTCTTTTCCTGCCAGGATCAACTTATGCAAGGGTGGGAGCATACTATGTTAGAGATATACCTGTCGGGCAGGGTTCAATGCCAATTCAATGAGGCACAAGACATACCAGATGATGGCTATGTGGCCATCTTTTCCAGGATAGTGTCATAGAGTGCATGGGGGTGGTACATTCCTACCCATGAGGTAGTGAATAGTTTCAGAAAGCCAGTGGCCTAGCCATGGGCATATGATTAGGGAGTTGTTGATCCAAGGACCACACAGGCCTATCAAGATTGGTTTCAGCCACCTCTATGGCTGATAGTTCTAGGTGTAGCCTTTTCTCGACGAAGAGCCAGGGGGAGGGGTGCAGGTCAAGGACGAGGAGGTGGCGGTCATCCTGTAGAACAACCAACATAGGATCAGGTTGATCAACCCCATGCAGATGTCCATATGCAGGACCAGGACCACGGGTAGGACGGGAATCAGGATCAAGTTGCCACACCACCATGAGATGGGGGGAAGGATTAGCCTCATGTGCAGCCTCTGTCAGTACATCCAACGGGTCAGTCGGATCTGAGAGATAGTCTAATATTAAAGTTGTAGGCCTAGGTTCAGGCTTTGACAATAGAGAGGGATTAGGCCTGGGCTGAGAGGGAGCAGGCGATCTTACAGAGGTAGGCCGCAGAGCTACAGGCAGCCATAGAGATGGGCTACAAATAGTAGCTGGAGAGTATGGCGGCTTCCTCCTCCTGACACATGGTATCACTTCGGTCCTACAGAGAGGCCATTCGAGAGGCAGACTATTATGAGATGCATTATCATCTGGTCATACCGAGAGTAGCCCTGGTTCCATATTTTTGACAGGGGACCAGTGAAAGACCTACAGAGGGCTAGGGTGATAGAGGCGGTGGCGAGGGTAGCAGCTAGGAGGGTTAGGCTGCCTTTGATTAAGATATTATTCCTTTGCCCCATATGTGCTCATTTTTTATAGCCCATTGGGCCTTTTGTACTCATACACACATGTACAATGATCCTGATTATTATTTTGTATTATGACAATCCTTTGATGATATACACATATATATATATATATATAAGATGTTGATGTTGATGTGATATGCCGTGTACCATGTTTTTTTTATGTATTTGTGGATGGTTCTATTTCTATATGTGATGTAATGATGTTATGGTACTATGTATGGATGCATTTCTTTCTGATGATGTATGCGATGGTTATGCAACTAATAGATCTATATTATTCCTCTAATGAATGATGAAATATGATATGCATTTTTGTTATGGATGATGATATGTATGTTTGTGATGGTGTATTTCTCTTGCAGTACCTTTTATGTATGATTTTATGATGGTGTATGATGCACATGTGATGATTTATGCTATGAGATGATTTCTTCTTCGATACCCTTTTCTATTATGATGGTGTTGATGATGTGAATGCAATGGTCATGATATTTGATTAAAAAATCTATATTATGTAATGATGGATGATAGGATGTATGTGATTTTCCATGTATGATATGCACTTATGACGATGTTATATAATAATGTGATGTAATGTTATATATGATATGTTATGCAAAATGGTATGATGATGATGATTTATGAGATGCTTAGATGATATGTGAGTAATGACCTTGTGATGTATATGTGATGGCCTAATGGATGCTTTATGATATTTTCTATATGATTATGGATGATATGTATGCACATAATGCGGTGGGTTGTTTATAATGCTTATGTATCTGTTATGCTTTGTTTGATATACACTGGATGCTAATAATAATATGGGATGATTTATGAGATGTTTATGCAAAATGAATGTAATGTGATGATTTATGAGATTCTTAGAATAACAAATCTATATTATATGATGATGGATATGTAATGCATATGAGATGATCCATGTTTCTTATGCAATATGCTGATGATTTGTGGATGTAGGATGATGATGTTGATTAACTATCATCGTACCTTGTTAGCATGAGAAGCGAGAAGGGATGAAAGAAAGAAGATATTCCAATAAGACATGAGATGATGATGATAATGATGATGATGATTACTTGCCAAGGAGTTAGGATTTTCAAAGGGCCAATTATCTTATTTTTGATAACACACATAAATATGATGCATCAAGGTATTAAGAAACAATTTGGAGTTTCATCTAGTGCGATGGACTTTGACTCAACAATCAGATAGGAGTATCATTGTTCACACCTGACATACAGACACCTTACTAGTATGCACTTTAGGTATTTCACACATCTCAGACTAAAACATAGAAAGGCAAGCCTTTCTATGTGGTCAACAAGATATCTGAAACACCCTCCATACATACCTAATAAAGCAAGTATTTGCGAAGTTATATTACAAGAATGTCCAACAAGCACAACAAACAAAAGATAATGATCGTTGCCCCATTCCTATCTCGCTAAATCCCTTTGTTTGGGACATCATTGAGAGGTCATTGGAATGAGCACAAAGAGATAAGTCAAAAGAAAAAAATAAAGTAAACAAAGCAAGCTAATGTTCTTCAATACCGCTAACCAAAAGGAAATATGTTAAGGATAAGAACCAAAACTATTGCCAAAAGATAATGCCCATTGTAGGAAAGATACATCCTAAGACATGTTAGAGGTTGGTGGCACGCTGTTTCATTTATCCAAAGTGTTCTTTCTGATAAATAATTCCCATCGTAGGAAAGATACATCCAAGGACATGATGTTATCAGATGATTGATTTGGGACAGATTGGATGATAGGATATTGATAGAAAGAGTTGACTAACTTGTTTATGTATTGACCTAAACCTGAGACTTGACGTTTTAAGTTTTCACTTTTAACCTGCTAGACTTGTTTCTAATTGTTTCACCAAAGGTTGGGGATGATGATTGGTTTATTGTGAATGAAAGTGAGATGGGGATGAATGAATTTTTTCAAATATTTGGATGTTTTTGGAGTTTTTGAAATGTTTTGAGGTTGTTTTTGGTATTTTTGAGATTTTATAAATGTTTTGATTTTTGATTTTCAAATGTTTTTGGGTTTTATGAGATTTTAACCAAGAGACTAACCTAAGGACCTATCCTAGGAGACTCAGGGGTTGATCAATAGATTAGCCTTGCCTACGTTATACATGCAAAGACCATGTAGTTTGACTGACACTTGACCGATTTACAGATGAAGATATGCATGATGAAATGCCATTTTATTATGACGAACTCCTAAAGGACTGACCTAAGTGTCTTGGGGGATGATCAAAGATCAACCTTGCCTATATTCAAGGCTCAGAGACCTGTATTTTGACAAGACAATTTTTAAAAAAAAAATTTGACTGACTTTTTGACCTATTTTTTGGATTTTGATATGATTTGGATGTTTTTGGATTTTTTGATTTAAGGTCTTCAAGAATATACACGAATCCGATCCGATGAGAACATGCCCCCAACGTGATGCAATAGACTACTCCGATAAAGGCAGGACAAACTGACCTTGAGGATGGGTTGAGTAGTATTAGGAGGGATCATGATACAAACACAAGACCAAGATATGATGCAGATGCAGATGAACGATGCATGGAGATATGGAATGCATTGGGTGACAGAAATGTAATGGATGGATGATGCAGAACAAGCCGTGAAAATCCTGGTGGATGGAAGGTGCTTATTTACACAAGGCACATGTTTTCCAAGTTTTCACCAAGGTACTTGCCCAAAGCGCCACTGAAGTGGTTTTCACTAGAGGACAATTTTTCTCTTTACTGTTTTTGATATTTTTTTCTGATTTTTGGATTTTTGCTTTTTAAATTTTTTTTTGTTGTCACCAAGACACCTATTTTCTAGGTTTTCACCAAGGTAACCATTTTTTCAAGACATTTTCTGATTTTTTGGTTCTATACCTCGAAAGATTAGGCATAAATTTTTTTGAGATGGGATTTGTTCATGGGCTCCTGTAGAGGTTCCCCTTTGGGTGTTGATAACCGATATGCCCTTGACTTATAGCTCACTGTGATAACAAATAGTCACAACTAGTTGGGTTCAAATTTTCCTTTGCTATTTGGATTTGGGACATTCTTCTAATTCTCTTTTAGCACCAATTCTCTGACTTGGAAAGTTCTGCTTCTAATTTTCTTGTTGTAGCTCCTCTTGAGTTTGTTCTGATAAACTTTCAAATGATTTAAAGCATCTATATGCCACTCATCTAGTAGCTCTAGCTCATTCAGTCTTGATACTTGGTATTCCTCATCTGTTATGAGGTTTTGCAATGATATTCTTAATTAAGGGAGCTCAATCTCAATGGGGAGTACTGCTTATGATCCGTAGACCAGGGAGAAGGGGGTGGCGCTAGTGGGTGTGCGGATGTTGGTTTGGTAGGCCTAGAGGGTGGGATTGAGTTGTAGATGCCAGTCATGACCTGCTTCATTGACTGTTTTCTTGAGGATCTTTAAAATAATTCTATTTGTGGCTTTTTCTTGGCCATTGCCTTGGGGATAGTATGGGGTGGAGAAGAGTTGTTGGATTTTGAATTTTTCACAAAGGTCACAAACCTCTTGATTCTTGAATGGTGTCCCATTATTAGAGATAATAGCTTGGGGAACACCATATTGACATATGAGATAGTTTAGGATGAACTTTGATATCTGCTTCTCGGTTATATATGTCATGGGTATGGATTCCACCCATTTGGTAAAGTATTCAGTGGCGGTTATGATGAACTTGTGGCCATTAGATGAGGTGGGAGTTATTTTGCCGATGAGATCAAGCCCCCACTGTGAAAAGGGCCATGGTGTAATGATGGGATGGAGCTCTTGAGATGGAGCATGGATGAGGTCCCTATGCTATTGACATTGCAAACATCTTTTGACGTAGTCATGTGCTTCCCTTTCTATTGTAGGCCAATAGTACCCCGTCCTCAACATTTTCTTGGCCAAGGTCATTCCACTTGAGTGTGAACCACAAATCTTGTTATGTACATTAGTTAAAGCAATCAAGGCTTCATTAGTATTGAGGTAGCATAGTAAGGTTCCCTCTATGCTTCTACAGTATAAGGTATTTCCTAGGATGACAAACCTAGAGGAGTTTTTAACAAAAGTTCTTTTTAAGCTTGAGGGTAAGTCAACAGGTAGGAAACCTATTTGTAGGTAGGTATAAATGCCATGGTACTAAGGATCATCGGGACTTAAAATTTCACACAAAAATTATGACTCTGGTACATTGAATGTGGACACAAGAAATTGCTCTATCAAGAATTCATGTTTTAGGACATTGTGAGGGATTTCTAGTAGGGATCTGATTGTTGCCATGGTGTCTGTTGCTCTATTGTTGGATATGGGTATTTGCTCAAATGTGATCTCGATGAAGGATTCTTTGAGAGTCTCCACCAGTTTCTTGTATGGAGTGAGATTATCATCCTTAGTTTGGTATTCACCATTCACTTGATTTATTATAAATTGTGAGACTCCATATACTTTGAGGGCCATGATGTGCCACTGTACTGCTATTCTAAGACCTATGGTTAAGGCCTCATATTCTGCAATATTGTTGGTATAGGGGAATGCTAATTTATAGGATCTAGGAATACAATCCCCCTGTGGGGTGATGAAGAAAACACTGACTCCTGATCCATGCTGTGTGTATGATCCATCAAAGTAGAGTTTCAAGTGGTCGGCTATGCTGAGATTGAAGATGGATTCATCTGGAAACTATGATATAAATGGATTCTCTGAATAGATTGGTGCTTCTGCAAGTTGATCTGCTATGAATTGGCCTTTAATTGATTTCCAATCCACATATTCAATGTCATACTCTGATAGTATCATGACCCATTTGGCCATTCTTCCAGTGAGCATTGCTTTTGACAGTAAGTACTTGAGAGGGTCAATTTTGGCTGAGTTTTATTTTGTGTGCCAGCATGTAATGTCTGAATTTTTGTGAAGCAAACACTACTGCTAGACATGTTTTTCAATGAACATATAGTTTAACTCATGCCCAACCATTGTTCTGTTGATATAATAGATGACCCTTTTTGTCCCATTTTCATCGTGTTGAGCTAGGAGAGCTCCAAGGTCTGTTGTTGTTGCTCACACATAAAGAATTAATGGATTTCTTGGGATCGGTGGCATGAGGACCGGTAGTGTAAGAAGATATTATTTGATATTATTAAAGGCTTCTTCACACTTGGTATCCCACTCGTACGCTACTCCCTTGTGAAGTAGGTGAGAGTATGGATTCTGTTTATCTGCTAGTTGTGTTATGAACCTTCAAATGGACTGAAGCTTGCCTTGGAGACCTCTCAATTGTTTCAATGTTTTGGGTGCTTCCATTTCGAGGATTGCTTTCACTTTTGCTAGGTCTATTTCTATTCCCCTCATTGATACTATGTAACCTAGCAACTTTCCTGATTGTACGCTGAAGACACACTTCTTTGGATTTAATCGAATCTTGTATTCCTCCAGCCTGTCAAAAATGGCACTTAAGGTTGTTATGTGATCCTTCCTCTTTCTGGATTTGGCTAATATGTCATCGACGTAATCTTTGACAGTTTTATGGATCATGTCATGGAAGATTAATGTCATGTCTCTTTGGTATGTTGCTCTTGCATTCTTCAAGCCGAATGGAATCATATTCCAATAGTAAGTCCCCCATGGACAAGTGAAGGCTGTTTTGTGTTGGTCTTCTTTAGCAATCATTATCTGGTTGTATCCTGAGAAACTGTCCATTAGGGAAAGCATTTCGTGTCCCACTATCATTTCCACAATCATGTCAATGTTGGGCAATGAGAAATCATCTTTTGGGCATGCTTTGTTTAAGTCCCTAAAATCTGTGCAGATTCAGATACTCCCATCTATTTTTGAAACAAGAACTAGATTGGACACCCACTCGGGGTAGTCAATTGGTTGTATAAATCCTACATCAAGTAGCTTCTTTAATTCCATTTTGTCTAGCAGGGTGATCTGAGGGTGAATTTTCCTAAGCTTTTGTCTAACAGGCTTTGCTTTAGAGTATACTGCTAGGTGACAAACTAAAATTTCTAGATCGAGCCCTAGCATGTCTGCATAACTCCATGCAAAATTAACTTGTCTTTCTCTCAAGAAGGTTGCTAGGAGCTCTTGTTCCTCTATTAATAATGACTCTGCATAGAATGTGATGTGCGGTGTCTCCTCTGTGCCTAGGTTAATTGGATTGCATTATTCTGCTAGGGCTGCTGATTTTTCCTGATGAAGAGATTTGAAAGGAAGATTGAATCCCCCATCCTCAGGTGCCTTAGAGAGGTTTTCACCATTGAATGCACCCTTTATTTTTACTTTTTTCAGGTCAGAGAGTGCCACAGTGTGGTTTTCACCCAAGGACCTCACGATTATTCTCATTTTTTCACTTTTGCAAATGAGGGATTCAATCGTTTCCCCATAATATGCATGTGTATCCAGAATGATTTCAAATCTAGCTTTATGATCCCCACATGGAAAGTTATCATGTAGTCCCATGAATTTCAAGAGCACCTCATCATTTTTGAATGTGTCAAGAATTAGTGGTCCTCATTGGTCATAATCGATGAGTTGTGGGTAGACTAGAAAAATTTCATGATTTTTGTTTTCAGACTCATAGGATAAGGTACTAATCATGCAAAGGGAGGTGTCCTTGAAAAGCATGGGTAGGTTGGTTATGGGATCCTTGTCATCACTACTACTACAAACATCAATTATGTCAAAAGTGAAATTGTCTATGGCACAACCAGTGGATATGGGTAGGTGAAGTTCAGATGGTGTTGGTTCACGGAGAGTCTTGACTACTTTAACTGGGGGACCTCATCCATGTATGTCTATTCTTGGAGGGGTACATTCGAGGCCAAGATTTCTCATTCACGTCTTAGGAATGAGGGGTATTATAAGCCCGTTGTCATTTTTCCCTAATTTCTGGTTTCTGTCATAGCCCATTATGAGCATCATTTGCAAACCTTTGCTTCTATCATCCATTGGTAGATTAGTTGTTGGTCTATTATCTTGGTATAGGAGATGAGATGGGTCCTCCTCTATGGCTTCTTGGCCAAGATCTCCTCAACTTCTAAAGTTGGGATATTCTTCAGGGGATGTTTGGGATGTAGAGGCTTCATTTGGTTGCAGTCTTCCTCTTGATCTGGGAGATTGTGGTAATTCTGCTACCATGAAGGAATTTTTGGGAATTGTGTAGTTTTCACAACCATTATCCTAGATGATGACCTTGATATCAGAGATGGTGGGGATGGCGGGAGTGGCGGGTGTGTCTGTCGCTGAAGTGGAAGCAAGAGTGGCTGGATCAATGTATGGTGTTGATGAGATTTCATCATTTTTAGGCACTTGAGGGATTTTGTAGTATTTGGCCTCTACGTTCTTGCAGTAGGAGAATGGTTCAGGATCTCCATGGATGGTGACCTCTTGTCCTTCATATGTGAATTTGACACATTGATGGAAAGTTGATGCTACTGTTTGCATTGCATGGATCCACGGTCGTCCCAGGAGGATGTTATAAGGTAAGGCGAGGTCCAGGACTTGACAGGTTGTTTCCATGATAGTTGGTCCTACTTGAATAGGGATTTGGATTGTGCCTTGGGAAACTCTTTCTTGATCATCATATGCTCTGATTGTAATAACTTTTCCTTTGTCGATGGAATCCTCTGAGATTTTTAGGTTCTTAATGAGCTTGAGGGAGCAAATATTCAAGCCTGCACCTCCATCCACCAAGACTCGCTTGAATTTATTTTTTTGCACTAGGACCTCTAAATGGAGTGCACGGTTGTGAGATGTTTGAGCGGGAAAGTATTGAATGGAAAACTTAAGGAGGTTTGGAGTGATGATGTTTCCGACCATAGCTTGGAATTGTTCCACATCAAGATCTATGGGGACAGTGGATGAAGCCAATGCTTCCTCAAGGATTTTCTTATGGGCGGATGAAATTTTTAATAACTCCATGATGGAGATTTCTACTAGGGTTCTTTTTAGCTGATCAAGGACATTGTAACCATTGGGAACAGATCTTGGGTTGGGTGTGGGTGCTCTATTTGGCTAAGATGATCTTGCAATAGTAATTTTTCCACCTCTTGTGGTGACTCCACAATCGACATGGGCTCCTTTGATAGTGATGGTAACACATTAATCATCTAGGGATGTGAAGACATGGTCATGCACATGATTGACGCTTTTGAATATTCCCTTCCCTTTGTCATTGTTATTGTTCCCTTTATTGTTATGGTTAGGCATCAAATTCACATATATTTTGAGGTTTTGATTTCCTGTTGGTTGTTGCACTTTTATAAACCTTTGACCAATGAGGTCTTGAACTAGGTTCTTTAACCTCATGCAACTATTAGTAGTGTGCCCTTTAATTTTGTGGAAGTCACATAGCTAATTTTCGTTGTACCAAGGAGGACCTTTAACATCTGGTTCTTGATATTTCTCATAAGTAGGAGCTTTGATGAGGTTTTCATTTATCAATTTCTTCATGATGACTTCGAGTGGTTCCCCAAGGGTGGTGTACTTCCGCTTGGGGGAGTTCTTGTTTTGATGGGGTGGTCCCCTTTGATCATTGACATTATTAATCACTTGATTGTTTGGTTGTTGTGTTGTTGCGTTCACTTGATGGATGTTTTGATGATGGTTTTGGATTTGTTGTTGTGGTGCTGGTGTGTTTTGCTGAGGGGCATTGATGACAACTTTGGGATCGATGACACCATCATTGGTAACATTTTTGTTCCTTTCCCATGTGTGTGAGGTTTTTCATTGTAACTGGTGGATGGGAAATTGTTCTGTTGTTTGAGATATGTAGTTGATCCTCTAGGTTGTTTCATAAGGGCTCGTTCGATGTTGAGTGCCTTGGAAATTAATTGGTCGTATGTGGTGATCCCTTGGACTTTGAGATGAAATTCCAAGAGGCCATCAAGATTGGATATGATAGTGCATACTTGTTGTTCTTCGGGTATGACCCATTTGCTCCGATTAGCCTTGGATCACCATCGTTGTAGGAATGAAGCAAATGATACATTATTTCCTTGTTTCAAAGCTAATAGTTCCTCTAGACTGACATCCATAGTGATATTGCATGCATAGTTTTTGATGAATGCGTCTATGATTTCTTGAAATGTCCTAATGCCTTGAGGTAGACGAGAGAACCATTCCATGGCATGGCCAACCAAACTCCTAGGAAATAGCCTCATCAATAGGTATTGTCATACATGACTTCCATGCAATGAACCTAGAATTCCTTGATGTGATCTTCAGGGTTTCCTATTCCACGGTATTTATCAAATTTGGGGATCTCAAATCCCTTTGGAAATGGTTTCATTGCAAGGCTCCTGTCGAATGGATAAGGGCACAAGTTGCTAGGGGTTTTTGTGGTTTGCCCTGATTGAAGGTCGAGCACTTGTTGCAAGAGCAACCTGATTTGTGTTGTCACATCATTTTGTTGATTAGGGGGTGGGATGAAAGTGTTCTGAGGTGGTTCGATTGTTGATGGGATGGGCAGATTGGTTGTTGTGTTGATAGATGGTGTTTACATATTCTGTTGAGCCAAGTATGCTTGCAGTTGCTGCTATATCAACAATTCTTGTTGTTGTTCCTATTGCTGCTATGCTATTAGTGCATGTTGTTGAGCTTTCTATTGCGCTTGTTGTACCAACAATGCTTGTTGTTGGGTGGCTAATCAAGCTACTTCTCATTGTTCTCAGTATTGTTTCAACACTTGCTCATAGGCTTGGTGCTGAGCCGCTTGTTGCTATGCAAGATATTGTGCTTGTGTTTTCGCTTGAGCTTGAGCTTGTTGGGCTTGGTATTGAGCTTGGGCTTGAGCTTGAGCTTGAGCTTGAGCTTGAGCTTGATCTTGGGCCTGAGTGGAAACTTGTGCAATCTATGCGGCTTGAGCAGCCTATGCAGCCTGAGTGGCTTGTTGTTGTTGTTGTAATAGAGCTTGGGCTTGTGCAGCCTGCTGTGCTTGTTGTTTTTGTACTTGCTAGAGTTCCTTTTGATAGGCAGCTTGTTGAGCGGCTTGCAACATAATATTGTATTGGCTTGATGTATTTGAGATTGGTGGTGGTGGTGGTGGAGGTGGATTTGGAATGGTGCTTGTTATTTTGATGAGAGGCACTGTCGTCTTGATGGTTGGTGTTTGAGTGATAGATGGTGTGATTGATGTGTTTGGTCCTTGAGAGACCATGTTTTGAGGTGTTTTGGGGATGGTTGATGATGTGATGGTGGTGTTTTGCGTTATCGAGATGGTTGTCATTTGTTGTTACGATATCGATGACAAGCTTTGAGGATTTGATATGGTACTTTGATTGATGCTCGTTGGGTTGATATGATTTTTTTAATTGATACTTGGTAAAGGGGGAAGCCCTAAGCCAAGAGGTGATGTGGATATTGATGGAAATGGTGGAAGTGGTGGAAATGTCGGGGGTGTGACCTCTTGAGGAAATGGTGTAGTGTTGAAAATGCTGCCTAGTCCAAATATATTATTCTCTCCTTGCAAGGTTATGAGGAGAGAAGTTTGGGGTGTTGTGCGGAATGATGATGATGGATCATTTGGATCCTAGAAAGTGAGAGGGACATATGGATGTGATGGATTTTGGGGTATGGACTGTCCCAAGATGGTATTTGAGTCCAAATCTTGATTGTTTACGAGAGGGTGTGTTTGCAATGCATTGAGAAATGCACTTCCCTTATTAACAATGGGTTCTGTTGGAGCAATAGATGATGTAAATTGGGGGATGTTTTGAGTGATGCTTTAGAATGGAGATGTAGATGAGATGGAGATGATGGATTAGATTCTAGGCATGACCCCAAAAGATGGCTCCACAATAGTGCTAAGATCGAAATCAGAGGGATGTTTAGCCCCTTGCTTTGCAAATTCAAGCATGTATAGTGAAGGATTGAGTCTCATCATGATGTTTATAATTTTATGATTTTCCAGATTTGTAGCATTTTAGTGATTTCCTCATGCAACATTCCAAAGGGGTTGTTGGTAAGATCCTCTACTTGAACTTCCTCTTTTTGATTTGATGATAAGGGAAAGTTTTCTAGAGGGTTGCTTGATCCAACCAGATTCATTTCAGAATTTGTTTGGATTAGATAACTTGAAGTGGATGTTTCTTTGTTGGCTTCCATGTTCCTCTTGTGTTGAGATCTAGTTTTCACCATAAAATAAGGATCAAGTTTCAAGAATCTAGGAGATGAATCTCCAATTCTTTGGATTGATCTAACTTTAGATATAAAAGATAAAATTTAGGATGTTTTGAGGATCAAAGGTGGTATGATGGGGATGATGTAAAAGATGGATGATGTGGATGTTTGATCTCTTGAGAAACCTTGGGGGGTGCTAGAATTTTAGGACATTCTTTGGATTTGTTTTGATTTTGATGATTTTTGGTTTGACCTTGACTTGATTTTTGTTTTTCTTTTATTTCGGATTATGACCAAATAGACCCTAAGATGTTGGATGATTATCTAGGGGATAGATTTTCTCAAAGGATGATAATTTGAATATGTGTAGGGAGAACGATGCATCTACCCACACCTATTCAAAAAAGATGATAATTTAACCAAGCATATGAAGAAGGATGCATCTACATATACCTAGCTAAACAAGATGGTTTGATAATTTGACCAAGCATATGCAAAAGGATGCATTTAAACATACCTATTCAAAGATGATTCGATGTTTTGATTCAGAGATTTCAAGGATTTGATGATTTTTATTTTTTTCCAAAAAGCCTAGCATGGAGGATAATTTCAAGATTTTTTCAAAAGATGATGGTGAGGTGATTTTGGTTTGATGTTCAAGGATGGATGAAACGGTTTTATTTTGATCCTAGGATGTACCCAAAAAGACACTTGTTTACTAGAACTCAGTATTGAAGAACATGCAATACTTCTAAGTACCTTTTAACCAAGAAGTGGTTCAAACTGAGCATACATTTCTAGATTGTTCAAAGGAACGAGTCTATAAAACCTTGTGAAGTTTTTGCTTATTTTGATATGTTGCTTTTGATTGCACTTCCTAATGTATTTCTTGATGAATTTTCAAATGTGACTCCTAAAATTTAAACTTTTGCTCAAGGACTTTTGCTTTGGAATTTTGACTTTCCTGGAAATCATGAGGAACTAACACATGTGTGAGAGCCAATTTTGTTATCTTTGCAAGTAGTGATTTTTTTTTTACCACAAACACTTCTTTGATTAAGTTTTCCAAACTAGATGTCCAATGTCTCAACTTCTTCTCATTCCACAAAATATAATATGTGGAATTTTGATGAAATGAAGGCAAGGGTTACCTATTGTTAACTTTAGTAAGAAAATTGAGATATAATCTAAGTGTTTAGAAACCTCTAAGGATTAAAATCCCAAGGGAAAGCAATAACACATGGATTTGGTCAATTGTATTTGCTTCCTAAAGGGTTTGAAGTTTTAATGACAAATGTTAAATGTATGTTTCCAAATGTTTTCGAAAAAGAAAAGTGTTTTGTAACCAAGAACAAGCACAATCCTATGGATGTGAAAGACAATATTTGTTGAGTCCCCACTTGGACAATTCCAGCTATGCTTATTTTTTAGCAAATGGTTAGATGCTTGATCCCATTGGCTCCCCTCCATGACACTCGCTTATACGAGGCAGCCAAGAATTAGTACCCATGAAACTCCCATGGCATACTTTCCATTTCTACTAAAAATCATAAAAGTGTGGGGCGGCTTCAGAATGACCATTCTTGCCCCAACAAATAGATAGGGATTTTGGCCTTTCTACAACAAGGGTTTTAATTCAAACTTTCCATTCGTAGGAGTTGACCCAACATGGTGAGAGACCATTGCTGCCCTTCTCATCAGAGCCAACTGCGTGATAATGGCCTTTGTTCTAGTACCCACTTTTATATCCCAACTAGATATACTCTTGGCTTTAGAGTGTTACCGGTTGAGTCATTCCCTTGGGTGAGTACTTTTTCCCCAAGGAAGGCCCTCTAAGATAAAAAAAAAATCAGGTAAAAATATTCATAGTTCTATCAACCTTCATTTAGAAACAAAGGGAGAACACATGCAATAGGTTCCACTCACACTCACAAAGTTTGTTGTTCAATTTTAAACCCAAAATGAAGTGTGGAGGTAATCACTTTATCCCAACCTAAGACCACCAAAAAGCCTTTTGATTCTCAAGATCGTCGTGAGGCACGAGATAAGCAGATATGTCTTTTCAATGGTGTTAGTTTGAGCAAGCAATCACAAAACAAAGTGCACATGTTCTTTTTAATCCCACAAAGCAATAAATGACTTCTTTTTATAGCACCAATCAAATGTGGAATTTTCCTTGTTCAATTGTTAAATCCAAAAACCAACCCTAATAATTTTGAGTCCTAATGTTCATTTTAAGCTCCTTTTGTAATAAGAAATAAAAGTGTTCTTTTTAGAGCCCAAAATAAATTTAGTATGTCCTAAGCATGAGAGATAACAATTTTTCTTCTAAGAAGATGAAAATTCTCCAAAAGTGTTAAACAAACACAAAAGTGTTTAAAAACACTTGGTATGATGAAATGGTGATGCTATCATGCCTCTTAGCTCCTTCACCTTTGCTGAAGTCAACCTACAAGAAAACTAGTTAGGTTCTGCAAAATTAGAGGTCAAGAAAGTAGAAAATAGACCAAATAACTAGAATTTGATAACAAGCATGTGTCATAAATAATTTTCTACTTTCTACTTCCCTCCAACGGTGCAACCCACGAAGGTGTCACAGTTTGAACTTACCAGCGGTGCTGTATAGCACTACTTACCAGTCAGCGTCGCTCTGTAGCCAAACCAGTGAGCATGAAGGCATCGTTCTTCAGGTCAGTAGTGCAGTTTGGAATTTAAAAAGATTCAGCGAGCCGAAAAGATTTAGTGGTGTTGTTTGAAAATTTAAATTATGGGTGGGAAACATGGGGCGTCAGAGTTTGAAGTTTGCAGCAGTCCAATATAGCGACACTGAGTTCTCAGCGGTGCTAAATAGCGATGTTGAGCTTCCAGCGGTGGAATTTTCTATAGGCGTAAAAACAACAAAGAAAACATGAAATTTAGTGCAAAAACATGATTAGATTTTCAAGAGTGCCCTCTTTCTAGAGCCAAATGTAGAACCCCAATCCAAATACCTACAAAACACAAGAAATAAACACATTAGAAGATCATATGCAAGTAAGAACAAGGATTCCCCATGAAATCCATTAGCAAAGCTTAAAATAGGAATGAAAACAAGAATAAAATGAAAGAACAAGAAAGTAAGCTAAATCCTATTGAAAGAAATGCAAACTCTTGATCCCATGGGGGGATTGGTGCCAATTTGATGTGAAAATTGGCCCTTTCCCAGCTCCAATGATGTGATGAAGATGATTGATTTAGGATGTAAGCTTGTGGTGATGACTTCAATGGAGCTCCATGTTGGAAATCTGTAAAAAAGCCTAACTATGCTTAGATGAAATTAATGATAGATTGCTATTGATTTGAGTATAATAACTTTGCTCAAATTGTCAATGATCAAATGAGGAATGAAGCCTCTTATTTATAGAATGTCAAGTTGGAAGAATGTCCAAAATAGAGCACTATGGGACTAACATTCAACCAATGGCAAGATGCCACTTCTCCAAATGTGAGTGAATGAAGGATGTGCACATTTTAATGAATGTGTCCATAAATGCAATATTTAAAATTTGAAATTGTTGAAATGACAAGGTGGAGGGAGAGTCAAATGGAGTAATGGCCACTTGGCTCAATGCAAAAGGACATGTAAGATGAAATAAATTCCTTGTTCGAAGGACTAAGCCCACTTGATTTTGAATTCAAATTTCAGAGAATATTCTCTATTTATGCCATGTTGACATTCTCTATCAATGGAGCTCCATGTTGGAAATTTGCAAAAAATCCTAACTATGCTTGGATGAAATTGATGATAGATTGCTATGGATTTGAGTATAATAACTTTGCTCAAATTGTCAATGATCAAATGAGGAATGAAGCCTCTTATTTATAGAATGTCAAGTTGGAAGAATGTCCAAAAGAGAGCAATGTGGGACTAACATTCAACCAATGGAAAGGTGCCACTTGTCCAAATGTGAGTGGATGAAGGATGTGCACATTTTGATGAATGTGCCCATAAATGCAATATTTGAAATTTGAAATTGTTGAAATGACAAGGTGGAGGGAGATTCAAATGGAGTAATGGCCACTTGGCTCAATGCAAAAGGACATGTAAGATGAAATAAATGCCTTGTTGGAAAGACTAAGCCCACTTTATTTTGAATTCAAATTTGAGAGAATATTCTCTATTTATGCCATGTTGAGAGAAAATAGAGATTTAATAAATGAATTAAATCTATTTTCATTTCCAAGTGGCAAAAGCTAGAGGATGGGATATGAGATGAGATTAAATTAATCAAGGTTAATTAATTTAATGAGAGATTAGCTGATGTGACAAATTTGACTTAGATTTATGGATTGATTTAAATCAAATATGAGAAGAATATGATTTCAAGATTAATTAAATAAAGATTTTTGATTTATTTAACTAAGGAGATGAAGTAAGATTAAATCAAATAAGGTTTTAATTTATTTAATTTAATAAGATGACTTTAGGGATTTAATCAAATAATATGAATTATTTGATTAAACATGGACATAGGATTAATTAGATCAGATAAATTGATTTAATTAACAAGAAAGACTGACTTAATTAGATAAAGTGGTTTATTTAATTAAGAGGAAAAATTGATGAATTTAATCAAATAAAGGTATTCGATTAAATGGTTAGATTGAAGGATAATTTAGGATGAAGCGGTGTTAGTAGTCAGGATCAGACGTGTAGTGTTAATTAGTACATTTTCCATGTCTACAAGCCTATTCAACATCCAAAATCACATATTAAAATACCATTCGTAAAACAATGCAATTAACATTTAATAAATTTATAAGTGTTTACTATTTACATACCTCAATGGTAGGTGAAGTGGAGAAATAAGTAGGTGTGGGGTTGGTGTATCTAGTATCAACACCGTGACCCTACAATTTTATTAAAATTATAAAACTAAATTAGTTAATCTTGTATTTCAAAATCAAAATTTAATAAATTAAATTCAATGAACATGCTAACTTTTACCTGAGTATCAATGCTATAGACCAAATGCAAAATGTCAACTGCCCTTGCCATCTCCATAGCTATAGACAGATCTTGCATAGCAGCCTCCTGATTGTTGGTGGGGTCATATGAACAAGTCACCCAGCAAGATTGACACAAATGGGATCGAAGCCCACCACTCGAAGACTCCCTTGGATGGCGTTGTAGAATAGGGTTGGCATGTTGGATGACACTTTAGGTCAAAGAGTTGATGGCCTGCAAGGTCTCTACGTCAACACTCTCCTTTGCGATGGAAGGGATGGTGATGTGCTCATGAGGTTGCCTAGCAAGAGGTTGTCTCCCTTGCCATGTGGGATCCTACTGTGCACCGAGTCTATCTTGAGTTGACCCCCCACCTCTCCCCTAGAAGTCACTCATATCAAAATAATTTGGGATTTTTTTCAAGATGAACTCACAGTATAGTTTCCTAAGGAAATACTATGGGACTTCACAATTGTTGCATGGTGGGTCATCAAAAACCATGTACCACCTATCCCAAAAAAAAATACTAATATCTTGGTGGTGGCACCAATGAATAGGAAACCTCTTCGCATTGAGGGAGAGATTTGCATTTGACCGTGGGTCAGTGAATAATGTACACAAATCACCTTTTGTAAATTTTAAATTTTTTACATATTTATATGATAATTTATCTTGGTAATAAGCCCTAGCCACCTAACTCCTATCTTGCCAACCAGTTAATTGTTTTCTAATTGAATCTACATGTTTTAACATTTCTTTCACTGAAGCTCCTAGGGTCATTCTTTCCATGGTTGGACCATTTGGATTGTTCAACCTCCTGATTAAATCCTTTTTTTTTTTTATTGTTCTCAATTTCCTTCATTAAGTTTTGCTAAGTGCTAAGAGGATATTGAGGGATTGGTGGAGGAGATTGAGGTTGTGGTTGATTAACTTGAGGATTTTTGTTGTTGTTGTTGTTGTGCTTGTTCAAGATTTTGTTCCTCTTGTTGTTGTTGTGCTTCTTGAGGATTTTGAGGAGGGTTTACAGGTTGATTAACATCTCCTACAAATTCAAAAAATAAATATAAAAAACAAGCTAAAACTAACAAATTCAAAACAAAAAAAAAACAATCCTTACCTCTCACACCTCCTCATCGATGTGGCGACATCCTCATGATGAAACAATAACCGTTGATGAAGAATTTTTCAAAATACCTCCTCCCAAAATGTGAGAGCAAAAAATTGGGGTTTTCACCGCGGGAAAGAGAAAAAACACATTCAAATGCAAGAATGAATTCAATTTGTTTTTTCTTTTTTCTTTTAATAGGTCATAACACTAGTGCATTATAATGCACTCACGTTATGAGTTTTCAAAACTTTTTTAAAAATTTGGCCACAAATTGGCTACCCATTTTCATGCACCCACCCCCCACTATCAATATACCATACCCTATTGGAAATTTAACTTGAGAGCCATGAAATGAGTGAAAACTATTCCACCTTTGCTATAGAAACAACTTGCTTCTTTTTCTTGTCCTTATTTTTCTTATTCAAACATTGACTAGCATATTGACCCATTTGATGGCAGCAAAAACATTTTATATTGCTCAAATATTTCTTCTTCCCACTCTTGGAAGAAGAACCTTCAGTATGCCCTTTATTAGAATTTTTCTTACCCTTGCTTGCAAGAACAATATTTTCTTCATCTTGAACCTTCTTCATCTAATATCCTTGATGAGCACCTTCATGGATCTCCTCCTGAACAAAATCATCCCAAAGCCTCACCCAATGAGGTAGTCGATCTCTGCCGACAACACACTTGACAAACGCTTCCCAATGCTTCAAAAAACCATTCAAGGCTATATACACCAACTCATCTTCATCAATCATCTCTCCAACAACAGCCAACTCATCCCTGATCTGTGTCATCTTGGATAAGTAAGAGGTCACACTCTCACCTTTAGACATCTTGGTATTATGCAATTTATCCTTGAGCATCATCTTACGACTCTGACAATCGCTCTAATAAAGTATTTGGAGTGTATCCCACATCTCCTTGGTGGTGTATTTCCCCAATAAATGAGGAATTAAATGATCTCTTACTCCATCTAGGATAATCCTCTAAGCCTTGGCCTCTTTGACTTTATGCAAATCTAAGGTAACAAGATCATTTGTTGGTGGTGTCACTTCTATAATAGCATAGATCCACAACCTATTCTCCTTGAGAATAGATGTAATCCAAACCTTCCATTACAAGAAGTTAGGTGGACCCTCAAGCTTGTCCTTGTATCGAACACTGGTTGCCATAGCCACACAAAAAAAACCCAGAGATGAAAATCTAATATTTTTCTTGAAATTTGTGTCACAAATCTTGGCTTTGTATTTAGAGTTTAGTGCTCTAATACCATGTTAATTTCTTATAACCCAACTACATATTAATTGCACAATAAGTTCACATAATAGAAACAAAAAAATTTCTCTATCTGATTTAAAAAAATTAATACAACTGGGTTAATTAACAACTAATAACAACGAAAGAAAAAATAACAACAAGCCAATCATAGATGCACAATAAACAAAATCACCTAGGAAACCCTAATGTGGGGAAAAACCTGCAAATGTTGGATCTTCTATTTAGCCTAATAGCCAACTTTTCTTTCGAAAATACAAGTTTTCTACAACAATCTTACATATATAGAGCCTAGCTTCTTTACTTAGTGTGCAAGAAAAGAAACTTTCCTTGCATTATTTGGCTTTAAATCACACATAAAATCACTCTTGGTTTTATCCCAACCTCACAAACTTGAAAGAATTCTATTAAAGAATGAAAAATTTGTTGTTTCTAAAATCCAACTCAAGTTACTTTAAAACAACTCCACATCCTTCCTTTCGAGCTAGAAAATCAACACATTCCATTAGAAAAACAATGTATTCACTATTTGAAATAAAATCACCAATACTGAAAGGAATCACATGGATTGGTGAGGAACAATGCAATTTCCTCCAAACCAATAAGCTGGACATTTGGGTACTATAATAAAATTATAAGAAAATGAAATTGAATTCTTCAATGTGAAATCTATGTAGTGGAGCAACATTTGATGTTTTTACTTAAAACATGCAATAGCCAACAATCATTTAGGGAGAGGGGCAACACTATTTTAATCACCCTGACACATTTACTTGAGAATTATCATAGAAGAAAATTGTGAAAGTGGGAAAAATATAAATAATGGCATCAAAGCACTTACTTTAGTTTCCCAAAACAAACAAGAGCAACATATTTTAGTTGTGCATAAATAAATTTGAAAACAACTAGATATAAAACTGCATAGACCATTGTTACTGCTTGGGTTGAAATTGAAAAAGAAAACATGGGAATCTCCTATAGAATATTTTTGAAGGAATCATTAACATGTAAATAGGTGGCTGAAAACTTGATGAAAACCAAATTGCTACCCAAAAATCATGGTGGATGACAATAGGAAAAGCGAAAATAATATGAAGGCTATTTCAACATAATTCTATGAATTTTCCAAATAAACCAGACAAACAAATCTTAAATTATTGTGACTAAAATACTAGCTGGGTAAGTACAAAAAAGTATACACCATTGCCATGACCTAAAAATGTAACCAAAAGTCCATTATCAACTAGCATATAACCACGTTCTCTGACCTACCAAACAAGAATAATAATTCTAATAAAGGTCAAGTTTAATGCATATGTACATGTGTGAAATTTCCACCTATCTTGTATATCTTGTTGGCCTCCTCTAATGGTTTAATAACTAAGCCCTTAGAGCTGTGACTTAGAGATTGAGCATCTGCACAAAGTAGCTATCTTACTCATTATGAAGGTGCATTTCATTGTCAACCCAGGGACGTAAAATTGAAAAGGGTTAGCACTGTATGTGCACTAGGACTTCGTTGTAATCATCCATAAACTAAGAAAGAAATAATGTCGAAAATGAAGTGATGGAAAGAAATCAACTTAAACACTAGGCATGAATCAACATATACACTAAGCATTAACAAATAGACTAGAAATGAATGGTAGAAATGTAAATCTCAGCAAACAGACAAGAAACTACTCTATCTGCCTTGGCTGTAGGAACAAAGAGTTGTTGAAATTGAAACTAACTGCACTAAACAAAAAATAACTTCTAAATTAAATAATAACATTAGCACACACAAACAATTGTATATCTATACCTAACTAGTAACATTCATTCAACCACTTTCAACATAGATAATTCACATAGCATGATAATGCCATTAAAATTCACAAGGATAAACTTATGCCCAAGGTCTATGGTTTTAAGGAAATTATCAACAACCAAGAGTCAAAGTCTATGGTAGTAACAAAAAATTTATATATATTGAAACCTATCAAAAATTGAGCCATTAATCAGGCTCATTAGTTGCATATTTGATAGCAGGGTATGTCTCTCCATTGGTAGGTAAACCCGTTACCTCTGCAATTCTCTCCTTAGTAGCGATCACCTCTAACCCTTTTACTATTTCCTTCCCCTTAGAGAGTGTCTGTGCAAATTATTGTGCAATGTCTTCATTGTAGCTATCAAGTTTCAAGAAATAATCTAGCCACCCATAAATTTTGAACTCTACTAGAGAAGGTGCATTTTGCATTACTACATCATGAACCATGGGTTCATTCCTAATTAGCTGACCTCCCATTGTTTTAGCTACCCACAATCAAACAAGTACTTCAGCTAAATTCCTTTTCCTACAATCTCTTTCTGAAAACCCCAACTTCTTCTTCCTGCAATTCTTTTGTAGTGCTGACACCAATGTCATGTAGCTCACCAATTTACCTTTTTTTGGGTGATGTTTAAGATTATGACTATGCAATAAAGAACAATAAATGAAGGGTATTATCAAGAAAAATGGTGTCGATTCAGTGACATTTCACACATGCAAGCTGTCATTTCAATTTATCATTCAAATTGGCTTATTTCAAATTTGCTGACATGGATGACACATGGACTTGTGAGTTGACACTCTCCCCAACCTAAATTATAGCATGTGTCCGTATAGGCTGGGTGGTAATTATGATTTGATAGGGCAGAGTACCATTTTAAGCTATGTGAAATATCCATATTAAATTATAGTAATTAAAGAAATTCACTAATGTAAATTAAGAGATAACAAATTGTCACGTACATACCTGAAAACTTGGAGTATCTTTGCAAAGAATGTGGAGAAAGTACTGGTTACCTTTAAAAAGTATGGTTGAGCAATTAATGTAGTGGTGATGGAATTGAGTGATCACAAAGTGGAGTGATGGTGGAGTTATGGAAGAGAGAGAAGATGGAGATGGATGGGCAGATGGGTGGATTAATGAAGAAGTGGATTCCCACAAAAGTGGAAATCTTTATTATGAAGTGATTGTATGTGTACTTGCATCAGTCAGAAGGAGGGACACTAGGTCCACTTCCTTCAGCTATAGGAAGTTTGGAGGTTGGGTGTTGGTTAAATTGATATATGAATTCCTCCTTGGATGTTGGCTTATGATACAACCTTAGACGGTGATCGTTGACCAAAAGTTTGAATCTGACAAGGTTGATGGTTGTGAGTTGTACAACATCATTGAGAAAGACTTCTACAACTTCATACGGTCCCAACCATCTAGTTTGCAATTTTCCTGCATTATCTTGATACCTGGAGTCATAAAGGAGTGCCAAGTCACTAGGCTGAAAAATATTTTCCTTTATGTACCTATCATGTTATTTGACCCTTTGTTTTTGCACTACCTCAATATGATGCAAGGTTGTCATTCTCATCTCATCCAAAGCATTCAATTGCATGATTCTATCCTTTTGTGACTCAGATATGTCTATCCCAAGATCTAGTGCATTCCTAAGAGTCTTATGCTCAAATTCAGTGGGCATCATAGCTATTTTCCCATATAGTAATTCAAAAGGAGTGAAACCTGTGGTTGTTTTCCAGGTGGTCCTATAGGCCCAGAAAAATTTTGGCAGCTTATTTTCCCAATCTTTCCTATGAATAGCCACTGTTTTGGTCAAAATTGCCTCAATTTCCCTATTGGTCACCTCAGATTGGCCATTGGCCTAAGGATGATAGGGGGTAGATTCCTGCAGCCTCACATTATATTCACTGACTAGTGCAGTAACAAGGGCTGATGTAAATTGAGCCCCTTGATCAATCACTATCTCCATTGGGACCCCATAACGAGTCAAGATTTCCTCATAAAGAAATTATGCAACCTTATTATATATGGCATGCTTCATAGCTTTAACCTCAACCCAATTGGTCACATAGTTAATGCAAACCAAGATGTAGGATTTGCCAGTTGATGGAGGATCAATGTGACCTACAAGATCCAGTCCCTATTTATCAAATGGAGTTATGACTACCTATGGGTAAAGAGGCATCTCATCAGAATTAGTTGGCTAGCCCATCCTCTGGAATCTATCACACTTCCTAGTATACCTACATGCATCCTTACGAAGTGTGGGCCAGTAATATTCCATATTAAGAATCTTCATTATTGTCCTCTTGGTTGCAAAATTCCCTCCATAGGGTTCATTTTGACATGCATGCAATATATCATATGTCTCATCTTCCCTTACATATCTCCTTATGACATGGTCTTGTCCAGTGTAGAATGAACAACCTGCAATCCATGAGAAAGGAAAATGTTTCTCAATGAGCACCCTTCTCTCCTTGAGAGAGAAATAAGGAGGAACTCTCCCTATAACCAAGTAATTGGCTATGTCAACATACAAAGGTGTATGCACAATGATGGAAAAAAAATGTTCATCAAGGAAAGAGTCATCAATTCCTTTAGTGTCCTCTAATGTAGTCAATCTAGAAAGAAAGTCTGCTACAACATTTTCCTTAACTGGTTTATCAACAATGGTGATGTCAAACTCCTGAATCAAGAACAACCATCTTGCTATCCTTCTTGAAATCAATGACTTATTCATGAGGTATCTTATGGCTGCATGGTCTCTATGAATGAAGATTTGATAGCCTGTTATGTAGTGCCTGAATTTGTTAAGGGCATAGATGACTGCCAACATTTCTTTTTTTGTCATTGTGTAATTGAATTCAGCTCCTTGTAGGTTTTTTCTGACAAAATAGATAGCATTCTCAATTGTTCCTTCTTTCTATCCCAATACAACTCCTATAGCATAGTATAGCATGGGTTAAAGCTGATTTCAAATCAGAGAATGCTTTGTCACAGTCCTCTTTCCACTAGAATTCAACATCTTTAGTTAGAATATTGTATAGTGGTTCTTCCATTTTGTTGAAATATTTAATGAAATTCCTATAGTACCCTGCATGACCCAAGAAACTTCTAACATATTTTTCTTTGCACGAATAGGCAGATTGGTAATCACTTCAATCTTGGCTGGGTCTACTTGAATTCCCTTTTAAGAGATGTAGTGTCTAAGGACTACTCCTTCCTGGATCATCATGAAGAATTTATCACTGTTTAGGGATAGATTATGGTCTTCACATCTCTATAAAACCTTCTTTAGATTCTCTAGTGCTTCTGCAAAATCGACACCATAGGTAGTAAAATCATCCATATAAATTTTCATGCAATCATGTGATTTATCTAAAAATATGCTAATGACTTCCCTTTGAAAAGTTGCAAGTGCATTACAAAACCAAAATGGAAGTACTGAGTAGGCATAAGTCCCCCATGGACAAGTAAAGGTTGTCTTCTCTTGATCCTCAGGTGCAATTTGTATTTGGCTATAGCCACTGAATCCATCTAGAAATGAAAAATACTGCTGCCTACAAGGGAATCCAATACTTGGTCTATGAAAGGAAAGGGAGAATGATCCTTTTTGGTGGTAGAGTTGAGTTCCATGTAGTCAACACAAAATCTAGTCCATTTACCTCCCTTTCTAGGTACAATTACCAATGGGGACACCCACTGGCTGTCTGAGATGGGGTAGATAAATCTTGCATCCAATAATTTTTGTAGTTCCCCTTTGAAAATCTCCCTCAATGTAGGGTTGATTCTCCTTTGTAGTTGCCTCACTAGTGTACAATCATCTCTGATATATATCTTATGAGTACAGAGCTTGGGGTCCAATCCTTTCATGTCATGGTAGTCCCATGTAAATGCATGTTGGTGGGTCTTCAATAGGTTTGTGAAGGACAACCGCTACTCTTGACTCAACTTGTTAATATTTAGATGTTTTTCTTCTGACACTTGCACTTGTGTAGTTAACTATATCATAGTTGTTTCACTAATGCTTGGAATTTTTAGTTCATGTGGAAACAATGTATGAAGCATATCAGTTAGTGTAGGAAGTTTAGATGTAGGAAGAGTGGGAAAAAGTGTCTTCACTGGACCCATAGAACCAGTTTCATGAGTAGATGACTCTTCATGCACCTCACAATGGTTCTGAATTATGTGGGACAAAACTTCATCTTCTTCTTGAAGCTGCATGAAATAAATTTTTCCTAACATCATGAGTTGTGCCATGAATTTGATTCCTCAACCTCTTCTCCAACATGTGGCCATATGGGGTTATCCATATCATGAGATGGTTGAGCAGGAGGGTAGAGAACAAGCTTTTTGGTGCTTTTCCCATCAGAAATAGTCATGTCCCCTGACTGACATCCAATGTAGGCATATGTTGTGGCTAGCCATGGTCTTCCTAGAATAATGGAATACCCACCTAGTGTAGCTTTAGGAGAAAGGATCATAAACTCTGTTGGGTACTCCCAAGAGTCTAGAGTTACCACAAGGTATTCTACTATATCATTAGGTTTAATAGTGGAACTATCAAAAAGTTGTAGGACAGTAGGAGTAGGTCTCATGTTTACAACATTTAGTTGTTGTAGGATATCCTTAGTCATCACATTTATTGCTACTCCCAAGTCAATTAGAGAATTCTTGATTTGGATTCCATTTATAATAACTCCTACCACATGACTACTTGGGTCAGTGCATTTAGGAACTGTAAATTTTCCAAGCATGATATCTGCCAGCTGTCCCATCACATGAACTATGGCAAGGTCTTTCTTTTTCCTCCCTGGCTTCTTAAGACATGCTTCCTTGATTGCTTTTCCATATGTAGGGACATCTTTTATGGCTTGAAACAAAGGTATCTTAAAACATATGTGTTTCAACTAATCCAAAATGTCAAAGGTTGTTTCCTCCTTCTCTTCCTTTTGTTTAGCAACTTCTAACCTTTGAGGAAATTGTGGATCTTGGGTAGTCTACTGAACTGGAACTGGTTCAAGATTTTTAGGCACACTTGGTTGAATGGGGACATTCAAATGCTCTTCTTCTTCCACAAGAAGCTCGGTGATGATAGGAGTGGAAGGAACTAGAATAGTAGTTCCTGAATGCAGATGCATGTCACTCACACTCACAACATATGTAGGGAATTAATTAGGATCTACAGAGTAGACTAGCTGCTATTGTGGTTTGTTATTTGGGTTAGGTGTGGGTTGGGATGGTAAGTAAGTAGGTCTACGTGTGCTTGAACTTGAGCTAGTAGGAGGAGGCATTATGGAAGGCTATTGGGGTTGTGAAGGTGGCTACATGTGACTAGTTGTCTGGTTTGGCCATTGTTTTCCTCCCCTCCATTGGGATGTTTGTTGCCAGTTTCCTAGAGGTGGCTGCCAAGTCCCCTGAAAGTGCTTCCAATTCCCCTGAGGTTGTTTCCACTAGGGTGGAGATTTTTGGTGATTGGGAAAGGTATTTGGAGGGTTATTCCAAGTCTAATGTGTATATCCTCCATAGTTGGATGGATATGGGGGTTGTCATTGGTTACTAGATGCATAAGAATTGAAATACGACCCAACAAAAGATAATGGATCTCATGGTATACCTTGTCTTGGGGCCCATGGTCTCCTTTGTGCAATGTAGTATAATTGATCATCATCACCCTGGATTGGCTTGAACTCAGGTGGAATATGCTTGCTATCAATTTTAGCTACCACTTTGCATCTACAGTCCTTATTTTGTTTGCAATGAGGGAAATATTCTGCAAACATTGCCTCAGCCTCCTCATGTTTCTTCTTTTCTTGAAGTGTATCTAGCTAAGTGGTTAGATTGTTTATGATGTCTTGCTTAAAATCTACCAACAAGTGAGTAATTTCCATCCTTGAAACTCCATTGGTGGATGATTTACCCATAGAGGATTGGTAGCCTCTTCCTTTCTTTGAAGCCGCCCTAGAATAGTTCTGACATATCTTCTTAATATCATCCCAAGGAACTTGGGTGATATCTCCTCCTCCCATTAGGTCCAAAGCATCAATACAACTGTCATTGATTCCTCTAAGGAAGAGAAACTTTTGAGACTCTTCATTGAGTGTATGATGTGGAGATTTCTGCATGCAAAATAGAAACCTTGAAATGTAATCCTCCAAACTCTCATCTTCCTTCTATTGCATCCTAAAGATGCCATCTCCTCTCATATCACTTCCCCTGCAATATTCCTTGTACTTCTCAAGGAAATTTTTCTTCATGTCATCCCAAGTATTTGCAGTATTCCTGCCTAAGCTCATAAACCATCTAAATGCAACTTCTTTCAAAGTGGTAGGAAACAACTTAAGCCTATGAGCATCAGTGATATAGTCATAGCTTTTGTAGAGGATATCAAACTCAAACAAGAAAGTGTCAGGGTCTTCTGTGACAAGCCCATAGAAATTAGGAAGGATTAAGCAGGGATATTTTTGAGGTTTTCAACTTCATTCTAATGAGCAATGGGGAATGGGAAAGATGGTTGGTTAGGTCTATTTCTATTTACATCACCCATTCCTTCTTGATGGAGTTCCAAAGAAAATGGGTTCTCAATCAGATTTTTGTCTTCAAAGGAAGTTTTAGAACTGGTCAAATTGGGAAATTCATCAGCAAAAGTGTGTTCGTCTTCTTCTTCTTTGTCTCTTGGCATATTTTGACATTCAACTAGCTGGAATGGATCAGGGTCATTAGGAAAGAATCTCCCATAAGCATCTCTTCTCCTTCCTCTATCCATGTGGTACCAACTCAGTGTCAACCAACTCACACAAAGAATTGGTGAAAGAATAGTAGGCACTTACTTTTCTAAATGAAGGGTATATTGAGAGAAAACTTTTAGAAATGCTACAACAAGAAAGAAACTACCAATGACTCCAAAGAACTTCCTAGTTTGACACCATCCTCGACAACAACACCAAAAAATTTGGCCTCCTCTAATGGTTTAATAACTAAGCCTTTAGAGCTGTGACTTAGAGATTGAGCATCTGCACTAAGTAGCTATATTACTCATTATGAAGGTGCATTTCATTGTCAACCCAGGGACATAAACTTGAAATGGTTCAACATTGTACGTGCACTAGGACTTCATTGTAATCATCCACAAACTAAGAAAGAAACAGTGCTAGAAATGAGATGCTAGAAAGAAATAAACTTAAACACTGAGTATGAATCAACATCTGCACTAAGCATTAACAACTAGATTGGTAATGAATGATAGAAATGTAAATCTCAACAAACAAATAGGAAACTACTTTGTCTGCCTTGGCTACAGGAATAGTCACAAAACAAAGTTTTAGTGGCTGTAGGAACATACAATTGCTGAAATTGAAACTAACTAATGAACAAAAAATAACTTCTAAATTAAATATGCAAAATTCTCACCAAGTGGGTGCCCTTGAGTGAGTCTCCCTTAAGCTAACGCAAATGAAATAACTCAAAATATCATATTATTTCTTGAAAGCCTGATTACAACATCTCAACAATATAATTGTTTTACTAAAATTGGAAAAATGTAAGTGGGTATGTGCACGATCATGATGGGCCAAAAAGTGGTAATATGATGGGTATGTGTAGGGTATTTGGCTGATGACTTTTTTTACCCAAAATTGATGAAACAAAAAATGGTTTTTAAAGGAGATTCTTAGCTTTCCACCAATATAAATAATGCTTTACTTTGAATTTAATAAATAATTATTATTCATTTTCTATTTGAATTACGACTAAAGTCCTTATTGATAGGTTGATTGAAAAAAATCTATAACTTTCAAAGGATATCACATTTTTTGAATGCAAAACATGTGTCATATTCTATGCTTCACATACTATAGGATTAAAAAAAATGAATTTCATGAAGTTTTAACCAAGTTAAGGTGGTTAGACATATGAGTTTTTATATTTTTGAAAAGTTGTAATAAAGAATTCATAATTAATTATTTACTTTGAAAAAAATTACAAAAAAAATGCATCACATTGATACATGAGTCCTCTAGTTATATCTAAAATCTTATAAAAAAATACTATCATTTTGTTGTGGTTAGGGTGGTCAGACAAACACCTTATTTTTTCCCTAAAATTTAAGTACTATTGCATTGAAATTTTGAATTTTCACCAAATAGATTTTTTTATTCTTTTAAATAAACCTAGTAGTTTAGAAACTACATTCAATTTTCTATAGATTCTATTCTTACATATTTTTGAAATAATATAGATAACTTATTCAAATTTTTACGTCAAGTTTCCTAACTCTAATTTTTCTGATTTTTTTGCCACTTAAGAGCCTATTTTTTCCATGATGATCCTGCACATATCCAAGTACAATCTCAGAAAATACAACCCTTATCAAAAGGGGCATTTGATGATTATTTCTACAAAGAAAAACTACTGATTAACCCTAACTAGTCGACTCCATCAAAATAGGAGGATTCCACTTATTGAAAGCATAGAAAAAGATGGAGGAAGTTATGCATGCACCAAATTGGTCAAAGTAAACTTGCTCCAACAGGAATCTAGCACAACACACTTCCTAGATTTTCTCAACAAATGAATACGACCATTAAAAAGGTAGTACATTATTTTATTTGAATTATAAATTTCCCTCCATGAGATTTTTCCCTCTTTGATCTCTTAATGATCATCTTCTTGACTTTCTTGGTAACCAACCAGCTGTCAAGAGTTTCTCCCACTTGGCAGGCTTCATTGACATCAACATTTTAGTGGAAACCTACATAATAACATTAGCACGCACAAAAAATTGTATATCTATAAATACCTTAGTAACATTCATTCAACCACTTGTAAAATAAACATAGATAATTCACATAGCATGATAATGTCATTAAAAGTCACAAGGATAAACTTATGCCCAAGGTCTATGGTTTGAAGGAAAGTATCAACAACCAAGTGTCAAAGTCTATGGTAGCAAAAAAAAAAAATATAGTGAACCCTATCAAAATTGAGCCATTAATTGGGCTCATCATATCCATGTACAAAATCTCAACATGAATGATGATAGTGGCAAGAATATGACACATGTGATATTGAGAAAGCACAATTACTACAATCATGTATTCAGGAGTAAACTGCTTCTAATAGTGTAAATAAGTAAAGAATAGTTCTATAAATCTCTAGATTTGGTAAGCATATGCAACAATAATATTTAACCTTATTTGCAATTCACATCATAATTACCTCATGAAATTCAAAATTAGAGAAAATAGACAATGAGCTAGTGAGAAGACATCACTACACTGTGAAGTGTGATGACCAACATGTATTGGGGTATAGTTTTCTTTTAATAGAACAAATAAGAGTTGTAAAAGACATCCAAATTAATTGTATGTATAGTTCAGTTCACAAAATTCAACAATCTATTAAAGAAACAATAATTTTAACCTAAAGACTCAAGGAATTAGAACTCTTACCATAAATAAAAGGAAAATCTTACAATTATTACTGAAAACTAGGTGAATCATACACCAAAACCAAGTAAATAAATACATTTCTATGCGGTATTTAAAGCTTAAGACAAAGAGTAATGATATGCAAGACAGGAAAAAATTAAGGAAATAAATGTCTTAGATACAGTGTTGTTGTTAAGAGAAATGCCCACTTGCCACAACCTGAAATACTTAGTACATTTAACAAAAGAAGAAACTATGCTATAAATTTTTTTCCGTTCAAAATAAAATACAAATTTAACACAAAAGTATACTAAATTTTTGCAGTAAACCAAAATAAAATAAGATTCCCTTTTTTAATTCTAGGTGCTAATTTGAAAGATGAGAAATAGCTAGAGGAAAAATTCATAGCTGTATCATCATATCATAATTTTAGGGCAAAGCATATATAATACAAGTCTTCCTATAAAACAAAGAAATTAAACTAAAATAAATAAATGTGAAAAAAATCTCAAAAACCAAGTACATAAGGAGCTTAGTAGGAAAAACGTAAATCAAAATTTGAAAGATCTTGAGATTATGAGAAACTTCAAGAATCCACATCACAAGAACCCAAAAAAAATCAACATGAATCTCACAAAATGTTTGTATCGTTTTATTGTAGAAGAAGGAAAGCATTGAATTTTTGTAAACCAAGTCTATTCATACACGTATCAACTTCATACTGAGGCTTAAGCTTCTCCCATGGTAGCTTCACTTGTTGGTGCATTGATATCACTACCCAAATCAACTTTGGTAGTAATCTTTCCTTCTCAGAAACTCATCAGTACAATTAGACACCCCCGCAAGGAAATAAAAGTAAAAATGAAGGGCAGAGGTGACTACAAGAAGAAAAATGAACAAAAAACAGTTAGCAAAAACAATGAAGGTTGTCATAAAAAATATAAAAAGCCTGCATTTGTAAACCTTACACTGCTCTCCATAAATCAAAGTAGACACAAATATGGAAGACACCTATGACTTCTTTATTGAAATAGAATGGCAATTTGGATATCAATTAAAATCCTTAGTATTCTCATATTTCAATTGAATGATCAATTGGGGTTTTGCTAAAACTATAGCTATGAATAAACAACACAAATAAATAAACAATTTGAGCAAATGAATAAACATAAATAATCCTTTGCTCAAAAAACTTAAAACTTCACACCATAAGCCATTAATGACATCTTCACTTCAGTCTATTCACAATAAATGAAAATGTGCTAATAGTAAATGCATAATGTCCTCGTTAAAATGCCACACATCAACAGAAACACTGGGCATGAAGACACGACTATATCAAAGAATATTACAAAGTCATGAAATATTTCCAATAGCAACAAAACATTAGGGATTTGCTAAATTAATTAGAATAATTAAAATAATTAAAAAACACAAAACCCCAAGGAAAATGGCAACAACCAATGACAAAATTGCAAAGAAAAGGCCAAAATTGCCTTTTAATAAAATAATCCTCGAAACATTAGCATGACAAAAAATAAACATGTTGGCACAATTCCCGAGGAACACATTAATAGGAAAGAGCGAGGTGAAAACATTAGTCCCTCACCTATAAGACATGGACTAATAAAATTTAACCTTGGATTATTAAATGAGCTTTATTATTATTTTTTTATATTGGATCAAAGCAATTTACAAAGAATAGGAACTACCAACAGGTAGTAGAGAGAAACAAAACTATCATAAGAAGGCAACTAGTACACACAATCAATAATTACAACTTAGTCAAAGAAGATTGAAATGGACAATCATTTCATTTAATGTATAAATTTACAATGATAAAACTTGTTATCAGACTGGAACTGTAAGAATTGATCTTTAATTTTCTTAAGTTGGGCCATGGCCTTTGAATCCTTTCTGCATAAAGCTTGGTGTTGTGAAAACAAAAAAGCCACCTGAAGAAGGATGTTGGAGTAAAGCCTTAAAGTTGCAGTTGCTTGATAATAGTCATTAGAAAACATAGCTAAACATCTAGCTTTCCAAATATGCTTCAGAATAACTTGTCTAATAGAATCAATAATAACACTATTTTTCAAACCCAAACCCAAGATGGCTTCTTTCTAGCTCAAATCATGAAGGAAAATAGAAGGAAATAATTTAAAAATAGTTGTCCATTGCTTCTTGACATAAGTGCGGTCCCAAAATATTTGTTTCATACTTTCAATGTGTAAGCAATAAGGGAAATTAGTTGGCTAAACAATTATACATTTCAATCTATCTCCAACTAGAAGCTTGCAATGCTGAATTTTCCAAGCCAGTACTTGAGTATCAAAATCAACTTTCGATTTCCATATTCGAGCACTCAATTTGCTCCAAAATTTGAAAGTAAACCCGCATTTCCACTTTTGATTTAGATGAGGAACAAGAGACCATCTATGAAGGATATAAGAGTAAACATTCTTCAAAGGGAAATAATTAAAAGGATTCAAGGATAACCATTTCCAATCTTTTACAAAATTACATTCCTTAGGAGTGAAAAGCTTCATAGAAAGGTCAATAGGGACTAAAGACTATACAAAGATAAAAAAAAAATATTTTTATTGCCCAGCCCATAGTGTTGTTTGAGATGTTGCCAAGAAGCCCAATCAAACTTGTTAAAATCCCAAATATCTTTGAATTTATGGATGCCCTTTTTAAAAAACTAATAAGTATGCCTTGGGAAGCTAATAGCAAGTGGTTGATTGTGATAATTAATAATTCTATTTGACCAAATTGAAGTTGATGCAAAACTAAAACCATGTTGCAAGGAAGAATTATTCCAGTTTAAGAAGTGAGAAACTTGCTATCGAGCCATCTTCCAAATAAATTGAAGAGGAAATGAAGCTTTAATTTTTAAGAAAGGAGACATTAATATCTTGTCCAACCAATTGACTGCTTTCCACTTGTTTTTAATAGCAGCTTCCATAATTCGATGACGAACTAAAATCTTCCATGGTCCATCACAATTAGCAACTCTAACAATCCATTTAGCAGCAATGAAAATTCCTTGAAGTTTAGGGTCTATGAGGCCAAGCCCTCCATGATTCCTTGATTGAATACAATGAGACCAAAAAGTAACAATGAAACCAGTACTACCATCCCATTTAGACCAGAGAAATTTCCTAATCATCTTATTTAACTCGTCATATCCTTGCTTGGAAGGCATCCAACAAGATGAGTAGTACACATGCATAGCAATAAAAAAATTGTTAGCAACCTGAATCTTACCTGCCAAGGATAAAAATTTATTACCCTAGGTAAACAATTTGTTTTTTAATCTGTTTAAAAATAATCTCCACATGTCTAAAAGGGAGACCCCTAAACCAAAGGGAATGCCTAGATATCTTTTTATATCCCCATGCTTGATAAGCTTCCACTCCTTGGGAATCTAATGTGGAATAGAACCAGTTTGAGACATCAAAAACTAAGTTTTATTATGAGATAATTGGGATCCAAAAACTTCACAATATAGATTTAAGATTTAAGATGTGCTATTTAGTTCCTCTTCAAAATTTTGTAAAAAGAACATACTTTCATCAACAAAATGAGAGTTAATAACCACCTTATCTAGAGGAATGGAAATACCTCGAATAAGCTTCATTTGATTAGCATTCTAAAGAAGATAACCCAATGCATTAGTAGTGAGAACATATAAGAAAGGAGAGAGGGGAAACCCCTATCTTATAGTGTGGAATCAAGCAACACTGAGAGGGGGGGTGAATTAGTGTTGTGTAATTTTTAACTTTATTAAACTGATCTCTCAAGTGTATATAACATTCAATCAAAAGAAGATGCATGAACATAAAAAATAAGCCATAACACCATAACACAAGGATTTTTATGTGGAAACCATGTTAGGGGAAAAACCACTGTGGAGGTCAATCCACAATTTGAGTACTCAAAATATAAATGATTTACAAAATGGGGAATGAACTTGCATTCAAGCACACTTCCTAGAGCTCAATTCTCAAAAACAGAAAGGCTCACTTCCTTTACAAAAGATTTTGATTACATCAAAAGGTTGAACTGAGAAAATAGCATCTACAAATTCCTAATTACAGTTTTGGTTAAGCTCATAGATCAGATTCTGGACCTTCTGTCTGATTCTGCACTTCACTTTGTTCTAGTTCAATTCACTTCACAAAATACTCTTCTGCACAAGAGAAATTGTGCATAATCACTCAACTACTCTTCTGATATTAACAACATACATCAACACATCTCAAACACCATACAAAATTAATTAACCAATCTCTTATATATATCTGCTACCAAGAATTCAATTGCTTCATGTTGGCTTCAATAGAATAGAAAATATTTTCCAACTGTTAGCTCAAATCATGAATAAAATTTAATGCGCATCTATCAAAGTCAGCCATAGCATGGTGAGGACCCAAAACAAAATCTCCAACACAAAAATACTCCAAAGAATTTCCCCTTAAACATCTGCACCACCCTAGATTCACTTAGTTTGCCTTCATACACTAATGAACAAAAAATTGAATGAATGAATATTCTAACTCGTACACCACTTGATACGATGGAACAAAACTTGAGAATAAGACATTTCATATACCCAATGACCTTTCCTGAGATCCACAACCAAAACTGATAAACTAGTAATGCAAACCACTTGACAGATTCAACTTCTTCTAGATACCCTGTTCTTTACTTTGTTAAGATACTGTAGTGCGGACCAGATCAATGACTTAGGTTTCCATAAATGAAAAAACTAGAGGCCATATGCCAACAATCTCCCCCTTTGGCATTGATGGAAACACTTAGTGAAAAATGACTAAGTGTTGGAACCTTAAAAACTTCAAAAATCCATAGCTGACAAAACTTGACAAAATTCCCCCTAAATTTGATAAGGCATTTTTCACTGCTCTCTCTCCCCCTTTGAAATCAATGAAAACGAGATAATAAAATATTTTCTTTCTCCCCCTATGAAGTGTAACCAAAAACTTACTTATGCAAAAATTGATTCAAATTTTTTGAAGAAATACAGTTGGTACTGTGTTAGAAAATTGTTTTGTACTTTTCCTTCATCTCCAGAAGAAACTTCTTCCATGCTTCTACTACAATCCCGATGATTATGATCATGTTGTTTTTTTTAGATGTCTAGTTGATAATCTTGATGAGGGATTCCAGAATGGTGATGCCTTATTCTAATATTTTTCCTTTCCTTAGTATCTCAATCAATTGTTCCAGCTTGCATTCTGTTATGTCTTTCACTTTCCAAAAGGTGTCAACAATCCTATTCCTAGTGTTCTGAACATTTGTATGCTTTGTTTGCAATTCTCGAATCCTTTTCTTGATTGCACCATCATGATCTTGAAACATGTTAAGATTTTGTCCAATACTACTTAGTTTTGTTTCAATTTTTTCTAGCTTTTCTTTGTACTTGTTGATTGCATGAGGCCATCAAAGATAGTAGTTATAAATGTTGTTTGTTGTGCTTATGCATTTCCTTAGTTGATTCATGTGCCTTTTCAGCTTGGTAAGTGACAATTTGTACTGCTTCTTCAAGTGTAGGATGATTTCTTCTTCTTCCTTATTCTAAGGCTCAGAGTCCATGATTTCCTTGATGCATTCAATCATCTCTTCTAGCAATGTATTTTGCAAAATATCCAATTTGATATTATTGTGCACAAGATGAGCACTTAGTACACTTAAGATCATGTCCTGCTCATATGAAGGTTTGATAGACCATATGTTCAAAATTTTCTGCATTCCATCTTCCTCGTGAATAAGCTATAATAGCTCTTCTTTGGTTAAATCACCCTCTCCTTCACTTTCTTTTATCATTTCCTTTTCTTGTTCTAGTTTAACTATTTCTAGTTCTTTTCCTAGGGTTTCCTCAGTTTCCTTATCAGATTCCTCATTTGATATGTCCACAATCACCTGTTCTTTTCCTTTCCCTTTAACTCTTGGAGTCTTGCATGCTGGTGGAGTACAAATATAAATATATTTTTCTCTTTGCTTCTTTTTCTCCATCTCACTGAAGGAGGAACCAACTTCAAGTTCCCTTACCAAAATGGAAATACCAATTGACCCAAACTTCCTTAGCAAACCCTTAAAGAAACTTTCATATACTTGATCACAGTTTTCCAAATTGTTAGAGTATATGTAAATCTACTTGCAAATTGGTTCACTCTCTTCCCATATTACGTTGTTGTTCAGGGGTAAGCAATTTAGAAAATACATCACAAGGCATATAAAAAAAGTACCAAACCTGAAAGAGTAATTTATCTTCATTGTCAATTGCACATTCTCCATCAGTTGATCTCTTAGTAATCCGCAAAGATCAAAGTCATGATCTTCCATTATCATCTTGTGTGAAATGTAAACAACACTTGCTAAAGTTGCACCTTATTTGTTCCTGAAAAAGATTTTGTAGGATATTCCATGCGCAATGTACCTTGTCATTGAATCTTTAATTGTGGAAATTATCAATTCCCTTTGATCTCCAATTACTCTAGTTAGGGTTTTGACTTCTTTATTTCGGATTGATTTCTTCCTCGACACATCCCCAACTTTGCATAACCCAGTTACAACTACAATCACTTCTTTTGAGATATGGTAGGGTTTATCTAGAGTGAGAATATCATCATTCAATCTGTCTATAATAAACTCAACAATTTCTACGTTTACGAAATAGGGGAATTCACTCCAAATGTCCAAGCTTTTGTGCTTTGCTTCATTCAGCCATTTCAATTCATCATGCAACATGTTTCTTTTAGCTCTAATCTTCTCACTTCTATACTCATCTAGTTTTATCATTCCTTTGATTTGTTCCATTTTCCTTTCCATACACATAATGAAAATAAGTTCTTCAACCACACACCAAATTAAACTAATATTTCTCAATGCAAGTTAAGTACCTAATGCATTAGGGTTCCACCGTCAAATACACTTTCAAAATTTTGATGCAAAGTGCTCTCCTTTTCTTCGATATAAAGTGGAAAATAAGGGTTTCAAATTTATTTTTATAACTCACACACTTAACTTTTGTTGTAATAAATTATTTTTCCCAAACTTATCCGGATACCTTGTATCCATATACTGATAAAGATAAATCTTTTGCAGACCTTCAACTCAGCTTAATACTCTTTCCAACTATTTCAACATCATCTGTAGATCATCAGTGCAATCACTGCACTCATCCACATCCTGATATTAATTATCAGTAGGGGGTTTGAAGGATTTTCTTGACAACTCCCCCTAGGCCAAAGGCCTAAACCTAATTCCTAGAGGAATTACAAGAAGCAGGTTCTGGTGCTGGCTTATTTTCTGCAACAGAGGGACTCTTCTTCACCCATGTCTTCTTCATCTGATCTCTTATTTCATCGACAGTCACTTTCCCTTTTCCTTTATCATCTTTCTACATATTTATGCCCTTGTATTCCGAACCTCTTCTATCCATATTTTTGTTTCTACAAAATCTTGCAATGTGACCGTATTTGTTGCAATTGAAGCACACAATATTTCTTTATCCAGACCAGTCATTCCATTTATTTCTTCTTGATCTGCATTGGTTAGCAATATTCCCAAATCTTCCACAAGTATAACATTTTACATTCCTTCTATTAACAAAGTTTTTTGAAATATTTCTACATTCAATTGACTTATGACCAAACTTATTGCAATTGAAACACTAACCAGAGAATGATGGATCACTTGATTTCATTTTACTTCTACATTGAGCAGCCATATGACCAAATTTATTGCAAACAAAATAGTATCCATTAAAATTTTGAGAATTAGGTTGTCTTACCAGATGCCTTTTTGTTTTATTCATTTGATTTCCTTGCTTGAAATTCCTTTGTCCAGATCTGGAACTTTCTCCTCTCTCATATCCAAGACCTCACTTGTAATTTCCATTCTTCTATCCTTGAGTCAACTCATCGAGCTTAACTGAGCTAATCTTGAAATTTTCCTTGTATTCATTTGCAGTAGCAAGTTCATCCGTGAGAATAACAATATATTTTTCAAGCTCTTCCTCATTGTTTTTGGATTATTGCAGTTCAATCTCTAACTGAATGAATTCTCCATTAACTCTATTGCATTCATTAGATCTTTCTTTTAAGGACTAGGCAAGTTTTTCCTCATGCGCATGTGTAGGATCATCATGGAAAAAATAGGACCTTAGGTGGCAAAAAATTCAAAAAAATCAGAGTTAGGCAACTTGACGTAAAAATTTAAATAAGTTATCTATATTATTTCAAAAATGTGTAAGAATAGAATCTATAGCAAAATTGAATGCAGTTTCTAAACTACTAGGTTTATTTTAAAAAAAGAAAATCTATTTGGTGAAAATTTGAAACTTCAATGCAGTAGTACTTAAATTTCAAGGAAAAATAAGAAAGTCCCGTTCCACCCTAACCACAATAAAATGATAATATTTTTTTATAATATTTTATATATAGGTAGAGGACTCATGTCCTGATGTGATGCATATTTTTTTTGTAATTTTTTCCAAATAAATAATTAATTATGAATTTTTATTACAACTTTTCAAAAATATAAAACTTGTATGTCACCACCTTAACTTGGTCAAAACTTCATGAAATTCAATTTTTCTTTTTTAATCATATAGTATGCAAAGCATAAAATGTGACACATGTTTCAGATTCAAAATGTGATACCGTTTGAAAGCTATAGATGTTTTTCAATTAACCTATCAATCGGACTTTAGTCAATTCAAATAGAAAATAAATAATAATAATTTATTAAATTCAAAATAAAGCATAATTTATATTGGTGGAAAGCTAAGAATCTCCTTTAAAAACCCTTTTCATTTCATCAAATTTGGGTAAAAAAAAGTCATCAGCCACATACCCTATATATACCCATCATATTGCCACTTTTTTGCCCATCATGATCCTGCACATACCCTCATTCTTCTTACTTTCTTCAATTTCCTTAGTCATCTTCATCACCATAGATTCCATCTCATGCTTTAGGGTGGCATTGTCTCTGGCAAGCTTTTCACATTCTTTAGTTATTTCCTTTAAGGTTTGATTCAGGTGAACATCATCCATGCTTTTGCTCTCTTTTTGCTTAATCTAGTCATAGAGATCCTTTCTCTTCTCCCTGGATTTAATAATCTGATCCTTCAACTTTTGAATGAATTTCTTAGTATCCTTAAGATTTTCTTTCAATTCTCATACTTCTGCTTTGGACTGATCAAGATCATCAAGTACCACCAAAAGTTGCTGCTAAACATTGCCAGAGTCCATTAAATTCCAAGATCCACCTCAAGCTATTAAAATTCTTCCAAGGAACTTAGCTCTGATACCAATTGTTGGAATCAAGCAACACTGAGAGGGGGGGTGAATTAGTATTGTGTAATTTTAAACTTTATTAAACTGATCTCTCAAGTGTATATAACATTCAATCAAAAGAAAGATGCATGAACATAAAACAATAAGCCACAACACCATAACACAAGGATTTTTACATGGAAACCCTGTTAGGGGAAAAAACATGGTGGAGGTCAATCCACAATTTGAGTACTCAAAATATAAATGATTTACAAAATGGGGAATGCACTTGCATTCAGGCACACTACCTAGAGCTCACTTCTCAAAATCAAGAAGGCTCACTTCCTTACAAAATATTTGGATTACATCAAAAGGTTGAACTACAAAAATAGCATCTACAAATGCTTGATTACAGTTCCGGTTAGGCTCATAGATCAGATTTTGGACCTTCTATCTGATTCTACACTTCACTCTGTTCTAGTTCAATTCACTTCACAAAATCCTCTTCTGCAGAAGTGAAACTATGCATAATCACTCAACTACTCTTTTGATATTCACAACATACATCAACACATCTCAAACACCATACAAAATGAATTAACTAATCTCTTATATATATCTGCTACCAAGAATTCAATCGGTTCATGTCAGCTTCAATAGAATAGAAAATATTTTCCAACTATCGGCTCAAATCATGAATAACATTTAATGTGTATCTGTCAAAGTTGTCCATAGCATGGTGAGGACCCAAAACAAATTCTCAAACACAAAAATACTCCAATTTTTTTCCTTAAACATCCGCAACACCTTACATTCACTTAGTCGGCCTTCATACACTAATGAACAAAAAATTGAACGACCAGATCTCCTAACTCATACACCACTTGATGTGACAACACAAAACTCGAGAATAAGACATTTCATATACCTAATTACCTTTCCTGAGATCCACAACTGCAACTGATAAATCGGTAATGCAAACCACCTGATAGATTCAACTTCAGCTAGATACCCTATTCTTTACTCTATCTTTTAGTATGGTTAGATACTGTAGTGTGGACTAGATCAATGACTTAAGTTTCCATCAATGACAACAACAAAATCCATATGCCAACATATAGAACATTGAAGCTCAAAGGAATGTGTAATAGCACTATTAATTATAAGGTGGGCATTTTCATCTTTAAGTAGCATTTGAACATGCTTTTGGATCCTTGGACCGAAACCCAATCACTGCAACATTTTAAGAATGAAGCACCAACGAATTCTCTCATATGCTTTATCAAAATCAAGCTTGACCATTAATACATTTTGGCATGATTGTTGAGCCCATTCTATAGTCTCCCAAGCCAACATAAGGTTATCAAGAATAAATATACCTTTAATAAATCTAATTTTTTTAGCTCTTACTATTCTTTGTACAACTGGTTTAATTCTGACTACTAATTCTTTGGCAATAATTTTATAAGAAGTGTTCAACAAAGTAATTGGTTGCTAGCCAACAATAAAGTCTTCATTTTTCCCTTTCAAGATAAGTTTGATTAAACCCTTGTTAATTGTAGGGCCTAAGGAGCCCTTTTGAAGTACTTCCAAATGCAACATATAAAATTCATCTTTAATATGAGGCCACATTACTTGATAAAACTCAACTGGAAGACCATCAAATCTAGGACTTTTATTAGTTTTCAGAGAAAAAGAGAATGTTCAAGTTCTTCCTTAGAGAGAAATTGATCCAAAAATTGACTATAACCTGGGTCAATCATGGTAGGAATAAATTCTTTCACATCTTCTTCTAATGCGTAATAAACATCTTGCTAATTATCCCCTTCTTTAAATAATTAAACTATGGAATAAATTTGTAATTTCAGCAGATTCAGAGAGTAATCTACCTCCATCCATTATAACCCCAAATTTCTCTTTTTTATGTTTGTAATGAAGATAGTTAAAGAATAACTTGGATCCTTTATTTTCTTCTTTGATCCAATGAAGTCTAGCTCTGATTTTGGTCCCCTGAGCCTTATAATGAACTATTTTTTGTAGCTGTGCTTCAATAACATCAATAGTGTTTTGAGTCATTTCGTTATGAGGATCCAAATTTAATTGTTTCCTAGCATGTTTCAGCTTCCATTGAAGAGATATTTCTCTTCGTCTATGTTTCTAGGCCTTCCTCCTACCAAAGGTTCATAGAAATGTAATGCATTGTGTTAGGGATGCATACCACCATTCTATCCACAATTCTCCCTCTTGAGGTTTTGGAATAGAATCCCATATTCCCACCAAAGCAGCAACACATTCAACATTTTTGAAATGAGAATTGCTAAGCTTAAATGGAAGTTCAATAGGAGGAACATTTTTATTGGTGAAAGAAATGGAATAGATGATAGGAAAATGGTTAGATAAGGTAGTTGAGTAATCAACTTGCACACATGAACCTAAAGGAGAGACCTCCAAATTAAGATTATGAGAAATGTAGAACCGATCCAATCTACTCAATTTTCTATCATTTCCTAATCTACAATTTGACCATGTAAACTAGTTGTTGGCATAATTGGAAGAGCTATTACAAATTGGGTCAACTACTCCAACAATGTTTTTACAATATATCCATTTTTCAAATTCATCATGGCTGAGTTTGAAATAATTAAACCATCCATGATCTTTATGATGTTTGACCATATTAAAGTCCCCCCCCAACACTCAATCAACAGTAGGGAGGAAATTAGACATCTACTCCCAAAGGTTAGATCTAGTAGTAGGACTATTGGGGGCATATATGGAACAAAATCCAATAGGTTTTCTATTGATAAAAGCAAGAACCCAAACACAACTATGAGATGGATCTTCCCCTTTATCGATAATGTAATGATGGAAAAAGGCCCCCTTAACTTGGCCTTGATTTACTATTGTGTAACATAGAAAAATAGGGTTCATCACCAAGATGAATGGATCAAGATGATGAACCAACTAATTTTCACTATGAAACATTCAATTATGAGGGCTAAAAGATGCTAATAATAACCAAAAATGCAACCTAACTATTATAGAAACTGATTTCAAGATCTTGTACTTTGATGTCCGCACTCTTGAAATATCGATTATTAAGTTCAGGATAATAGTATTCAGTTTTGTAGGGCTCTTTCCTGTGATCTTGCACCTTGAATGACAACTTTACAACTTTGACAATTTTGACAACTTTGATAATCTTGCTCTTCAACCTGTAAATTTGTAATCACACACTCAAGGACATAAAACTTGTTGATTTGTTAGTGAATGGGGGTTTTCCTCATTCAAACCCCTTGTAGGTAATTAAACCAAATGATGAAATAAGATAATGAAGCATGAACATGAAATGATGCAATTAGAATTTTGACATGATGATATGCTCTTTGAATTGCTGCAATAAACACTTTACTTCTTCCTTGAAATGCCTTGAAAATTCCTTATGAATTCTCTAATGCTTGATCACTTGAATGCTTGAATGCTTGATAAACTTGCTAGATTGTGCTAGCTCTTTTTAAAAGAAACAATGTTAATTCACCTCTTATTTATACTAAATTAGGAGATTAACCCTAAAATTCAAAGAATCAAGGCCGACACCAAATATGGAAAGAAAGACAATTAAATTCCCACCAGAATGAAATTCATAAATTAGGGCTTGATTAAGGGAGGATCCATTCGCCACCAAAGGTGAATGGCTCCTAGATAAGTTTCTAGGACCAATCTTCGAGGAGTTGAAAGAGGGCTAAAAACCCATTCCAGAACAAGTAAAAAACTGGGGTCCTATTAAGGGAGGACCCATTTTCCACCAAGGGCGAATCGGTCCTGGCTCAACTTACTGGGACCAAATTTTTCCCAATAAAATATTTGATATTTAATTTATGATTGTTGGGAGAGATCCTCGGGAGGTGTCAAAATTAAGGCCTAAAAGGGGGGGTTAATAACTCCACTTAACTAAAACTAATTAGGACCACCTAGATAAATATGAAAGTGCCTTAAAACACTTTACAAAACTTAAACAAGGTATACATTATGCATATTTTATTTAGAAATGGGTCCATAAGGCTTAATTAAGTAAATAATTCCTAGGGAAGTGTGAAAGTGTGTTACAACAATTCACAACACCCTTGAAAAGGACCAATTAAGGCATGTTTTATCAAATAAAGGTCCTAGAATAGTGTGAATGTGTACAACACATTACAACACCACTCCAAGACACCATTAATTCAGTTTTAATGTCAATTATCAAACCAAGTAAGGAAAATGCTACTTTTTATGTTACTACATGTAATATGCCTAACATATTCGCATTAAGTCTTGGGCCCTTGTGAGCTAAATGAGTTTCTCGGTGCCTTATTTGAAGTGTTATAAAGTTTTGTAACACACTTTCACACTTTTCTAGGGTTGTCATTAATAATTGTTCTTTCTTATACTTTAGTTGGCCTTATTTTGCATCCACAAGCCCCATTTAATGCATCTTTTTGAAGATAATCCCAACACAAACCATCACCCAATTATAATTCAGGTGTTTTAGGCTTGAATGGCCCAAATTTAGTGATTTGGGACTCATTCGCCACCTTGGGAAAATGAGTCCCACCTAGGTTTGTGGGTCCCAAACCTGGTTTCACACCTTTCTAAGCAATTTTGAATTTTGGTCCCATACATTATGCCTAATGGGACTCATTCGCCACTTTGGGCGAATGAGTCCTATTTAGCTCAAAATTAAAATTAATTCAAATTTTGGGTGGTATTTTATCCTCCTAGATCTGATGCCAGCTTGTAGTGTTGTAATTTCAGGAATTCTTGCATAATTATAAATACAAGGTTCTTTCATTAATTTTCACTCGAGACTTTTGAGAGAGCATTTATAATAGAAAAATTGAGCTCACAATACCATTCAAGGGCATTCAATTGTATTCAAGAGCAGATTATCAAGCATTTTAGAACAACATTCAAGCATCAATCATCATGTCAAGGACTTCATGCATCATGTTTGTTTTGGAGCTAACAATTGTGATGTAGGGTTTTATGATTCAAGCTAGAATTTCATTCAAGATCTACCACATCCAAGCAAGAGTCAATATCTACATCCATTGGATCCATTGCATGCATGTTTGCATCACTTCATTGCTAGGGTTTGGTGAGTTGCAACATCTTATTTTGTTCATTCATCATTCTCCATTCATATTTCATTCTATTTCAAGGTTTGACTACCAAAATGGGGTTTGACCAAGGCAAACCCCTATCCACTAACCCAAATTTTTTTTTCCATCTCCTTTTTGTGTAATTTGCAAGTCTAGGTTGCAGATTTCCTAAGGAGCAAGAGTAGTGAAAATTTGTCAAGTCACTCAAAGTTGTCAAAGTTGTCATCAAGCCTTGAATAATATTGGAGAAAACTTATTAGTTGTAAATCAGGGTTTCAAATTTGGAAATCAATAAGGAAAGATAAAGCAAATAGAGAAGAGCAGGATCAAGCTTTAAAGCTTCAGAAAACCCTAACTGGACTAATTCGCCACTTCTAGCGAATGAGTCCCAATTTCAGTCAAAATTCAAATTTTTGCAGATTCGGATACCCTTTTGATAGATTCTTGTTCCCACACAAAAATCTATAATCTACACTGATTCACCCAGCTTGGTGAATGAGTCCCACTCAACAATAAAGGCATATTTTCCAGTGTTTCAGACCTCCATTCAACCATTTCCATATTTTCAAGGTGCACTTATTCCTTTATGTAGTTTTCTGTGTTATTTTTTAAACTTTTCTAGGTCATTTTGTAGGTCATTGCATTGAATTAGGGTTTAGTGTTGCATCTTGCATTTCTTTAGTCTTTCCAAGTTCTTACATGGTGGTGAACCCCTTATTAGTTTGCATTTAGCCCCTAGGACAATCCTTTTGCAAGATCTAATTCTCCTTTGCATTGAGATATGAAGGGTTATCCTTGAATGAAATTAGGAAAGTGGATGTGCTCTATGTCCTAAAACCATATGATAGCACCCCGTCCCACCTTTTCATAATTTCATTTTGGTGAACCTACATTTAGAACATTAAATTTCTAATCTGGAGTGCATCATCATCCTAGATTTGGCTTGCATTAACATTGCATTAGGGTATACATTGGTTAATTTGCATTCTAGGGCTTCTAATTTTACATTAGTGAAATCTCATATAGCTTGCATTTTTTCATCTCATTTCATTGAAAATCAAACAAAATATGTATTTTCACTTAGAATTAAGATCATACAACATAAAAAAAAAATCAACTAAATTTTTTTGAAAATTTTGAAAAAAAATCTCATTGGGACTCATTCACCACCTTGGGTGAATCAATCCTAGTGAAAATTATGCACTACATTTTCTGGCATTTAAAGCTCTATTTCTGACTTTCTATTTTCTCTTGTTTCCCTTTAGTTTCAGTTTCTAGAATTTCTGTTATAATCATTTCATTATTCTTAGTTTATATGCATTTGCATTCATCTCGCATTTAGTATCCCTTGTATGATTATTTGGTGTCCTATTGCTAATACTATAGTGAGACGAAGTTCGAGACTCATTTCATCCTTCAATAGCACAATCATTGTGGATCTTGGGTTATCTAGCTCTTTCATTCCTGGTATTGACACTAGTACACTAGGTATGGACCATACCCTTAACAACACCTTGCCTTCAAGTAGTGTGATGCAAGTTGAAACAAGGAATGATAGTGTCCCAAAAGAAAACATAATTCACATTCATGAAGACTTAGAAAGCCTACAACATCAAGTTCAAAATGGCAACATTTCAACTACTGCCATCCCTACTATAGACAACATTCACCGCATGCTTGAAAGTGAAGATGGAAATGACCTTGTTAAAAACATAGTTCAAATATGTGGGAACCATCTCACCTCAACCAATAGTTTTCCTTTATCTACAAGCAATGTCACAAGCCAAGGAGGAATTCAAATTCCTCCTCTTACAACAATTACCCCAATTCCTACATATACAAACCCTCAAGTGACAACAAAAATGCAACCAACTAGTAATGTGATTCCTTCCTTGTGTATTTCTGCTAGCATCCCTAGTTCCTTTGTGGCATCGCATGTCATATCTCCTACCACTTTACCACCTATAATAATTCCATTTACTTGTCCCTCAAACACATACACCCCTTCACCTTTTTCACTTCCACCTCATAACATAAGAAATGACCCTCTCATAAACCAACTCTTCCAAACTGTTTCATCCCTTCAAAAAAAAATCTCCACCATCAATCAAAATCAAAATGGATCACCTACATACTATTTCAAAAGTAGTCCATTATCTGTGGAGATATTGCGAACACTAATGCCACAAGGTGTAGAGGTTCCTAGATTCGAGAAATATAGAGGAAAGGGAGATCCTTCTAACCATGTTAATGCTTATACCACCTTATGTAGTGAATTTGTCCTTGATGATAAAATCTTGGCTAAGCTTTTCCCTAGGTCCTTAAAAGATACTTCCTTGGAATAGTTCTCTTCATTACCGAACAACTCAATTTGTTCATTAAATTAACTTGTTGAGGAATTTGTTAATAATTTCTAGGCTCATATGACTCCTAAGATGACCTTGGCCGATTTGATGAGATGTAAGCAAAAAGAAGAAGAAAAGATAACTGACTTTATCTCATGCTACTAATCGCTTTATTCCCAAATCAATGTCAAGGCTCTTGACCCTCACCTTCAGAAGATGTTTATAGAAAATTTACAAAGCAAGATACAATACAAGCTTACCATGATGAAATTTCCCTCCTTTATGCACTTGTGTACTACCCTTAGTGATTATCAAAATTCGGTTAGTAGTCATGATGCAAAGTCCACTTCTAATCAAATTGAGAAATACGGGCCCGCAAACAAAAACAATTCCCAACCCTTTAGAAAACAGAATAAAGAGTTTCTTCAATTCAATCCCCCTCAACAAAAAACTCATAATGTCAACAACCAAGTAGCTATTGTTAAAGTAGCGATACCCTTTAGCTATGGAGACTCAAAAAGATAATTCACTCCCTTACCCAATACCCTTCATAACACAATGACACAACTCATAGAATAAAAAATGATTACCTTGCCTCCAGTTAAACAATCTGATCTTACTAAACCATTAACTACAAGCTATAGACCAAATTCTTATTGCCATTATCATCGACAAAATGGACACAATACAGACACTATAAGCGTATTAAAAACATCGTGTGCAAGACCTCATTGATTCTGGTCATCTTTTTGTTGGAGGTGTTAATGATCAAGGAAATAAGTTCATTGCTCCTCCTAACCAAAACTTGCAAATATTTACCAATCCTATGCCTAATCATAACATTTCATTTGTCAAAGCTAGTGAAAATACAAAGAATGATGTGATGAATGTTGATATGGATGATGACATGGTAGGAGTGATAGACATTATTCCTCATAAGGGCCAAACTAAAAATACTCTTGGAATTGCATTCTCCTCTAAATATATACTTAAACATGCACTCGATGGTCCTCTTTACATAGCCGACCATATCTATGACAAGCCCACTAATGGGATACTGATAGATCCTGCCTATGGAGAGAATGTGATCACTGAGGAATTATTACTTTTGCATGAGCTCTATCAAGATGCATAATGATTTTTCTTTCCCTACGATGAGATCAATCACCTTACCATTACAAATAGGACCAGAAACATTAGATATCTCATTCTCCATCATCCCGCAGTCGAACCAATTTCATGTGAAGCTAGGCTATCCATGGATTTTCTCCATGAATGATATCCCTTTGGTTCTACATAAATGCTTAAAGTTTCCCCTTGACAATAAAATTTTCACTATCCATCATAGTTGCTTTAACCATTTTTCCTCCAAAGGTAACTTTTCCTTAGATTTCTTTTGGACCAAACCTATAGAACCCATAAAACCATGAGAAGAATTATTTTTCTTATCTTATCAAAAGTTCAAGGAAAATCAAATAGAAAAACTACCCCTCCAAAAAATGTCCCCACCCACCACCGAGCCTACCATCTTAGATGAAACCATTCTTGAACCTAAAGAAATTCCAAACAACCAAGACCAACCTAAGATAGAACCTTCACCTACCTCCTACAAAATACCAAGAGATAATGAAACCAATCCTATCATTCCTCCTAGAATAAAATGAGTTTAAAAATTCAAAGAGAAAGTGGTTGAACAACCTCCCATGGTTCCTTTCGTTCCTACCCTTAGGGAAGAAAAGAAACCTATGGTCGATCAACCCACTCCAAAAAAAATGCAACTTGATAATAAAACCAAAAGAAAAAGAGGTGCTAGAGAGCATAGGCGTAGACATCGTTCCCTTTCTCATAGGTTACATGAAGAAGTAAACAAATAAAATATAAATCTAAACTTGACTGAAGCAATGCACAATGACTCTACTCCCACCCTGAAACAAAACAATCCAATAGAAAAACCACACCAAGAGTTAAACCCTTCCTTGGATATTATCATTCAACCTCTTGTGATAAATTTAGAAGATGATGACAAGGTCGCTAAAATTCACAGAGGTACATAATGAATTGAACACATTTTTTCCTCTTCTACAGGAGCTTAAACAACAATTCTCCTAACAAGAGTGTTGAACCTTGTGTTGGTCCTAGTTAGGAACTTGCTATTGTCCCTTTGGCTAGTTTCCTACCTTTGGTATATAATGAACATGATTGGGATGCAAACGACCTACTTTAGGTTGATTCACATGTTCCTTACTATTCTTGTGCATTATTTATTTTGCATTTTCCTTTGTATGATTGAATGTGCATCATGTGATCCCCCATGATTTTTTTTGATTTATTTCTTTCTCTGTGACATCCTCGATTTGTATCTTCATTCTTCTCTGTGTTGTTAATCTTTCACCTTTTTTCCTTGTCTCTTTTTTATTTTCCTTTTGTTTTCCTTTTGGGGATGACACAAGTGTCAAGACATTCATGTCTCTTCCATGTTCATCCAAAAGGATTTTCCTTTGCTTTTTATTTATCTCTTTTTTTCATTTGTCTTGTGTTTTTCTTTTGGGGATGATGCAAGGCGTCGAGACATTCATGTCTCTTCCATGTTGACCCGAAAGGTTTTTCTTTTTTTTCGCTCTCTTTGTGTCATTCTTCCAGTTCTATGTGTATTTGGGGAATGATGACACTTTTGATCTCTCTAAAAACATTGTAACAAGAACATATTGACTCCAAATCCATAGATCCCTTATGCATTTGGTTTTTTCATTTTCAAGACAACCCCTCTCTTTTCTTTTCTTTTTGCATGATGTAGCTTTATTTGGAAACGTATGACCTAGCATAGGGATTTCCAAGTTGATCTCATGTCTTCTTTCTTGTTTGCATTTATCATTTTCTACTGTAAAGTAATTTCTCATAGCATGGTGTTTAGAAATTTCTTTAAAGTGGGGACATACATTGGCATTATTCTTTTCATGGTTTAGAGTGCAGTATTTTTACTTTTTACAATGTGTTTTTCGCTTTGTGGATGACATTAGATGGGATGTCCTTCAAGAGCATGATCTCTCTTAGCATATTACATTCCTCTTAGTGGCTTGATGTGATGCACTGCATCCCCTAAGTTGTGAATTTTCTATTCTTTGATTGGTCCTCTCTTGGAGACATTAGGCACAATGTTCCCTAAGTTAAAGACCTTGCATGAACTAAGCAAGACTCCTTTGAACATTCCTTATCTTTGCATTTGAATTTTTAGTTATATAGCCACCTTGCATAACATAGCTTGCATGCGTGTAGAGCCATCTTTTTTGTTCATGAGTTTCAATCATACAAAGCTTTGCTTGCCTCATGAAGCTCAAAAATCAGTTTTGCAAGGAACCTTATTAAAGTTATCAGGAGGTATAACTTTGGTATGGTTTGACGGGAAGCTGAATGAGGGCATGAATATCCCTTAGCCACTCACATGTGTGTGAGAGAGAGCATACTAGCCATGAGTGTATGTGTCTCACCCTCTTGGACTTCTCACTCAGCGGACAACCTAAAGTTCCGTCACCTCAAAGTGAGTATGCATTTTTTTTAAAAAAAATAGCCTAGATCTTATCCACATCATGTTGGAAAAATGATCGAAGCTTGATCCACCCCTTTTTATTTTATTTTTCATGTTGTTTCATTTTCTTTATGTCTTTGACAATGCATGCTTTTGCCTTATTGTTTCTCTCTATATCATTTTCATGTGTGTTCTTTTGTGCCTATGATAGTTTTCCATAGGACCTTGGTCCTAGGGGCTTTCGTAACCCTCTTGATCATGAATGTCCTATCTTACCAACATTGGTGCATTCAAACCCCTCTTGATCATGGTCATCTTTCTTGCTAGCGTTGTTGCATATGGTCTACTTTAGTGTGAGTTTGAAGCAAGTTCATCCTCCCACTAAAGTGCGTGCTAGATGTAATGAAGGAAAAAGGCCCCCTTAACTTGGCCTTGATTTAGTGTTGTAATATGCCTAACATATTCAAATTAGGTCTTGGGACCTTATGAACTAAATGAGCTTATTGATGCCTTATTTGAAGTGTTGTAAAGTGTTGTAACACACTTTCACACTTTTCTAGGGTTGTCATTAATAATTGGGCTTTCATATGCTTTAATTGGCCTTATTTTGCATCCACAAGCCCCATTTAATGCATCTTTTCGAGGATAATCCCAACAAAAATCATCACCCAATCATAATTTAGATGTTTCAGGCTTGAATGGCCCATATTTAGTGATCTATGACTCATTCACACCCTTGGGAAAATCAGCCCCACCTAGATTTTTGGGTCCTGAACCTGGTTTCACACCTTTCTAAGCACTTTCAAATTTTGGTCCCATATATTATGCCTAATGGGACTTATTCGCCACCTTGGAGCAATGGTCTCATTTAGCTCAAAATTAAAATTAATTCAAATTTTTGGCAGGATTCTATCCTCCTAGATCTGATGTCATCTTGTAGTGTTGTAATTTTAGGAATTCTTGCATAATTGAATATAAATACAAGGTTCTTTCATTCATTTTCACTTAATACTTTTGTGAGAGCATTCCTAATAGAAAAAATGCACTCACAAGAGAGTTCAAGAGAATTCAAGTGTCTTGAAGAGTAGATTATCAATCATTTTAGAGTAGCATTCAAGTAGCAATGATCATGTCTAGGACTTCATGCATCATGTTTGTTTTGGATCTAACAATTGTGATGTAGGGTTTAATGATTCAAGCTAGCATTTCATTCAAGATATACCACATCCAAGCAAGATTAAAGATCTTCATCCATTGGATCCATTGCATGCATGTTTGCAACACTTCATTGCTAGGGTTTGGTGAGTTACAACATCTTATTTTGTTCATTCATCATTCTCCATTCATATTTCATTCTATTTCAAGGTTTGATTGCCAAAATGGGGTTTGACCAAGGAAAACCCCTATCCACGAACCCAATAAGTTTCCCTTTCCTTTGTGTTTGATTTGTGGGTCTAGGTTGCAGATTTCCTAAGGAGCAAGATTGGAGAAAAGTTGTCAAGTCACTCAAAGTTGTCAAAGTTGTCATCGAGCCTTGAAGAACATTATAGAACACTTATAGGTTACAAATTAGGGTTTCAAATCTAGAAATCAATCAAGAAGGACAAAGTAGACATAGAAGAGTAGGATTAGAATTTGAAGCTTCAGAAAACCCTAACTAGATTGATTCACCACTTTTGGTGAATGAGTCCTAGTTTCAGTCAAAATTCAGATTTTTACAGATTCATATACCCTTTTGGCAGATTCTTGTTCTCGTACAGAAATCCAAAATCTAGACTGATTCACCCATCTTGGAAAATGAGTCCCAATAAACATTAAAGGTAGATTTTCCAGTGTTTCAAACCTCCATTCAACCATTTCCATATTTTCTAGGTGCACTTATTCCTTTCTATAGTTTTCTATGTTGTTTCCTTAACTTTTCTAGGTCATTTTGTAAGTCATTGCATTGAATTAGGGTTTAGTGTTGCATCTTGCATTTCTTTAGTCTTTCCAAGTTCTTACTTAGTGGTGAACCCCTTACTAGTTTGCATTCAGCCCCTAGGACAACCCTTTTACAAGATCTCTTTCTCCTTTGCATTGAGATCTCAAGGGTTATCCTTGAATGAAATTGGAAAAGTGGATGTGCTCTATGTCCTAAAACCATATGATAGTACCCCATCCCACTTTTTTATCATTTCAGATAATATGTTTAGAAATCCAAGGATATAATCTAAGAACAACTCCTCCACTACCTTCATTATGTGAAGTATGAATGAAGAAATCATCTTTCCAAAGATTAAACATCGTCACTTTTAAACATTCATTAATTGATTTCTTGTAAGAAAAGGATGTCTAGTCTCCATTTCAAGATTATGTCTTTAACTTTAAACTTCCTGTGAGGGTGAGAAAATCCCTCTCACATTCCAAGATAAAATCTTGCACTTCATGATTAATTAACAAGGTTATTATCATCTTCTTGTGGCAAAATAAGTTTTATTATTGTATTTTTACTTTGTATTCTATGTTGAATGATTGCAAGACTATGCCATAATATACATGGTGATTAGTTGAAAAATGGATGATTTATGGTTTAGGACATAGAACACCACTTTTCTCCAACTAAGATTCAAGGATACCCTAGAGACCTCAAACCAATGAAGAAATGGGGAAGAGATATGGAAAGAGGGTTGTCCTATGGGTTGAAAGTAAAATAATGAGGGGTTCACCACCAAGTAAGAACTTGGAAAGACAAATTTAATGCAAGACCTAATGACAAAACTTAGTGATGCATGACACTTGAATGAATGACCTAGAAATGCATATAAATCATAACATAAAATAGTAAAATCAGAAGTGTGCACCTGAAAACTTGTAGAGGCTTGAATGAAGACTGGAAATGCTACAAATCTTGAAATTTAGGCCTACTGGGACTCATTCACCAATCTGGGCAAATCAGTCCCAAATCTGGGTTTCTATATAAGAATAGGTTTCTTGAAAAAGGGTATCCGAAACTACAAAAATATCAAAATTGACCTAAACTGGGAATCATTCACTAGAAGTAGCAAATGAGTCCAATTAGGGTTTTTTGGAGCTTTAAATTTTGAATCTAGTCTTCAATGTCTTCTCTTTCCGTTCCTCTTTGTTTCTGGATCTGAAACCTTGATTTTGGGTTTGTAGGTGACTTATTAGTGAAGAATACAACCTTGTAAATGAGAGGACAACTCCAAACACTTTCTCTAAGCTTGTGACCTAATCTTCAATGATACTTCAATTCTTCAAAGAACCTAGATCTGCAATTACATAAAGAGAGAGAGAAAAAGTGTTGATTTTTAGGGAATAGGGGTTTTCCTTTGTTAAACCCCTTGTAGGTAATTAAACCAAATGATGAGAAAATGAAATGAAGGCATGAAACATGAAACAAAGAAAATGAATCATGGAAAATAATACCTTGAATGATGCCTTGTAAATGATGTCTTGTAAATCTGCAACTCAACATGAAATGGCCATGAAGGATGTAGACCTTGATCTTGACCATAGGTGTAGAATAATGCTTGATCTTGGATATTCAATGCTACATCACAACACTAGATCAATAACATGCTTGATGATTTTTATGCTTGACATGATGATGGATCTTGAATTGCTACAACAATTGATGAAGAATTATGCCCTTGAATTCCTTAAAAATGATCTTGATGCTCTCTAGATGATCTTGTGAAGTCTATGAATGCTTAAGTTGCTTAGGTGAAATAAGGATTTGAAACCTTTCTTATATAGGAAAACCAACTAATATCCTATGTATTAGATCCCAAAGGCCGAAATACACAAAATTTGAACTTAAAACCCATTTTTTCCCACTTAAAACCTTGAAAATAGGCCAATGAGACTCATTTTCCATCTATGGTGAATGGGTCCCACCTAGATGGGATTCATTCTCCCAAAGTGGAAAATGGGTCCCATAGGGCCTATTTTGATTACTAAAGTGTCGGGGGGTGTGTAAATTAAGTTTATTTGCTGATCTTTTTGGGTTTTTTTTAATTAAAATATGCCTTGGGATGCATAATATGGGGTCATAGGGGCCTATTAATGATAATATAGAGGTCATAAATGCAATAGGGACCAAATTCCAATGTGAAAGTGTACATAAATATACTTTACAACATTAAATTAAGGCCAAATTGGGTCTATTTAGCTTAGAAGGGACCTAACCCAGTGTGAATGTGTAGAAAACAATACAACAATAGATTAGGTCGATTTAGTTTACAAGCTTCCTAAATTTAATGTGAAGGTGTAAATAAATACACTTTACAACAACAAATTAAGGCAAAGTTAAGTTTATTTAGCTTAGAAGGGCCCAAAACCTAATGTGGATGTGTAAAACACCCCACAACACTAGATCAAGGTGACATTAAGTCCAATTTATCATTAATTATTCCCAAATCAATTGTGAAAATGTAAGTGACAATTTTTTTTGACACTGCACATGTGTTGAACTTGTTTTGCAATGATCAACTAAATTTACTATCTTTTCAACTTATATTAAAATCATTATTTATGTAAGAATATTTTTATGGTGAAATTTTATTTTTTGGGTTGAAAATTTTATATTAAATATATAAATTTCATATCTTTATATATTTTTTGAACTTATTTAATATCTATTTAAATATTTATTTTTAATTTGGTGATCATATATGATATTGCAAACTTTTCATATCATAGGAATTTATTTCTAATCATTAAAAAAATTTAAATTGTAAACTTGTCTAATTCATTAGCATCTTCTAGTACTAATGAGTACCTTTAGAAAGTAATACAAACATTTCTTATTCATTTATACCATAATCCTTATTCATTTTATACCATAATCCTTACTACATTTTTATTAATCATGTGACTATAAATTTATTAAATATTGATACTGAAGTTGTGAACCAAGATGCCCAACCTGCACCAACACAAGCTCGAAAAATACTATATTAGATCAAATGCAAGGTTAGTATCATGATTCCCAAGAAATCCATTCAAATTGCAATAAAAGGAATGAAATGTAGAACATAAACAAGCAAAAACGAAAGATAGTAAATCCTATTTAAATGGAATGCAAACTCTTGATCTCTTGGGGGAGTTGGTGCGAATTTGATGTGGAAATTGGCCCTTTCCCAACTCCTATGAAAGATTTGTTGATTGATGATGAAGATTGATGAGTGCTCCAAGATAAAATCTGCATAACCTAGCTATAAAACTCAATGATATGGATGAAGATTGTTATGAATTTGAGTATAGTAAGTTTACTCAAGTTGAGGATGATCAAATGAGGAATGAAGCCTCTTATTTATAGACTGAAAAGTTGGAGAAATGCCCAAAATGAAGCAATGTGGGACTAAAATTCAACCAATGGCAAGGTGCCACTTGTCCAAATTTGAGTGGATGGAGGATGTGAACATTTTGATGAATGTTACCATAAATGCAATATTTGAAATTTGAAATTGTTGAAATGACAAGGTGGAGGGAGAGTCAAATGGAGTAATTGCCACTTGGCTCAATGCAAAACGACATGTAAGATGAAATAAATGTCTTGTTGGAAGGACTAATCCCACTTGATTTTGAATTCAAATTTGAGAGAATATTCTCTATTTATGCCATGTTGAGAGAAAATAGAGATTTAATAAATGAATTAAATCTATTTTCATGTGCAAGTGGAAAAAGCTAGAGGATGGGACATGAGAAGAGATTAAATTAATCAATGTTAATTAATTTAATGAGAGATTAGTTGATGTGACAAATTTGACTTAGATTTATGGATTGATTTAAATCAAATATGAGAAGAATATGATTTCAAGATTAATTAAATAAAGATTTTTGATTTATTTAACTAAGGAGATGAAGTTAGATTAAATCAAATAAGGTTTTAATTTATTTAATTTAATAAGACGACTTTAGGGATTTAATCAAATAAGATTAATTATTTAATTAAACATGGACATAGGGTTAATAAGATCAGATAAATTGATTTAATTAACAAGAAAGAATGACTTAATTAGATAAAGTGGTTTATTTAATTAAGAGAGAAAATTGATGAATTTAATCAAATAAGGGATATTCAATTAAATGGTTAGACCGAAGGATGATTTAGGATGAAATGGTGTTAGTAATCGGGATCAAGTATGTCGGTATATTTTCCATGTCTACATTTTGCCCCTCTTTGAAGCAATGTACTCATTGCGTTGATTTAAAGAAAAAGCTATCTTGATCAAAAGCCACAATTTTTTTTTCAATTTTGAAATTTTCCCCAATGCTGCCCCAGTGGAGGAAATATGCCGATATACTGCCCCCTCGAGAGATCAGACGAAAATTCTGATTTTTGGGTGATCTCGTGAAAAAAGAGGACAAGGTGCTCAAGAAGTCCAGAAAGGCTCCAGGGGGTCAAAAAATGAGGTAAAGAGAAAAAAATGGTGCAAGACGGCCCTTGGACGGACAAAAATGGGGTTGGGGGACCAAGACCCTAGCAAGACGACCAAACGGGGTCAAAAAACCCTAATTTTTAGGCTTAAATAGGCCTCGGGGGACCATTTTCAATTCATTTTCACACTTAGTCTTTAGAGATTTTGAGATTTTGAGCTCTCACATCCTGACCAGATGGCGCAACGACAACTCTTGATGCACATGTTCGACTGAGTATAGACGTACTAGCAGCATCCAGGCATTAGGGCACTGGTAAATCACCCTGACTTGAGCTTCATTTTTTGTTTAACGCACAGAGTTAATGCTTTCAAACTTAGTGTTCTAGGCGCGGTGCCATACTGCACCACTCAAATTTTCAAACAACATCGTGCGATGTTTAAACTGCATGACCATCACAAGATGGACTGCCACAGTGGAGTTTGGAGTTTGGGAACAAACTTCAAACTCTGACACATTCGTGAAATGCAGCGTTGGATTTCAAACTCTAGCGCCACAGTGGACTTTAGAATTAGGGTTTCGGGCTTAACTGTGCCACTTTGGCAAAGTGCACTGTTGTTGTGCAGTTTGGGACTTTGAAGGTGCTAGCGTCCTAGTTTGCAAATTTCAAACTACAATGCCTTCATAGATTGCAACGCTGGGCTGGATTTCTGAGTGTTGGGATTAGCTTGGGATAATTTTTCCTTGATGATTTTAACATGATGAATTTTCTTGATGCAGGAGGTGGCGAGAGAGGTTTATTCTCGTGAGCATAGATTGCAAGATATTTTTGGATATTTACGGGATTTGATCAATAGAGAGCAGGAGTGGCTACGAGAGATGGGGCTATGGTATATTGCTTACGCATCACCTGTGTGGACCCATCTAGGCATGTTGTTGGTGCTTGTTGAGAGATGGCATAGTGAGACCTCATCCTTCCATCTTCCGACCGGCGAGGTTACTATTACTTTGGAGGACATGTGGCGGATCCTTAGGTTCTTGATACATGGGTGACAAGTTATATATGATATGGATGCTGGACAAGAGGCATGCCATGCCATTATGGCCATAGATGAGATCATGTTTTGTGAGGGTCAGATAGAGCTAGAGCATCACTAGTTGCTCATGTCACCATTCCTTCTAGTGATTGCTTCTATCATTTTAGGTCTTGTCGATCTAGATCGCTGAGGCTGTTATTTTTGTCTTGGTTGGGGGCTCTATTGGGAGTGGATGGTTTGTGACAAGCCAGAACATTTCGCATGGGTCTGGTTCTACTAACCACCCTCTATAGGGATCTTCATGAGTATGTATATTTGGATGGAAGAGCACTTGGTGTAGGGGTCACACTCCTTCATGTATGGGAATGGGAGCATATCTCCATTCTTTGGCCACAAGTTGTTCTAGTGCCGATGGGGCTCGATGAGCCAGCAGTCTCACATTACAGAGGTGGTCTTTTGTTCACACACACAAGGGAGCACGAGATTCCTCACTGGAGGAGGGTCCTTGATGATATGTAGGTTTTCACATGGCACCCCTACTTTGGTCAGCCTAGATGGATCGATGACATATAATAGTTTCTCTTTACTCGTCAAGATCACATGATGCAGAGGTGAGAGTACACTATTTTAGAGATGTATCTGTCGGGCAGGGTTCAGCGTCAATTTGGTGAGGCACAGGATAGACCAGATGATGGCTATGTGGCCATCTTTTCCAGGGCAATGTCACAGAGTGCATGGGGGCGGTACATTCCTTCCCATGAGGCAGTGGATAGTTTCAAGTAGCTAGTGGCCCAACCATGGGCATATGATCAGAGAGTTGCCGATCCAAGGACTACATAGGCCTATCGTGATTGGTTCAGACCACTGCTGAGACTCACAATCCTAGGCACACCATTCGCTTGATGGAGAGCGAGGGGAAAAGGGACAGGACGAGGGTGGGGAGATGGAGGTGTCCCAGTAGGTCAGCCATTACAGGACCAGGTAGATTAGCCCTAGAAAAATGTCCATATGCAGGACCAAGACCATGGGAAGGACGGGCATTAGGATTGGGTTGCCACACCGCCACGAGATGGGGGGGGATCAACCTCACGTGTAGCCCCCGCTAGTACAACCAGTAGGACAGCCGAATCCCCAGGATGGACAAATTTTATAGCTGTAGGCCCAAATCCAGGTTTTGATGGCAGAGAGGGATCAGGCCAGGGCCTTGAGAGATCAGGCCATTTTGTAGAGGTAGGCCACAGAGCTATAGGTGGCTACAGAGATGGGCTATAAACAGCAGGTAGAGAGTATGGCAGCCTCCTCCTCTTGTAGCATAATGCCACTTTTTTCATATAGGGAGGCTATCCGGGAGGTAGATTATTATCGGATGCATTATCAACAGGCTGTACCAAGAGCAGCCCAGGTACCAGATTTTTCACAGAGGACCAGTTAGAGACCTGCAGAGGGCCATGGGGAGAGAGCAGGTGGTGAGGGAAGTGACTAGGAGGGCTAGGCCTTCATCTTCAATTAGAGATATGATACCTTTGTGCCCCATGGGCTCATTTTTGATAGCTCGGTGGGCCATTTTGTACTTGTTGACATACATATGTATATTGATCTGATTTTTGTACCATGACAATATACTTGATGATATATGAGATGATGATTTTTGATGTGAAATGCTATGTCCTACTTTATGTTCTATGCATGCTTTATCTTCTATATGCCTACAATTTTATATGATGATGCAATGTGATTAATGATGCGATGCAGTGTGTGATAATGATGTAGATGTTTTTTGGATGAATGCATTTATTTTTCATTGTATTTTTATACACATTTTATGATGATGTATGCACTATGCAATGATTATGTATGGATGCAGTAAATGTTATGCTTTATGCAGATGCTTAGACTAACAACTATATATTATGCAATGATGGATGATATATGACATGGTGTAATGATGATGCTTTATGAGATGTTATGATGCTTTTTTGATGGATGCTTATATGTGTTATGGGATGATTTAAGGTATGATAAATGTAAATGATATGGTAGATGGATGATACTAATGATATGATGGTTATGGATGTTTATATATATTAATGGGATGCTGTTATAATATGATGGATGTAAATGATTTTTATGTGAAGATGTGATGGTATAGATATGTATGGAAATGTATTGTATGTAATATGGATGCAAGATGAATGAAAAGATATGCAATCATTATGATATGCAATATGCTAACAGTTTATGGATGCAAGATGGATGCAATAATGATGCTGATTGATTTAACTGTCATGGTACCACTATTAGCGTGAAAAGAAAGAGATAGGAGAAAGCCAAAAGATTCCAACAAGACATGGCATGATGATGATGATGATGATGATGTTGATGAATTTCTTGCCAAGGAGTTATGATTTGCAAAGGGCTAATTACCTTATGTTTGATAACACACATAAATACGATGCATCAAGGTATAAAGAACCAGGATGGCGTTGCACTTAGTGTGATGGAATTTGACTCGACAATCAAATAGGAGTATCCTTGTTCACACCTAACATATGGAAACCTTACTAGGATGCACTTTAGGTATTTCACACATCTCAGACCAAAAAATAGAAAGGAAAGCCTTCCTATGTGGTCAACAAGATATCTAAAACACCATCCATACATACCTAATAAAACAAGTATTTGCCAAGTTATATTACAAGAAATTCTAACAAGCACAATAGACAAAAAGATAATGATCGTTGCCCCATTCCTATTTCTCTAAATCCCTTTGTTTGGGACATCATTGAGATGTCATTGGAATGAACACAAATAAGATAAGTTAAAAGACAAAGATAAGTAAACAAACAAGCTATTTTTCTTCAATATCTCTAGCCAAGACTAAACTACGATGATGCCTGATGTTGATGTCCATTGTAGGAAGGATGCATCCTAGGACATGACGATATCAAATGATTTTTGATATGGGACTGATTGGATGATAGGTTATTGACACAAAGAGTTGACTAACGTGTTTATGTACTAACCTAAACTTGAGACTTTGATGTTTTGAGTTTCACTTTCGATCTGCTAGACTTGTTTCTGACTATTTCACCAAAGGTTGGGGATGATGATTGATTTATTGTGAATGATGTTATTACGGGTGAAAGCGAGATGGGGATGGATGTATTTTTTCAAATATTTGGATGTTTTTGGAGTTTTGACATGTTTTGAGGCTATTTTGGTATTTTTGAGATTTTTCAAATGTTTTGATTTTTTGATTTTCAAATGTTTTGGGGTTTTCTGAGATTTTGACCAAGAGACTAACCTAAAGACCTATCCTAGGGGCCTCAAGGGCTGATCAATAGATTGTCCTTGCCTACGTTATACACCTAGAGACCACATAGTTCAACTGGCGAATTGATCGATTTAAAGATGAAGATATACATGATGAAATGTCAGTTTATTATGACAGACTCCTAGAGGACTGACCTAATTGTCTCAGGGGATGATCAAAGATCAACCTTGCCTACGTTCAAAGCTTAGAGACTCGTAGTTTGACAAGATGACTCTGTTTTTGACTTTTTGACTTGTTTTTGGATTTTGATATGTTTTGAATGCTTTTGGGTTTTTTAATTTTGCGATGTTTTTGGATTTTTTGATTTTAAGGACTTCAAGAATATACACAAATCCAATTGAATGAGAACATTCCCCTAGCATGATGCAATAAACTACTCTGATAAAGGCAGGACAAACTAACCTTGAGGATGGGCTGAGTAGTACTACAAGGGATCATGATACGAACACAAGACCAAGCTATGATGCAAATGCGGGTGGATGATGGATGGAGATATGGAATGCAATGGATGATGGGAGCATAATGAATGGATGATGCCAAACGAGCCATGAAGATCCTGGTGGATGGAAAGTGCTTATTTACACAAGGTGCCTTTTTGCTAGGTTTTCACCAAGTTACTTGCCCAAAGTGCCACCGAAGTGGTTTTCACTAGAGGACAATTTTTCTCTTTACTGTTTTTAATACTTTTTTTTTATTTTTTTGGATTTCTTGCTTTTTGATTTTTTTGTTGTCACCAAGATGCCTATTTTCCAATTTTTCATCAAGGTGACCATTTTTTTAGGATATTTTCTAATTTTTTTTTGGATTTTTTGGTTCTATACCTTGCAAGATTAGGCATAATTTTTTTTGAGATGGGATCTATTCATGGGCTCCTGCAAAAGTTTTCCTTAAGGTTTTAATAACTGATATGCCCCTAAATTTTAGCTTGATATGATAAAAAATGGTCCCAACTAGTTGGGTTCAAATTTTCCTTTGCTGTTTGGATTTGGGACGTTCTTCTGATTCTCCTTTAGTACCAGTTCTCTGACTTGGAAAGTCCTGTTTCTGATTTTCTTGTTATAGCTCCTCTTGAGTCTATTATGGTAGACTTGCAAATGATTTAAGGTGTCCATATGTTGCTCATCCAGTAGCTCTAGCCCATTTAGTCTTGATACTCGGTATTCCTCATCTGTGATGAGGTTTTGTAGTGATATTCTCAGTGATGGGAGCTCGATCTCAATGGGCAGTATGGATTTTGATCCGTAGACCAGGGAGAATGGGGTGGCACCAGTGGGTGTGTGGATGCTAGTTTGATAGGCTCAGAGGGCAGAATTCAGCTGCATATGCCAGTCACGACCTGTGACATTGACTGTATTTTTCAAGATTTTCAGGATGGTTTTATTGGTAGCTTTTGCTTGGCCATTGCCTTGGGGATAATATGGGGTGGAGAAGTGATATTGGATTTTGAATTTGTCACAAAGGTCAAGGAAATCCTAATTTTTGAATGGTGTCCCATTATAAGAGATAATAGCTTGGGGAATGCCATATCGACATATGAGATAGTTCAGGATGAACTTTGATATCTGCTTCCCAATTATGTAGGTCATTGGTATGGCTTCCACCCACTTGGTGAAATACTCAGTGGTGGTTATAATGAACTTGTGGCCACTGGATGAGGTGGGAGTGATTTTCCCAATGAGATCAAGCCCCCATTGTGAAAAGGGCCATGGTGTAATGATGGGATGGAGCTCTTGAGCTGGAGCATGGATGAGGTCCCCATTTTGCTAACATTGTAGACACCTTCTAATGTAGTCGTGTGCCTCTTTCTCCATAATGGGCCAATAATACCCCATCCCCAGCAGATTATTGGCCAAGGTCATTCCACTCGAGTGTGAAGCACAAATTCAATTATGCACCTCAATTAAAGCAGTCAAGGCTTATCAATATTGAGGCAGTGTAATAAGGTATTTCCTAGGATGACAAACCTAGAGGATTTTTCAACAAAAAATCTTTTTAGGCTTGAGGGTAAGTTAGCAGGTAGCACACCTATTCGTAGGTAGGTATAAATGTCATGGTACTAGGGATCACTGGGACCAACGATTTCTCACACAAATTCTAATTTTGGTACCTCGAATGTGGGCATGAGAAGCTGCTCTATCAAGAATTCATGTTTTAGGACATTGTGAGGGATTTCTAGTAAGGATCTGATTGTCGCCATGGTGTCTGTAGCTCTACTATTTGCTCTGGGTATTTTATCAAATGTGATTTCGATGAAGGATTCTTTGAGAGTATCCACCAGTTTCTTGTATGGAGTTAGCTTATCATCCTTAGTCTGGTATTCACCATTCACTTGATTTATTATCAACTGTGAGTCTCCACATACTTTGAGGGCCATGATGTGTCACTGTACTTCTATTCTAAGATGTATGGTTAAAGCCTCGTATTCCACAATGTTATTAGTGTAGGGGAATGTTTGTAGGATCTAGGTATATAATCCCCCTGTGAGGTGATGAAGAAAACATCGGCTCCTGATCCATGTTGCATGTATGAGCCATCAAAGTATAGTTTCCAGTGGTCGGCTATGCTGAGATTGAAGATGGATTTGTCTGGAAACTCTGATATAAGTGGATTCTCTAAATAGATTGGTGCTTCTACAAGTTGATTTGCTATGACTTGGCCTTTGATTGCTTTTGACTCCACATTCAATTTCATATTCTGATAGTATCATGACCCATTTGGCCATTCTTCCGATGAGCATTGCTTTTGATAGTAAGTACTTAAGGGGGTCAATTTTGGCGATGAGTTTTATTTTGTGTGCCAACATGTAATGTTTGAATTTTTGTGATGCAAAAAGGACTGTTAGACATGCTTTTTCAATGAATGAGTAGTTTAAATCATGCCCAAACTTTGTTTTTCTGATATAATAGATGGCCCTTTCTATCCCATTTTCATCGTATTGAGCTAGGAGAGCTCCAAGGGCTACTGTTGTTGCTGACACATATAAGATTAATGGCTTTCTAAGGATCGGTGGCATGAGGACCAGCAGTGTAAGTAGATATTCTTTGATCTTATTGAAGGATTTCTCACACTTGTTATCCCACTTGTATGCTACTCGCTTGTGAAGTAGGTGAGAATAAGGGATTTGTTTATCCGCCAGTTGTGCTATGAATCTTCGGATGGACTAAAGCCTGCCCTGGAGGCCTCTCAATTGTTTCAATGTTTTGGATGCTTCCATCTCAAGGATTGATTTTACCTTAGTTGGGTCTATCTCAATACCTCTCATTGATAGTATGTATACTAGCAATTTTCCTGATTGTACACCGAAGACACACTTCTTTAGATTTAATCAGACCTTGTATTCCTCCAGCCTATCAAAAATGGCACTCAAAGTTGCTATGTGATTTTTCCTCTTCCTGGATTTTTCTAATATGTCATCGACATAATCTTCAATATTTTTATGGATCATGTCATGAAAGATTAATGTCATGGCTCTTTAGTAGGTAGCCCCAACATTCTTTAGGAGGAATGGCATCATATTCCAGCAGTAGGTCCCCCATGGACAAGTGAAGGCCATTTTGTGTTGGTCTTCTTTAGCAATCATTATCTAGTTTTATCCCGAGAAACCATCCATCAGGGAAAGCATTTCGTGTCCTGCTGTCATGTCCACAATCATGTCAATGTTGGGTAATGGGAAATCATATTTTGGACATGCTTTGTTTAAGTCCCTAAAGTCTGTGCAGATTCATATGCTCCCATTTTTTTTTGAAATAGGAACCAGATTAGATACCCACTCAGGTAGTCAACTGGTCATATAAATCCTGCATCTAGTAGTTTCTTTAATTCCATTTTGACCAATAAATCAATTTGAGGATGCATTTTTCTCAATTTTTGTCAGATAGGGTTTTCTTCAAGATATACTGCTAGATGATGGACCACAATTTCTGGATCGAGCCCAGGCATGTCTGCATAGCTCCATGCAAAATTAATTTGTCGTTATCTTAAGAAGGATGCTAGGAGATCTTGTTCATATGATAATAAGGACTCTGCATAGAATGTGATGTATGGTGTCTGCTCTATTCCTAGGTTGAATGGATTGCATTTTTCTACTAGGACCGCTAATTGTTCCTGATGAAGAGCTCTAAGAGGAAGATTGGATCCCCCATCCTCGAGCGCCTCATAGAGGATTTCATTGTTGGATGCATCCTTTCTTTTTACTATTTTTAGGTTGGAGATTGCCACGGTGTGGTTTTCACTCAAGGACCTAGAGATTATTCTCAATTTTTTGCTTTTGTGACTAAGGGATTCAATCATTTCCCCATAATATGCATGTGTATCTAGAATGATTTCAAATCCAGCTTTATGATCCCCACATGAAATATTATCCCGTTGTCCCATGAATTCTGAGAGCGCCTCATCATTTTTGAATGTGTCTAGAATTGGTGGTCCTCATTGGTTGTAATCAATGAGTTATGGGTAGACTAGATAGATTTCATTATTTTGATTTTCAGACTCATAGGATAAGGTACTAATCATGAGAAGGGGGGTGTCCTCAAAAAGCATTGGTAGGTTGGTTATGGGATCCTCGTCATCACTACTACTACTACAGACGTCAGTTATGTCAAAAGTGAAATTGTCTATGACTCGACCTATAGATATAGGTAGGCGAAGTTTAGCTGGTGTTGATTCACAGGGAGTCTTGACTGCTTTAACTAGGGGACCTCATCCACGTATGGTTATTCTCGGAGGGGTACATCCAATGCCAATATTTCTCATTCGTGTCTCAAGAATGAGGGGTATTATAAGTCCATTGTCATTTTCCCCCAATTTCTGGTTTCTGTCATAGCCCATTGCGAGCATCATTTGTAAGCCTTTGCTTCTGTCATCCATTGGTAGATTAGCTGCTGGTTGATTATCTTGGTATAGGAGATGAGATGGGTCCTCCTCTATGACTTCTTGGCAAAATCTCCCCAAATTTTGAAGTTGGGATAGTCTTCAGGGGATGTTTGAGACATGGAGGCTTCATTTGATTGCAAACATCCTCGTGTTCTGGGAGATTGTGGTAACTCTCTTACCACAAAATCATTTTTGGGAATCGTGTAGTTTCTACAACTGTTATCCTAGCTGATGAATTTGATATTAGAGATGGTGGGGATGGTGGGAGTGGCAGGTGTCTCTGTTGTAAAAGTGGAAGCGAGAGTGGCTGGATCAATGTACGGTGTTGATGGGCCTTCATTATTTTTAGGCACTTGAGGGATTTTGTAGTATTTGGCCTCTAGGTTATTGCAGTAGGAGAATGGTTCAGGATCTCCATGGATGGTGACCTCTTGTCCTTCATAAGTGAATTTGACACATTGATGGAAATTTGATGCTACTACTTGTATTGCATGGATCTACAGTCATCCTAGGAGGATTTTATAAGGTAAGTCAGGGTCTAGGGCCTGACAGGTTGTTTCCATGATAGCTAGCCCTACTTGAATATGGATTTGGATTGTGCCTTGGGACACTCTTTCCTAATCATCATATGCTCTGATTGTAATACCTTTTCCTTTGTCGATGGAATCCTTTGAGATTTTTAGGTTCTTAATGAGCTTGAGCAAACAAATATTCAAGCCTCCACCTCCATCCACCAAGAATTGCTTGACTTTATTTTTCTACACTAGGAACTCTAAATGGATTGCACGGTTGTGAGATGGTTGAGCGGGGAAGTCTTGATCAGAGAATGTAAGGAGATTCAGGGTGATGATGTTTCTGACCATAGCTCGGAATTATTTTGCATCTAGATCTGCCAGGACAGTTGATGAGGCTAATGCTTCTTCAAGGATTTTCTTGTGGGAAGATGAGATTTTTAGCAACTCCATGATGGCGATTTGTGTTGTGGTTCTCTTTAGATGATCAAGGACATTGTATCTACTAGGAACAAATTTTGGGTTGGGTGCGGGTGCTCTGTTTGGTTGAGATGATCCTGCAATAGTAATTTTGCCACCTCTTGTGGTGACTCCATAATTGGCATGGGCTCCTTTGATAGTGATGGTAGCACAATAATCATCTAGGGATGCGATGACATGGTCATACACATGATTGATGCTTTTGAATGTTCCCTTCCCCTTGTCATTGTTATTGTTCCCTTTATTGTTATGGTTAGGCATCAGATTCATGCATATTTTGAGGGTTTGGTTTCCTGTTGGTTGTTTCACATTTATAATCCTTTGATCAATGAGGTCTTGAACTAAGTTCTTTAACCTCATGCAACTGTTAGTGGTGTGCCCTTTGATTTTGTGGAAGTCACAGAGCTAATTTTTGTTGTACCAAGGAGGTTTCACATCTCGTTCCTAGTAGTTCTCATAAGTAGGAGCTTTGATGAGGTTTTCGTTTATCAGCTTCTTCATGATGACTTCGAGTGGTTCCCTAAGGGCAGTGCACTTTTGTTTGGGGGAGTTCTTGTTTCATTGGGGTGGTCCCCTTTGATTATTGACATTATTGATCGCTTGATTTTTTGGTTGTTGTGTTGTTGCATTCACTTGATGGTTTTTTTGGTGATGATTTTGGATTTGTTGTTGTGGTGCAGGTGTGTTTTTCTGAGGAGCGGAGATGAAAACTTTGGCATCGACAACACCATCGTTGGTAAAATTTTTGTTTCCTTCCCATGTGCGAGGTTTATCATTGTAATTGGTGGATGGGTGATTGTTCTTCTATTCAGGATATGAAGTGGATCCTCCAGGTTGTGTCTTAAGGGCTACTTCAATGTTGAGCGCCTTAGAAATCAACTAGTCATACATGGTGAGCCCTTCAACTTTGAGATGAAATTCCAAGAGGCCATCAAGGTTGGATATGATAGTGCACACTTGTTGTTCCTCAGGAATGACCCATTTGCTCTGATTGGCCTTGGATTACCATCATTGTAGGAATGAAGCAAATGATTCATTCTTACCTTGTTTAAGAGCCGATAGTTCCTCTAGACTAACATCCATAGTGATAATGCATGCATAGTTTTTGATGAATTCATCTATGATTTCTTGAAATTTCCTAATGCCTTGAGGTAGGCAAGAGAACCATTCCATGGAGTGGCCAACCAAACTCCTAGGAAACAACCACGTTAGATAGGTATCGTCATATGTGACTTCCATGCAATGAACCTGGAATTCAATGATGTGATATTTAGGGTTTCCCATCCCATGGTACTTATCGAATTTGGGGATCTCAAATCCCTTTGGGAATGGTTTCATTGCAAGGCTCCTACTGAACGAATAAGGGAAAGAGTTGCTGGGGGTTTTTGTGGTTCGCCCTGATTGAAGGTCGAGCACTTTTTGCAAGAGAAACTTGATTTGTGTTGTCACATCGTTTTGCTGATCAGGGGGTGGGATGAAAGTGTTCTGGGTGGTTCAACTATTGGTGGGATGGGTGGATTGGTTTGTATTTTGATAGATGGTGTTTGCATATTCTATTGAGCCAAGTATTCTTGTAGTTACTAATGTATCAACAATGCTTGTTGTTGTTCTTGTTCCTATTGTGCTATTAGTGCTTGTTGTTGAGCTTGTTGTTGTGCTTGTTGTTGGGTAACTAATCAAGCTGCTTCTTTATATTCTTGATATTGTTTTAGCACTTGTTGATATGCTTGGTGATGAGCCACTTATTTCTATGCAAGATATTGGGATTGTGCTTGTGCTTGTTCTTGTGCTTGCGCTTGCAGTTGAACTTGAGCTTGTTGGGCTTGGTATTGAGCTTGGGCTTGAGTGGCAGCTTGTGCAATCTATGCGGCTTGAGTGGCTTGAGAAAATTGAGTGGGTTGTTGTTGTCGTTGTAATAAATCTTGGGTTTGTGCAACCTGTTGTGCTTGTTTTTCTTGGAATGCAGCTTGGGCAGCTTGAGCAGCTTGCGTGGCTTGAGCGGTTTGTTGAGAAGCTAATTGCATGGCTTGTTGTTTTTGTGCTTGTTGGAGTTCCTTTTGATAGGAAGCTTGCTGAGTGGATTGCAACACAATACTATATTGGTTTGATGTATTTGAGATTGGTGGTGGTGGTGGTGGGGGTGGATTTGGAATGGTGCTTGTTGTGGTGATGAGAGGCACCGTCGTGTTGATGGTTGGTGTTTGAGTGGTAGATGGTGTGATCAATGTGTTTGGTCCTTGAGAGACCATGTTTTGAGGTGTTTGGGGGATGGTTGATGATGTGATGCTGGTGGTTTGCATTATCAAGATGGTTGTCATCTATTGTTGCGATATCAATGACAAAATTTGAGGATTTTATATGGTACTTTGATTGATGCTCGTTGGGTTGATTTGATTTTTTTGATTGATACTTGGTAAAGGGGGAAGCCTTAAGCCAAGAGGTGATGTGGATATTGATGGAAATGGTGGAAGTGGTGGAAATTTGGGGGGTTTGACCTCTTGAGGAAATGGTGTAGTGTCAAAAATGCCCCCTGGTCCAAATATATCATTCTCTCCTTGCAAGGTTATGGGGAGAGAAGTTTGGGGTGTTGCGCAAAATGATGATGATGGATCATGTGGATCATGAAAAGTGAGAGGTAAATATGGATGTGATGGGTTTTGAGGTACAGATTGTCCCAAGATGGTATTTGCATCCAAATCTTGATTGTTTACAAGGGGATGTGTTTGCAATGCATTGAGAAATGCACTTCCCTTATTAACAATGGGTTGCGTTGGAGCAATAGATGATGTAATTTGGGGGATGTTTTGAGTGATGCTTTGGAATAGAGATGTAGATGAGATGGGGATGGTGGATGAGATTGGGGGCATGACCCCAAAATATGGCTCCACAGTAGTGCTCAGATCAAAATTGGAGGGGAGTTTAGCCCCTTGCTTTGCTAATTCAAGCATGTATAGTGAAGGATTGAGTCTCATCATGATGTTGATAATTTTATGATTTTCTAGATTTTGAAGCATTTTAGTGATTTCCTCATGTGACATTCCAAAGGGGTTGTTGGTAAGATACTCTACTTGAACTTCCTCTTTTTGATTTGATGATGAAGGAAATTTTTCTAGAGGGTTGCTTGATCCAACATGATTCATTTCATAATTTGTTTGGCTTAGATCACTTGAAGTGGATATTTCTTTGTTGGCTTCCATGTTCCTCTTGTGTTGAGATCTAGTTTGCACCATGAAATAGGGATCAACTTTCAAGAATATGGGAGATGAATCTCTAATTCTTTAAATTGATCTAACTTTAGGTACAAAAGAGAAAATTTTAGGATTTTTAACGATCAAAAGATGATGATGATATGGATGTAACATGGACGTTTGACGGATGATTAAAATTTTGAGAAATCTTGAGGGAATGCTAGACCTTTAGGACCTTTTGGATTTGTTTGGAATTTGATTTTGGATTTTGATTTTTTTGGTTTGCTTTGGTTTTGGATAATGAACAAATAGACCCTAAGATGTTTGGATGATTATCTAGGAGGTATATTTTCTCAAAGGATGATAATTTGAATATGTGTAGGGAGAAGGATGCATCTACCCACATCTATTCAAACAAGATGATAATTTAACCAAGCATATGAAGAAGGATGCATCTACATATACCTAGCTAAACATGATGGTTTGATAATTTGACTAAGCATATGCAAAAGGATGCATCTACACATACCTAGCCAAAATTATTTGATGTTTTGATTCAAAGATTTCAAGGATTTTGTTTCAAGGATTTGATGATTTTGATTTTTTCCAAAAATCCTAGCATGAAAGATGATTCCAATATTTTTCAAAAGTTGATGGTGAGATGATTTGATGTTTCAAGGATGGATGGAGGTTTTATTTTGATCCTATGTTTTCCTAAAGAGACACTTGTCTACTAGACCTTGGTTTTGAAGAACATGCTTTTATCTAAACAAGGTATGCAAACTCCTGAAAAAGATTGGGATTTTGTTGACAAAAGAACTCATACAAATTTGGGTTGTTTCTTGAAGATCTTTTATAAAAGTTACAAAGTAGTTTTTGTCCGAACTCGTATAGCATTAAGAGACGATTTTGGTGATTTTTTGGACTAAGAGCTTTCACCTTTGGTTTCTTGATTTTGATCTTGCGAGAAATCATGGGAGATACATGTGTGGGATTCAATTGTTTTTAGTCTTTGCTTAATGACTTTTGTTTTACCACAAACACTTCTTGATTAAGTTTTCGAAACTAGATGTCCAATGTCTCAATCGCTTCTCATTCCACAAGGTATATTATGTGGAACTTTGATGAGATCAAGGCAAGGGTTACCTATTGTTAACTTTAGTAAGAAAATTGAGATATAATCCAAGTGTTTAGAAACCTCTAAGGATAAAATATCAAGGGAAAGCAATAACACATGAACTTCGTCAATTGTATTTGCTTCCTAAAGGGTTTGAAGTTTTGATGACAATGTTAAATTTTTTGTTTCCAAATGTTTTCGAATAAGAAAAGTGTTTTGTAACCAAGAACAAGCATAATCCTATGGATATGAAAGACTATATTTGTTGAGTCCCCACTTGGACAAGTCCAGCTACGCTTATTTTTAGCGAATGGTTAGATGCTTGACCCCACTAGCTCCCCTCCATGGCACTCACTTATATGGGGTAGCCAAGCATCAACACCCATGAAACTCCCATGGCATACTTTCCATTTCTACTAAAAACTGTAAAAGTGTGGGGCGGCTTCAGAATGACCGTTCTTGCACCAACAAATAGACAGGGATTTTTCCCTTTCTATAACAAGGGTTTTAATTCGGACTTTCCATTCGTAGGAGTTGACCCAACGTGGTGAGAGACCATTGTTTCCCTTCTCGTCGAAGCCAACCACATGATACTGGCCTTTGTTCTGGTACCCACTTTTATATCCTGGCTGGAAATACTCTTGGCTTTAGATTGTTACCAGTTAAGTCATTCCCTTGAGTGAGTACTTTTTCCCCAAGGAAGGCCCTCTAAGATAAACAAAAGTGAGTAAACATATTCATAGTTCGATCAAACTTTTTTTAGAAACAAAGGGAGAACACATGCAATAGGTTCCACTCACACTCGCAAAGTTTGTTGTTCAATTTTAAACCCAAAATGAAGTGCGGAGGCAATCACTTTATCCCAACCTAAGACCAGCAAAAATCCTTTTGATTCTTAAGATCGCCATGAGGCACGAGAGAAGCGCATACATCTTTTCAATGGTGTTAGTATGAGTAAGCAATCACAAAACAAAGTAGAACATGTTCTTTTTAATCCACAAAGCAATAAATGACTTCTTTTTAAGCACCAAATCAAATATGGAATTTTCCTTATTCAATTGTTAAATCCGAAAACCAAGTCTAGTAAGTTTGTGTCCTAAAGTTCATTTTAAGCTCCTTTTGTAACAAGAAATGAAAGTGTTCTTTTTAGATCCCAAAATGAATTTAGTATGTCCTAAGCATGAGAGATAACAATTTTTCTTCTAAGAAGATGAAAATTCTCCAAAAGTGTTAAACAAACACAAAAGTGTTAAACAAACACAAAATTGTTTAAAAACACTTGGTATAATGAAATGGTGATGCTATCATGCCTCTTAGCTCCTTCACCTTTTCTCAAGTCAACCTACAAGAAAACCAGTAAGGTTCTGCAAAAAATAGATAATTTAATTTAATAAGATGACTTTAGGGATTTAATCAAATAATATGAATTATTTAATTAAACATGGAAATAGGGTTAATCATATTAGATAAATTAATTTAATTAACAAGAAAGAATGACTTAATTAGATAAAGTGGTTTATTTAATTAAGAGAGGGAAATTGATGAACTTAATCAAATAAGGGATATTCAATTAAATGGTTAGACCGAAGGATGATTTATGATGAAATGGTGCTAGTAATTGGGATCAAGTATGTCGGTATATTTTCCATGTCTACAGAACTCAATCTTTTCCCATTCATTCATTCATTAGAAAACATACATGCTTGATTAAAAAAAATAGTATGCATTCCACTCCAACATACGAAACTTGCAAATAACTCTATTAGAGCTAGAGGGTAGAATATTGAAGAACTATAGATATGAAGCTAGAGAGGATCTACCTTGAGTAATGTCATGAAATTCCTATTGTTGCTTGCACAACACACCCTATTTTTATTAAAAATCAATGATCTCATTTTTTTTTTTTAATTATGAGTTTAAAGTACTTTGTTCTTGATCTTTTATACCATTAGAATAAACTTTCTTCTTACTGCCTATCTCAATCTTAATGTCATTTTTTCTGTGCAATTTGTCCTTGGCATATGACTTGGCTTCATTTTTCTTTCCTTTATCAAATTCTTGTTATGCCTTGATGGCTAGTTCTTCTACTAAAAGTTTACATATGGTTGAAATTTTTATTTTGACTGGTTCCTTCAAGATTTATCTTCTTGTAGACTTGATAGTTTTGGTCACCCATGACTTAAGTTATTTTTTAGTATCCTTTGCTAACTAGTTAACCTATGATTAGTCTTTTATCTTAAATTCCAAGGGCTATCCTCATGTTTAACTTGAAGGTGGTTTGAGAAGATTATATAGTTTGGAGGAATGCTTGTTAGTGTAGGTTTTTATTTTTCTTACATTTAGTGATTTTTTTTTTCTACATATATTATTAAGATATCTTAGGTTAATTAAAAAATATTATTCAATAAGAAAATATGGCATAATCCATGAATTTCATTTGTGACTCTCACCCATATTGGGTAGTTAAGTTTCACACCCTCTTTTGAAATTATTAGTTGCCTCTCATAACCATTTATTTTTCTTTATCTAAATAGGTGTGATCATGTAGCTTTATTTAATTTTTTTTGCATTTCTAGTAAATGTAAATAAATCTAAAGTAAATTACAATAGATTTCTTAAATATTTTTATCTAAAACATATTGATAGATATGAGTCCTGAGGTTATTTATGATAGATAAGAAAATAAAATAACTTTTAAATAAATAAAATAGCTCCAAATTAATAACTCTTGTCATTTCCAATAAGGGTGTGATTCAGTGGTCAAGTTGTTTGGTTGTAGTGACGGCCACCAGGGTTCAAACCCTCATTGGGCCAAAGGGCTCACAGGCCTTGTGCCTATGTTGGGTCAATGCGCTCGTGGGTTTGGTAGTTTCTTGTGGTTTATTGTACCTGGTTCATAGCTCCAGTCAAAAGAGTTTACCCCTAATAATATGGGTGTGTTGCACCTTTAATATATATATATATATATATATCATTTTTAAATTGATATATTTAAGATATCTATTCTATTTATAATAATATAATATACTATATATTATTTAATTTACTATTTTAAATTTATATTATCTATATTTAAAAATTTAAACATAGACATATGTAAGGATAAAATAAGTTATAAGTAACTCATATTTAATTAACATTGAAATTACATTATTTCTTTTTATTTTTAAGTTGAGTTTGTATAGAAGACATAAGAGAATACATCACAAAAATTTGCATAGATAGAAAAACCATACTAGATGATGCAACTTAGTTAAGGATTAGGTTTTAAGGCACAATCTTATTCTCAATAATTAAAATAGAAAATTCTATTGCATCTACTTAATCTTTCTTCATTGTTCAAATCTCAATTTTGAATCTTCTCTTACAAATACTTTTGTATTCCAATTATTAAATCTTACATCTTCTAAAAGCACACAAGACTCTAAGATAAAATATTAAGACTATATTGAAATGTTATTAATATTTAAATTAATAAATTTGTTACATTAGTCTATAAATATTACAAGCTCATAATACAATACAAAACTATTTAAAAACAATAAAATAATCACATTAATTTTTTTCTTGACAACCAATTCAATTACAACTTTCCATCTTACACTATTCATCTATACTCAACACAAAATTAAACACAATATATTTTATTTCAAAAATAGACTCATTCCCCAAACATTATGCATTTAAACATAAATTTTTAATATTTTTATGGAAATCCCAAGGCACTTCCTCCTAAGGAGAGACCTAGACTCCTAGACAATGAGAGTGATTTCTATATTGTTGTACAACAAAATTGGCACCACTTGTTTCCCAATTTCCACCTACGTGGCGAGTGGGCTCCACTTGTTCAGTACACTGTTAAAATATATAGTTACGCTGAAGGCATATCCTATTTGAAGAAGAAAAAGCTAAAGTTGGAAATCAATGGTTGGTATGGAATGTCGTACCTGTTATCTCCTAGAAATGCACCCTATGCAAAGTTATGGAAAACTGAGCTTTCTAGAGAAACATGGAATCATTTCAAGGCTGTGGCTCACCTAGAGTTGAAATGAACATCTGGAGAAGGCTGGATTCCTTTGGTATCACCTAACTATTGATCTTTATAAGGAAAAGGAGAAGGAGTGCATGAAAATAAAAACTAAACCCTATGGTGATCTACACCAGAATGACAAGAGCAATGAGACACTCAGGTTACACTTGAATACTGATGATGGATATGGGACTGCACAACAAGTTTCTGTAGATTATTCATAAGTATTTCACAAACAGGTTTGACATGCACACACTTTTAAGGAGGAAAAACATTTTTTTACAAATTAAAAGCTTATGTGCAATTCAGTAAACATCATTTGTAATCTGCATAATAATACTTTTGCAAAGAGAGGCATGCTAACATGAGACAAAGCTATAAGGAAATAGAAATATTTCACGAAGTAGCTTGATCGATCACATGAAAATGCACAATATTTTGCAAGAACCAGAAGGAAAATTGAACCATCAATGATAACCAAGGTAAATTCTATATATCATGCTCCAAAATGAGATACAAAAGTTTGCTACTCTGAGAAAGGACTGCCAAAAGTCACAAACTTTCGAAAAGCATAAGAAGAACTCCTTTTCAAAGAGGTGAAAATGCCATATATACAAAAAGGTGTCGGCCCTTGCCCTAGGGCTTACAAAAATATCAGCCTCCTGAAAGATCTGCCCCTAGATCTTTTTAATGAAGTTAATTCTGCATTCGATTGCATCCTCGTGTCCATGTTGGTGACAGATCGCCCTCAGGAGAAGCCTTCAAATCTTATGGAATACTTGCATTTACTTCTTGCCTCTGTGTCCATCCTCGAACCTCCTTGAAGAGCCACTTTGAATGCTCTAAAGTATTATCATTAATGCCGATCCCCCTTTTCCAGTAGCGATCCCAACTGTCATTGTGACTCACGGTTTCTTTTTCCTTTCTGCCTAATTCTCGCTCTAGATTTTTCTTCAAGTTGATCCCCCTCTTTCGGGAAGCAGCATCAGATATTCCATGTTGTCAGACCTCCATAGAGACAACACCACTTCCTTCGAACTGATTCATCATTTTTTGATCATGGAGCAGATCCATGTTGCTTACATTCTGTTGACCTTCTTTTCAGGGGTAGTCAATCAGTCAAACTGCCATTGGTTCACCTTTAGATCCCTTTGATTGATTGAACACGCTCCAAGTAGGATTCCCAAGGGGTCAAAGGTCATTAAGAGAGAATCGCATGTCGGTGAGACACTGTCCATGTCTCCCCGATACAATTATGCCCTTCAGCAGTTATCGACATAGCTCACAACCATCGGCAAGAGTTCATATCGAGCTGCAAAAGTCATGCCGATGTCAAAAAATTTCCGCCCAGATTATTACTGTTGGCCAGAGGTCTCACCGAAGCCTATAACAGATCCATCGCTATCAGCAAGACACCACCAGGTTGGCGGGATTTCATAGCGAGTTCCTCCATTCTCCTCGAGCTCACTTCATTTTGGCAAGACCCTATCGGGTCAGCAAGACTTCTGGTTGAAGCTACCTTGTTTCGGCGAGAGCTTATTCTTGTTGGGGAGAAATCACTCGATCGGCGAGACCTTTCACTGGGATCCAATCTTTCACCGAGACCTCCTTTGTTGGGAAGACTTCTCCCCGAAGTTACGCCTTTTCACCAAGACCTCAACAGTCGGCAAGATGTTACGCCGAACCATGAACCCTTGGTGAGACTTTTCCTCTTCACCCAGACCTTTTTCTGAAGGCAATCCCTATCGGTTAGGAGTCTTACTGATTCCAAATATCCATTTGGTGAGACCCTATCGGGTCGGCAAGACCTCACACCGAGACCCTTCGCTTCGGCGAGACCCTGCTTGGTCACCGAGACATTATGGCGAACTCAAACCTTTCATCGAGACCACCATTAGGGGCCACCACTCCATGTCGGCAAGAATTTTCACCGAGGCCATTTCATTTCACGGAGACCTCACTTCGTCAGTAGGAACTTTCCCCGAAAGTAAACAACTCTCCCCGACGCCGGCCTTGTGAACAACTTTCGGTGTGACCCTGACGAGTCGAGAAGACTTCTCCCCAAGGGACCCTTCCTTCGCCGAGACCTCCAGCGTGTCGGGGAGAGCTCACAATGATGATGCCTCCCTTTGGCGAGCTCCTTTAATTTCAGGGAGACTTCGCTTGGTCAGAGAGAGGTTACACCGATACCAAGCCCACTTCAGGGAGACCACTGCTCATCGGTGAGACATTACCCTAAAGCCACAACCCTTCACCGAGAGCTCCATCTGTTGGCAGGACTTCTCCCCAATGACACCCTTCTTTCGCTTAGACAAACAACCATCGACAAGACATCTCCCCGAAGAAAATCATTCCCCCTGACGCCACCCTTATGAGCAATTGTCGGCGAGACATTACAAGCGGAGAGAGATATAAAACTTCACAATGACCGAGATGTCTTGGCGACCACGAGGATTTCAAATAGGTATAACACACTGCTAGTCGGCAAGACATTCAATTGGTCTCAGTAACTTTCTTCCTCAGGAGTTTTATGCCAAATCTGATTGAGGCATGCTTTCTAACAGACTTCTTTGAGAAATATCATCAGATGAAGACCTTCCCAATGAAAACTGAACAATTTTCATGCTGGGCTTAACCCTTATGGGAGCCACATTTAATCCACATGCCAAATTTAAAACATAATTTCCCCTGATTGAGCCTGTAGGTGAAAATTGGGTAATAGTACCATGCACGCGAATTGAAACACTTTTGTCCATTGATAGCATTGTCTTGATTTTTTATGCATAAAGAAATATTTTAACTGCAAAACTCTACCCCTTTTTTGTGGTCCACGTAATTTACAATGTTGCATAATATATGTGTAGTTGTATACAGATGATGTAACACCCCGCCACACAACCCTAGAGGAAGTTGCAATTAACTACCCAAATGCACTATTTTTTTTTGTTTAAGTATAATTAACATGCAAGTTCACTACCATTGCCAACAACCTCTAAGGTTACGAGACTGAGATTACTTTAAAACCCAAACAAGAAACATGAATTGAAAAAATAATATTTAATTACTTAAAGAATTAAGAACACATACATTCCATACATGATAAATTACATCAAAGAGTAAGAGATACCACATGATTTCAGATAACATAATTGAACAATAAGTTTACAACTCTCATTCCCTAAATGAGGTAAATCCAAAAAGCATGGTTATAAATTACATCTTCCACCTCGATAACAAATAAGGGGTAATAAATTACAAGATTCAACTGAAATGAATAAAGCATGAAATGAAACTGGATCCTACGAGCTCTCCAACTGGAAATCTCGTCCACACAAACAAGAATTGGAAACCCAATGGTGTAAGGTGCACGTTCCACCCAACCATATGGTACTCGAAGGACCAACCCCCATGCTAGGAGATAGTAAAAAGGATTTCTAGACAAGACCATCTACCTCTAGACATAGGCTAAAACATAACTGAATTGAATCGAATACAACCACAACATCACTAAACACAAAGGTTACAATGCTTCCAGATACCAATGAGCCACTACACAGTACAACAAAACTAACTTTTGATTGTCATAGAGAGAGTGTCACACATCATTTGCTATGAGTTTCCCTGGCTCAACCTTCCTAGGATACCAGACCCCCATTCTGGGTTACCCTGGCTTGCCTCTACCAGCCTACGAACCCCCATACAAACTGTGCTTCTCATCTATCTCAAGCCTTAATAAGCATATGAGTCATAAGAGAGACATTCATTATCTTAATTAGTCTGAAAGTTTTTCATTAATTCTTTTTAAGTTATCACTTACTTAAACCCTAAGTGAGTTACCCTGGCACCCCTCTGTGTGCCGGACCCCCACAAAGAGCCACTCCCCTATGGACAACACTCGGTACAAAACCACAATTCCATGGTAGACAAGATGCACAAAACTAAAAACAAATATCAATCTTAAGATATAAGGTCACACAACCCGTTCGTAGTAATCGGGTACCCATACCATAACACATATCCCATTTGTGGTAACCGGGAGTTCAACTGACTATAACCATGTGCACTACCCAAAGAAATTCACAAATTGAACCATCACATAAAACATCCCAACCTAGCATAACTCCTCTGGAAGACTTACTAACTCGATTAGCCCATTTTTCCCAACAAAAATAATAGGAAAAACACAAGTTAAAAGCAACTCAGGCAACTAAAACTTCTAATATTCAAATTTCCTAAATCCAATTTAACAATAAAACTTGCTCAATTATTTCTAATTCGAGACAATTTAATTCATAAGAAAAAATCATAACTAATTGTTTATTTCTATAATTTCCCCAATTACACATTACATGAAAATAACTAGCCTTATCATAAACTCGTTTGCAACCAAATAATATCTAAACTATCATAAAATTTCTTTTCTTAAAAATTTCCCATTTCATTTAAATTGAATAATCATTTCCCTTAAAACATTCCCTTATTAAATAACTATTTAAACATTTGACAAGTAATAATAAATCTAAAACTAAAGATTTACTTCAGTTTCCTGACAATATCCTAATATAAGAATTCTATTTCCCCATAGAAATCATTTCATTATAAAATAAATATTTGGACATATACATCTCTAATAATTAAATATTCATTTAAATAAGAAAACATTTCTACATAAATTTAAATTTTTATTTCTCATGTTAGAAAATCCATTTATTTAACCACATGCACTATATCTATATATTATTAACTAAATAAATGGACAAAAACATACCTTTATATATATATATACACAATTATAAAAATTAATAAAACATATATATATATATAACAGATAATATATATATAATATATTATATAAATTTATATTTTATAGAAAAAAAAATATTTAAAAAAAAACAAACACCAAAGCACATCCCACGCAGGGATGCAAGGTCAAACCCTGCCCCTGCTGTGCGGGCTACAACACAACCTCCCCCTTATGGGGGTCGCTGCCTATGGGGGCAGTGCTAGGCGCTGCCTCCACAGCTAGTGCCTCCCATGTGGCGGCTGTGGGGGCTGCTCGCCCCAGCTTCCCCAATAATTTTACATTTAATTTTTTTTAAAAATAAAATAATATTCCCTTGTTAATTCCGCTGGCGAATTCTATAGACCACTGGAAATTTTTATTTTATTTTTGTTTTTAAATTAATTAGCTACAAGCAATTTAAATATACAGATCCATATATATATATCAACAATTAATTGTGTAAAATACAAATTCTTTTGATCACTAGTTGGGAAGCCATGTGCTGGTCCAACTACTCTCAGCAGCATTCTGCTATGTTCCTTCTTGACTTCGAAAAAGCTTATGACAGGGTGGAATGGAATTTTATCACTATGATGCTTGAGGCCTTCAGTTTTCCTAGGGTTTTCTGTAACTTTGTCAAGATTCTTCTAAAAGATGCCTCGGCCTAGATTGATGTTAACGGATCTCTCTCTGCTTCTTTCCCCCTCGGTAGATCCATCAGACAAGGCTGCCCCTTGGCCCCTGCCCTCTTTGTGATAGCCTCAGAAGCCCTGTTTTACATCCTCAGGGATAATTCTCTATCCCCGGCGGTCAAGGGCATAACTCTCCCTAATAACGATGAGCTCCTAAACTGCCAATTTGTTGATGATACGGCCATCTTCTTTGATGCTAGGCCTGACAACTTCGAGGCCCTAAATTCCAAGCTCAAGCTTTTTTGTACAATCTCTGGGGCGAGATTGTCCCATGCCAAGTCTATCTGTCTTGGTTGGGATGAGTAGCCCCCTGACTGGTTCAAAGCCTATGATTTTTAGTGGGGTGGCCCGCATAAGATTGTGCATTATCTAGGAATTCCCTTCTCTGTTGACCCCTCCCTTAAAGACATGTGGTCGTGGGTCAAAGAGAAGATCACCAAAAAGTTGGGCAAATGGCACAACAAAACTTTATCTTTGGCTGGCAGAATGAAGGTCTGTCAAAAAATTCTTTCCTCTTATAACATCTATTATTCTTCTGCCTAGATGTTCAGCAATTATCAAATCTTAGAAATCCAAAAAGCTGTCAGGAGCTTTCTCTGGTCTGATGGTAAAGGAAATAAGAAAATGCACGCTGTCAAGTGGGAGTGGTGCCATATCAATAAGCTCCTTGGGGGGCTTGGGTTGAAGGATCTCAGGCTCCAAGGGATTGCCCTTGCCGCCAAGTGGATCTTTCACTCCCTTGATGGCAATGATCCTTGGAAGGTCCTTGTTAGAAGCAACATTGAAAGAGGCTTCCCCAAAAATGCGAAGTCTTGGAAGAATCTTCCTTTTACTAACCTTGTCATTGGCAACTTTCCTATTCTTGTTCAAGGGTCTGCAGTTTTTAGATCCATCTGGAAAGCATGGGGCCAAGTTAAGAAGTTTGTCTCTAACAAGGTTTTCCACGATGACTGCCATCTCTTTAGTGAAAGGTCCATCTGGTGGAATCTTTGCTCCTTTGACAAACCCCTTGCCCTCTCCCAAGGTTGCTCCGCTAGACACTGGTCGAATAAAGGCATTTCCCAACTTGCTGAACTCTTTGAGCATGACGTTTTAATCAGCTGGGAGGATCTCAGACTCAAATATGACCTCCCCATCTCCCAAAAGAAAACGTATAGTATGATTGTCGAAGCCGCTAAAGACCTCCCCACCTCTTGTCATGTTGACTCTCATAGGTTCCTTGACTGTAAGTGGGTTGATGGTACTATGCTTTCCAAGATCAAAGCGAAGAACATTTACAATATTATTGGCCACTCGGAAGCCATCATAGATCATGTTAATTCGGTCTAGTATGCCACGCTGGATGCTCATGCTTGGAAGAAGTACTTCGATTTTCTGTGGAAAGGTCCTACAGAACCGAAACTTAAGTGCTTCAACTGGCTTTTGTTGCTTGATAGACTCCCTATCAGAAGGGATCATACTGAGGCTGACATTTGTAAATTATGTAGACTCCCCGAGACGGCTAGACACATTCTGCTTGACTGTATCTTTGCAAAGGAAATTTGGATCATGTTTGGTGTTACCTATCCTATGTTATTTACTATTCTTGATATTGTTACTGTTCATATTAATGGTCTGAAGCATGATTCTAATTTCTTTTGGAAGATTCTTTCCTCTAATGTTTTATGGCAAATCTGGAAGTGCAGAAATGAAGAAAGATATCAGAATAACCCCCGTGATCTTACTGAGTCCTTTCGGAAACTCACGTTCCTTAAAAAAATTTTGCAGGTTAGCACTACCATGATAATTGAAAGGAAAAAACTCAGAAGGTTTCTGAAGGACGGATACGCCACTTTCTTCATATACGAGATGAAGGGAGGCTACGCTTGGAGGGACATGCTAAACAATCGGCAGCTGTTCGAAAACACCTGTAAGATTCTCTCCCAGGAGGTGATGAACAACAGAAATTCCAGCAAGGACATGACTAGTATGCTTGCCCAGATTCAGGAGATGAAATATATTGTTTGGATGGAAGGTGCCAAAGGCTGGACTGCCTGGGTTGATAGACTGGATGACATCTTTCAGTAGCATTCTACTCTCTGGTGCTCTTTTTGTAACGATTATGTAATGGATTTATTTCTTTTTGCCTCGGTTTTGATCGAATATCTGCTACTGAGTTGAGGCTCGGCCTCTTTTGGGCTGAGCTGTTCGCTCTGTGGATCTTTTTGTAATCTCGGTGACTCCTCTATTCTTAATATAAAAAAAAAAGCATAACATGAAACATAACATCCATATAATGCATCATCTCATCATAGTAAAACATCCACATCGCTCTAAAGCCAGCGATCATAAAAAAATAACAAATATCAAGGTCTATCATACTAAAAGTACTGTCTAACAATGTATACAAATCTAAACACATAATAGTAACAACTAGAGGGGCACTACAAATAACATATAATTTATTGAGCTGTGATCAACTCACTTTAAAAATGGTAAAGCGTGTTGTACAAGTATTTTCTTTATTTTATTCTTTTACATGCATTTATTAATTCTTTTTTTTGTGAGCCATAAATTTAATATACTATCATTTTACTCTAATTTTTTGTTAATAACTTTTTAAGATAAACTATAAAAGGGAAGGAAGATAAAATATATAAAAAAAAATTATGCTTTACATGAATTAAATTTTTTAATCTAGATTTGAACTTTCAAATTCCATTTTATAGTTATTGGATTTACATATTATTAATAATATTAATTAAATTAAAAATGAACATTACCCTATTACATAGTATTTTACCAATCGTACAATGTTATACATATATATATATATAAATCATATTTAACTCTCTCTCTCTCTATATATGTGTGTGTGTATACACACATATATATATACATGAATATATATACATAGATATATATACATATATACATACATATATGCATACATATATATATGTACATACATATATGCATACATATATATACATGTATATACATATATGCATATATATACACACACATATATATCCATACATATATGTATGTATATATACATATACATATGTATATGTATATGTACATATATATATATGTATGTATATGTACATCTATATATGTATGTATATGTACATATATATATATGTATGTATATGTATATGTATATGTACATATACATATCTGTGTGTGTATGTATATAATCCATTAAAAATTAATTATAATATAGTTATTTCTTTAAATATTTGAAACAATAATAATAATTACTAATATATATTACATGTATATAATACATTTAAAATCTAATTTTTTTAATATTATTCAAAACATAATACTACTTATATTTAGTATTATAATAAATACAAATAATTGTGTAATGTTATTTATATATGCTACAATATTTAATTATATATAATATTTACATCTATGTAATACAATAAATAAAATATACAATATATTTGTATTTCTTAAAAAAAACTATTATTCTACATATATTTAAATTTCCAAAATAAATTCATTTTACATATTATATAATGTTATTATTAACACATAGCATAACAAAATACTAACTATTAGAAACAATAATATACACTTAATATATTATATAATTACAATGCTTATATTTAGCTTTATATAAAAAATACACAAATATTATACTTTTATACAAAACTATATTGTTTTATTTCATCGTGGCAACACAATATTTTACCTTGGTGATAAGATCTTTTACCTCATCCCAAGAAAAACAATTGGATTACTCTTCATAAATTCTATATCTTCAAATAGTAATGCTATCTTTGCCACCGTAACATGCCTTTTTTTTTGCCATAATTAGTTATATTTTATGCCGAAGGTGTATCCAATACGAAAGAGAACAACCTAATTTTTGAAATCAATGGTCCACCTCTCTTTACAAACATGGCCAACGATTGAATTGGTTACAGCCATTGATCATATTCTACAGACAAAGTATTTTCCAGCGCTTGTTTCATTCTGTTGGATGGAAACATGATAAGGATTGACTGCCTCCTACAATCACTTTTTCTCCACCATTTGAAGACTGCATTTACTCCACCTGAATTTGATTCACTCCACCGCCTATAATAAGATTTACCTCCACCAAGTGCAATATGATTTAATCTTATCTCTATCTTTTGCAGTTGATGGATAGCATGGAAGGATCTTCCTACATTGTGATTAGCCTTGCCTTTCCTCTCCTGGGGTTTGTTTTGGCTTACATTTTATACATTCAAGTATCTGAGAGGAGTGATGACAAGGCTACAACAATACCCTCGTACCCAATAGTGGGTTCAATGTTTGCCTTCTTGAAGAACATAAGACGACTGTAGGATTGTGTTACAAAGCATCTGAGCAGGGCTCCCTCCCAAACTATCACGATTGAGCGTCTAGGAGTGAGAAAGTCTATTGTCATGGCCAATCTGACCAGTGTAGAGCATATGCTTAAAACCCGATTTGATAACTATCCCAAAGGCGACTTCTGACTAGTGAAGCAAAGACTCTAGATTTGAAGGTGTCCTCTTAGTCGCCAAGCATAGTGGATTGCAGAGTTGAAGGAGATCATTGTTCCATCATCAAAGGGGATCGTAGATAGCCTAAAGAGCCTGGAGAGTAAGAAGAATCTTAGCTAGCGTTTGGAGATCGTTGCATAACAAGTCACTAGTTTACAAAGGAGTTGCTGACCATGGTTGCCAAAAGAGTCATTGTCTGCAGTTTCAAAGCCGCCACTGTTCAAAGAGACTTATTTAATTTGTATTGGTTCATATAGATGGCACATAATTCTAGCAAGCATCTGTTGAGGTTGTGGCTGTGCAGTACATTCTAGCATAACTCTAAATCTTAATAATGAGGACACTATTTAAATCAATTTTGTGCATATCCTGCAATCATTGCAGTCCATGAGATGATATGTTTTTCAAGTAATTTTTTCAAACAGTTCATGTACCTTGTTAATGCTTCCATGCATGTCTACTAGGGAAGTTGCGAGCATAATATCTAACAAAATTCCTCTATCTTTTATGCTTCGATGGATGTCCATAACCTATTCCAAAGCTCCCGTTTTGGCACAGGCAGGGAGGATAATGGTGAAGGTTGTGGAATTTAGCTTTACACCTGCCAATTTCATTTGCTTGAAAGTTTCTAAAGCCTTTTCAACAAATCCATTTTATACATATCCTACAATATTTGCAATCTCCATGAAATGACATCTTTTTCAGGTATTTTGTCGAACAGTTTGTGTGGCTTATTAAAAATCCCTCAAGTGCATAACCATATTATTTAAAAATCCCTCAAGCGCATAACCATCTTGATAAATTTCAGCATATATTCATCTCTTTATGGGTTTACAAAAGACTATGAAGCATAGCTATGCACCAATGATAAGGCCCAGTATAGGAACTCAAAATAATGAATGATGAATAATGAGTAGCAAATACTGACGCATAAACTCCAAAGAATGTAAAACTCTACATTATTTTTCCCTCCGCTGCTTGCGTGAGACAAATAAAAACAGACCCAGTCTCTTTCCTTGACGTCGTCCATATGACTCTTCCTTTACTTGAACATGTTTCATTACTTAATCTACCACCAACAAATTTGATTTAAATCATCCATCCTCCCATTCTTTTTAAATCTTTCCGGTATCTATCCCTTTCTCTACCTCTATTTATAAATCTGATTATAGGTGGCAAAGTGAATTAGATTCAGGTTGAGTAAATGCAATCTTTAGGCAGTGGATATATAAATAATTAAATTGCGATGGGAAGGATGCTTGAATTACAAGTATGAATTATAAAGAATCTTTATGCCCCTCATCTCGATACATCTAGTCTAGGAGCTTAATTTCTACAAATAGACTTGTAATTGTAATTGTAAGCTTTCCTAGATATTTTGCTTCCTGTTTTGAAGTTTGCAGACGCCTTTGATCTCGCCACGCATTTGCATACCTCTAGCTTTTTCCTTTAGAGTTTCATTGGTTGTGGATGCTAGGGAAGGTTCTAGGATGTGTGTCATGATTTCTTTGAGTATTGTTAATCTTGTCATTTATTGTAAATGTTTTTCCAAAGTCTATTGAGAAAGAGGAGAATTACAGCTAGTGTTAAATCACATTCCCATGCCCTTTTTCCTTATGTTTTGGATTTATGGTAACAAGGTTGTTTTTTATGTGTTAAATAATGTCCAAAGATAGAAAAGTGTTTCAGTTGATGGGATATTTTTCAGTTTCCTTAGAATGGCAATAGCCAACCTTGGATAAGCATTTAACTATCAACATGGGAACCCAAACAACTGTTTGCCACTTTGAAAACCTCTAATAAAGAGTAGAGGTGTTTGTTGCCTACCAATTTGACATGCGCCACCATGGCTTCAAGGAATGAAAAAAGTCACAGATGTGGACAACTAGCAATCTGCTAGAAATCAAAATCTTGGAGCAGACAAATTTATTTCATCCATAACAATAGATCATTCATGTTATTTTTGGTATCCATACTACTTGTTTCTATTGGGCCTATAAGTTTTCTTTGGGAATAATAATATCCTCTAAAAGTGGAGCTTAATTTATGGGTTCCTCCTTCTATTTCAATTGACTGCAATTATATGGGCAACTAAAATGCCCCATTTTCTCAGAAAGAATAGAGCAACTCCATTTAGCAGGAAAATAAAACAATGATTTACTTCTCTTATAGTTTATCATTTCACCCAAGAAAGATGTAAAATTAATATTAGTTGAGTAAATTAATTTATGGACACCCCACAAATGGGACCAAATTTCTTGTCTAGTAATTAGTCCATTTGGTAGGTAACCTAATTGTAATGCTCCACCGCGCAAACCCTAAAGGAACAAATAAAACTGCAACAATTTTTGTTTTTTAAAGAACATATAATAATTGTACTTAAGTATTCCAACATAACAATGTTCTAAGTTGCACAACTAAATCCCTTGGGGTACATGAGGTGACAATACTAAACTAACCCATAACAAAGATAATAAATGAAATATATTAAATAACCAATAATGTACATCCAATCATTCATGACATCAATTAAACATTGATTCACGATATCAAGAAAAATGTGAATATACCAATTAAAACCATACATACATATGACAATAAATAAATTTATAAAGATATAAAGTTTATGTATTTCGACAGATACAACACAACTTAACAATGTTTACATATGGTAGTATAAGAATAAATCACATGATGTGATAGTACAATACATCCGTCTGAAAATACATCTCAATAATCACATATACAAATTACATCATAAATCTCCCCAACATACATGGGAGTCAATACCTCAATAAATAAATTACATCTGAAGTATAAACATACATATGGTACATAAGAACACTGGATCAACAACATCTGCCAAAACCCTGCAATGAAAGACACAACTGCATCCAAAGGGAACCCAACGGGGTGCGAAGCATGTTCCACCCAACCATCCCTATGCTGGGAGTAGACAAGGAAGGATCCCCAACCAAGCACATCAACAAGACACAAGACTAACTCCATACAAGATAACATAACATCAAAAGACTAAACGACAATCATTCACCAACCGACATAACAATAAATCACTTTCTGAGTATTACAACAATAAGTCACAAAACACTTCATCAATAAATCTCAAGTCATAATATCAAAAGACTACTTCCAGAGGACTCCAATAAAACAAAACAAATGGAATGTTAGAGGAGAGTGTCATCGCATGGCTTCACATGGATTATCCAGACAACCTATCACAAGGTGCCGCCTCCATCTATACATGGATTATCTAGACAACCTAGTTCAAGGTGCCGCCTCCATCTATGGTTCTCCTGACAGCCTATCTCAAAGTGCCGCTCCATAGGGTTACTCATAAGGAATCGTTAACCTCTCGTGAAGACAAGGCAACGATCTTGCCAACCACGACCTTCTTAGTCCCCTTTAATCTGTGATAGCACTAACAGGAAGACGAGACATCACAATTATCTTATTAATGTTTAAACCACCCACCCAAGATTAATTACTTAGGTTATCACTGATTACTCTAACTCTATGTGGGTTACCTTGACAACCCCTTTGTGCACCGACCCCCACTTAGAGCCACTCTCTCTAGACACTAAAACATAAGTATACAACACAAAAGGATTCTACCAACAAGAAATACTGAACCAATCAAATGGATCCTTCGCGAGGCATAAGCATCTGACCAAAACATATGAAAGACATCCACAAAACGGTACAATCCAAGTGCAAACTAAATAACAACCACAGTCAAAGCATAGGCCAAGTATCAAAATGCAAAACCAATAATGACATCAGTATTCCCCACCTCTGGAAGTTCCTAATCAACAACTTAACTTCCTATAATAGGATAAACTAACTCTAGGGTTTCCCACAAGATATAAACCCGAATAAAAGAAAACCACAATTAAATTAAATGAATAATCTTGAGCGAAAGCAATTACATAATCAATGCCTTAAAACTCATTTAATACACAACAAAATTCATCAATTAAATAAACCAATTAATCGAGAAAATCTGATTCAATTCAAGCACATAATGTATTTCTAATCTGCACAATTACATTATAACATTACACATTTATATATTTTTTCTCCTTAAACACAACATATAAATAGCCACTTTTATTTATTTATATAAATATATATATATATATTTATATATATACATATATACATATATACATATATATAAGATACATTTCAATTTTAAAACATATTTTCAATTTCTATAACAAAAATTAACCACATATATCTATATATATATATATACATATATATATATATATATACAATGTATATATATATTAATTTATATATATACATTAATATATATACCATATATATATATCCAATAAAGAAAAAATTTGAATGCAAAATCTGCATAAAGAATGCGAAGGAAATAATAAATTGCACGAAAATTTAAGCCACCAATGGCCACAACCCGTACCACTGTGGGTACTGCGGTCCCCATTGTGGGAGGCTGCAGCCCCCACAGGGCAACGAAGGGACTGTTGTATGCAGTCCCCAACAACCTTGGCTACTGTGCGCAGCCGGTGGTGGCTGCGTACAGTCAGCCATGGGGCTCATGGGGGGTACAGCCTGGGCCGATCACCCACTCCCCCATTAAAATAAAAATTTAATTTAATTTAATTTTTTTGTATATTTTATTTTATTATCTTTTTTTTTTAATTTCGTTTCCAAATAAAATAATAAATGGAAAAATGAAATTCAAAAACATTTTCTTTTAATAAATATTTTTCATTCATCGCATAGAAATGAAGAAACAACCTAGCACTTTATTTATTTATATATATATTTTTTAAATAAGCAGAACAAAATATTATATATATATATATATATATATATATATATATATATATATATATATCAAAAACTCAAACAAGTATATAGACAAATCGGTTTTCATAATATATTCAATATAAATTTGGGCATGCAAATACAATCCAGTAATAAAAATGATTTTCATTTCAAAATAATAAATTTCACTACTAAACTATATTTAAGAACTTCAAAAGGTTTTATTAAAGTTTTCCACAGAAGATTCAAGGGTTTAATACAACAAATTTTCAATCACAAAACCATTTTCAAAAATAGAGGAATGGACTTTCAAAACATAGCAACCCAGATTTGTTTTCAAAACAATAAAATAATAATAAATTAAAAGAATAAAAACCTGGAGTCCTTCATTTGATGTAGAATCCCCTCTACAGCTTCTTCTCAATTTCCTGTCTCCAGCTCCCTTCTGAACCAATCCTTTCTTGAAAACAATTCTTTTACCCAGAAACCCAAGAAGCTATATATATATATATTTTTTTTTACAGACCAATAACCAGAAAAACCTCTGTGTCCATGAAATTTTTTTCACAATAAAACTAAAATAAAAATAAGTAAAACTCATCATCTTTTCCCTCAAAAAATCCCCTTCATTCATTGGTCCTTTTCCTGCTTTTTAAAAGCACACACTTATCTATAATTTTAATTAAAAATTAATTATTTTCTCAAGATATTATCCACACAAGATTTTCTAATTTAATATCAGGAAAAAGATAATATATAATTATCACCATCATTATTAATTTAAATTAATTATTTACGCTTTTAATTTATTAAATAAATTTTAAATTAACAATATATTTAAAACACAACATTTAACTAACTTACAATTAATTAAAGCAACAAGACAACATTAATTAATCTTATAAAATAAGATTAATTAAATAACCACTAACCATAAATAAAATAAATAATCAACAATCAAACTACACAAAGACAAGGACAAAACCTCAATCATGACACATCAAAACTCAAAACAGGATGACAGACTTGGGATGGGGACACTTCCTAATCAACTCCCTTTTTCAACATTGTACCTATTGGGTTAATTTAATGCTCGCCCTGTCCTACCGAAGCAGGTGGATACAGACTTTATTCCTGCAAATCCTGCATACAAATAAACGTCAAGTAACACACACAGACAGATATATATATATAATCGAAAACATCATTTCATGAAAAGGAATTGCAGCGTAGTAGGGCACTCATAAACGAGTGGTGCTACACTATCCTCTCACCTAAGCTATACTAAAAAATACAACATTAGATGTAAAGTAACAATTCTAACTAACTGATCACATCATAAACTAATTACTAAACCACTGCATCATAATGTATTACTGAAACCAAATTAAACATCATAGAATCACAACATCAACATATATAATATTAAGGAAAACCATTGCATAATCAAATAATCTAAACACCACATAAAGTATCATAAATCATCATAAGAATGTCAAATGTAGCAATCAACTAAACTATGCATCCACACACACCAAGTCGGTGAACTAATCACCATCACAAACCAGTATCACACTAATACATAAGAGTAACAAATAGTAGCAAAGAGTATCAGCAACATGGGGGTATTACATCCTCCCCCCCTAGAACATGGTTTACTCCTAGAAGCCAGTAACTAAATATGGGTAATCCTCTCTAATATTGGACGCATCCTCCCACATTGCCGAAGTCTCATCATTTGGGTCCTACTGAACCTGCAAACACCTGATATGCTCTACTTGCATCACCTACCGTCAGCTCAGAAGCGGTTGGTATCTGACTATAACCCGTAGTACTCCCTTGTGGACACTGCCTCACAATATGTCCCTGCTGCCCACATGAGAAGTAGCCTATGCCTCGACAAAAACCTCTGACTCCAACCAGTGCACTCGATTACTGAAAGTTGCCTCGTGAAAGTGCCGACTACACAAAATGATCTAGTCTATTACATTGGCAACTTCAGATCTTCCTATTTTGAGATCTATCTCCCTGCTGAGGCTGAGAGTTCTCAAGTCTCAACTGGGAGCGTTGTTTCTACTCACCCTTAGTGGGTTCTTGATGGCCTTTAGAGGACCCTCCAGCTAGGACCAGACCTCCATGAGAAACAACACCTGATGATGGTGTACTGCCGATCTGAACTCCTGTGTGTCCTCTGAATGCCATAGCCAAATTTTCTTCTACTAGCCGAGCCTTCTCCACTGCTACCTCCATTGTCTTTGGCTTGAAGACTCTAACTCCCCCACTGATTCAGGCATTTAAGCCCCAAACAAAATGCTGAACCAACATTCCCTCATCATGGCTAATTCCTGCATATTGTTTCAATTCATAGAATTGCCGCTCATACTATTCAACGGACATCGACATCTGCCTAAGGTCATGAAACTCATCTACCCTATGTTGCCTCCAATGATCAGAAAGGAAGCGAGCCCTGAACCTGTCCAGAAATAGCTCCCATGTGACCATACTGAGATCCAAATGTAACTTTTGCTCTTCCAGCTGCCACCAAGTGGATGCGAAGCCTCTCAAATGCATGTCTGCACACCGAGCTTTGGTATTGCTACCATAGGGGTGCATCGTGAAGCATCGATCCAGATCAATTAACCATGTTTCCGCTTCCAAACCTCCTCCAGAACCATCGAATGTAGGCGGATGTCCTCTCATCAAATCTCTCATATGACTAGCTATCACTGCATCATGATTTTTGGTTACTTCCCTTTTCCTTGGCGACCTTTCCCTTTCTCTCTCGACGCGCTGCTCCTCCTCTGGCCTGGGTCCCAACCGACAAAGAATCTCTCTTAGAATGTGCTGCAAATTTCCATCCAAACTAGGCTGTCCTGGGTTCTGACCACCTCCTGATGGATTGTGTTGAGGACTCAGTCATTCCTCGTGCTCTAAACTATGGATACTCGGTGGTGACAGACTTTGGCGGTTGGCTCTACGACCACCACCTCAACCTCTTCTTTGGCCACGAACTCTACCTCGAGGCATGATCCTGCACAACGATTAGAGTTATGTAAGATCAAGAGTTAACACAAAGGTTTCCTAACGGACACAAACTACCTAGAGAACCTAGCGTTAGCAACCTTGGCTTTGATACCAAGCTGTAACGCCCCACCATGCAAACCCCAAAGGAAAAAATAAAATCGCAACAATTTTTTTTTTTTAAAAGAACATAATAATTGTACTTAAGTATTCCAACATAACAATTTCTAAGTTACACAACTAAATCCCTTGGGGTACACGAGGTGACAATCCTAAACTAACCCATAACAAAGATAATAAATGAAATATATTAAATAACCAATAATGTACATCCAATCATTCATGACATCAATTAAACATTGATTCACGATATCAAGAAAGATGTGAATATACCAATTAAAACCATACATACATATGACAATAAATAAATTTATAAAGATATAAAGTTTATATATTTCGACAGATACAACACAAATTAACAATGTTTACATATGGTAGTACAAGAATAAATCACATGATGTGATAGTACAATACATTTGTCTAAAAATACATCTCAATAATCACATATACAAATTACATCATAAATCTCCCCAACATACATGGGAGTCGATACCTCAATAAATAAATTACATCTGAAGTATAAACATACATCTGGTACATAAGAACACTGGATCAACAACATCTGCCAAAACCATGCAATGAAAGACACAATTGCATCCAAAGGGAACCCAACGGGGTGCGAAGCACGTTCCACCCAACCACCCCCGTGCTGGGAGTAGACAAGGAAGGATCCCTGACCAAGCACATCAACATGACACAAGACTAACTCCAGACAAGATAACATAACATCAAAAGACTAAACGATAATCATTCACCTAACAATAAACCACTTTAAACATAACAATAAATCACTTTCTGAGTATTACAACAATAAGTCACGAAACACTTCATCAATAAATCTCAAGTCATAATATCAAAAGACTACTTCTAGAGGACTCAAATAAAAAAAAACAAATGGAATGTTAGAGGAGAGTGTCATCGCATGGCTTCACATGGATTATCTAGACAACCTATCACAAGATGCCACCTCCATCTATACATGGATTATCCAGACAACCTAGTTCAAGGTGCCGCCTCCATCTATGGTTCTCCTGACAACCTATCTCAAGGTGCCACTCCATAGGGTTACTCATGCGGAATCATTAACTTCTCGTGAAGACAAGGCAACGATCTTGCCAACCACGACCTTCTCAGTCCCCTTTAATTTGTGATAGCACTAACAGGCGGACAAGGCATCACAATTATCTTATTAATGTTTAAACCACCCACCCAGGATTAATTACTTAGGTTATCATTGATTACTCTAACTCTATGTGGGTTACCCTGACATCCCCTTTGTGCGCCGGCCCCCACTTAGAGCCACTCTCTCTAGACACTCAAACATAAGTATCCAACACAAAAGAATTGTACCAACAAGAAATATTGATCCAATCAAATGGATCCTCCGTGAGGCATAACTATCTTGCCAAAACATATGAAACACATCCACAAAATGGTACAATGCAAGTGCAAACTAAATCACAACCATAGTCAAAGCATAGGCCAAGTATCAAAATGCAAAACCAATAATGACATCAGTATTCCCCGCCTCTGTAAGTTCCTAATTAACAACTTAAATTCCTATAACATGATAAACTAACTCTAGGGTTTCCCACAAGATATAAACCCAAATAAAAGAAAACCACAATTAAATTAAACGAATAATATCGAGAGAAAGCAATTACATAATCAATGCCATAAAACTCATTTAATACACAACAAAATTCATCAATTAAATAAACCAATTAATTGAGAAAATCTGATTCAATTCAAGCACATAATTTATTTCTAATCTGCACAATTACATTATAACATTACACATTTATATATTTTTTCTCCTTAAATGCAACATATAAATAGCCACTTTTATTTATTTATATATATATATATTTATATATATACATATATACATATATATAAGATACATTTTAATTTTAAAACATATCTTCAATTTCTATAATAAAAATTAACCACATATATCTATATATATAAATATATATATACAATGTATATATATTAATTTATATATATACATTAATATCTATACCATATAAATATATATATAAATTTATATATACATATATATATATTATAAATATATATATATATATATATATATATATATATATATATATATATATATATATATATATATATATATATATATATATATATATATCCGATAAAGAAAAAAAACCGAATGCAAAATCTGAATAAAGAATACGAAGGAAATAATAAATCGCATGGAAATTTAAGCCACCATAGGCCGCAGCCCATACCATCATGGGTATTGCGGTCCCCATTGTGGGAGGCCGCAGCCCCCACAGGGCAGTGAAGGGACTGTTGTACGCAGTCCCCACCAGACTGCGCCCAGCAGCCTCGGCTGCTGTGCGCGGCCGACGGTGGCTACGTACAGTCAACCATGGGGGCCGTGGGGGGTACGGCCTGGGCCGACCACCCACTGCCCCATTAAAACAAAAATTTAATTTATATATATATATATTTGTATATTTTATTTTATTATTTTTTTTTTTTAAATTTCGTTTCCAAATAAAATAATAAATGGAAAAATGAAATTCGAAAACATTTTCTTTTAATAAATATTTTTCATTCATCACACAGAAATGAAGAAACAACCCAACACTTTATTTATTTATATATATTTTTTAAATAACTAGAACAATATATATATATATATATATATATATATATAACTCAAACAAGTATATAGACAAATCGGTTTTCATAATAGATTCAATATAAATCTGGGCATGCAAATACAATCCAGTAATAAAAGTGATTTTCATTTCAAAACAATAAATTTCACTACTAAACTATATTTAAGAACTTCAAAAGGTTTTACTAAAGTTTTCCATAGAAGATTCAAGGGTTTAATACAACTTTTCAATCACAGAACCATTTTCAAAAATAGAGGAATGGACTTTCAAAACATAGCAACCCAGATTTGTTTTTAGAACAATAAAATAATAATAAATTAAAAGAATAAAAACCTGGAGTCCTTCATTCGATGTAGAATCCCCTCTGCAACTTCTTCTCAATTTCCTGTCTCCAGCTCCCTTCTGAACCAATCCTTTCTTGAAAACAATTCTTTTACCCAGAAACCCAAGAAGCTATTTTTTTTTTTTTTACAGACCAATAACCAGAAAAACCTCTGTGTCCATGAATTTTTTTTCACAATAAAACTAAAATAAAAATAAGTAAAACTCATCATCTTTTCCCTCAAAAAATCCCCTTCATTCATTGGTCCTTTTCCTGCTTTTTAAAAACACACACTTATCTATAATTTTAATTAAAAATTAATTATTTTCTCAAGATATTATCCACACAAGATTTTCTAATTTAATATCAGGAAAAAGATAATATATAATTATCACCATCATTATTAATTTAAATTAATTATTTACGCTTTTAATTTATTAAATAAATTTTAAATTAACAATATATTTAAAACACAACATTTAACTAACTTACAATTAATTAAAGCAACAAGACAACATTAATTAATCTTATAAAATAAGATTAATTAAATAACCACTAACCATAAATAAAATAAATAATCAACAATCAAACTACACAAATACAAGGACAAAACCTCAATCATGACACATCAAAACTCGAAACAGGATGACAGTCTTGGGACAGGGACACTTCCTAATCAACTCCCTTTTTCAACATTGTACCTGTTGGGTTAATTTAATGCTCACCCTATCCTACCGAAGCAGGTGGAATCAAGACTTTATTCCTGCAAATCTTGCATACAAATAAACGTCAAGTAACACACACACACACACACATATATATATAATCAAAAACATCATTTCATGAGAAGGAATTGTAGCGTAGCAGGGCACTCGTAAACGAGTGGTGCTACATTGTCCTCTCACCTTAGCTATACTAACAAATACAACATTAGATGTAAAGTAACAATTCTAACTAACTGATCACATCATAAACTAATTACTAAACCACTACATCACAATGTATTACTGAAACCAAATTAAACATCATAGAATCACAACATCAACATATATAATATTAAGGAAAACCATTGCATAATCAAATAATCTAAACACCACATAAAGTATCATAAATCATCATAAGAATGTCAAATGTAGCAATCAACTAAACTATGCATCCACACACACCAAGTCGGTGAACTAATCACCATCACAAACCAGTATCACACTAATACATAAGAGTAACAAATAGTAGCAAAGAGTATCAACAACATTGGGGTATTACACTAATAATCATGTTGTCCCTTTTAATTTTATACTACTTACCAAATAAATAATCAATATAAATTCAATATCCAAAATACAAGATATAAAAGACCTTGCTTCCAAGCTTTTCCATATAACACTAGGTTGCGTTGGGTTGGTTTGGGTGGATAGCTAAGAATAAATTAGGGATATATATATATATAAACTATTGGATTAAGAATATGTTTATATACAAGAGTGATAAGCTATATATCAAGAAATATAAGAAATTTATAATTTAAAATTTATTTAAGCAATTTAGACAAAGCAAATTACTATATATATATATATATATTTGGAAATATGAATGGATTGTTTTTTATTTATTTTTGATTAAGTGGTAGATTATTTTTAAAAATATATAAATTCATATTAAAATTAAAATAAAATGTTAAATGTTTGTTAAAAATGAATTAAAATATATTTAAAAATATTTTCAAGGTTATTAATAGAGTATTAAAAAATATTTGAGGGGGATTTGGTGTAGGGTGTGTCATTAGAGTTTGTAGAAGGTTACCATCAATACACCATCTTTCTTTTTTTCTTTTCTTTTTTTAATGTTTTGACATTTGTAGGACTAAAATAAATATTTTCCTTTAAAATAGGAAGTTCATATTCACGGGAGGTTCACATTTATGGAATTTAAAAAATGCAATCGTAAGATTAAAATGAATTTTAGCCTTGCTTTTGTAAATTGGTTTCACTTTAAATAAAAAATAGTAATAAATTTTGAAATGATTCATCACTGTATTGGGTTGGCGATTTTTAAAATAGGCTAAAATTGTGCCTAATGGCAATATTTTTTGTACTATGTGAATATATTTGGTCACACCTTTTGGTATATAAAATATCTTGGTTTTAGATTGAATTTTAATGAGCTTAGTTTTTTTTCAAACAGTGACTAGAGCAATTGCATTGGCATTGGGCAAATCTATAGAAGGAGCCACCATTGTCATTTTTAAATTGATATATTTAAGATATCTATACTATTTATAATAATATAATATACTATATATTATTTAATTTACTATTTTAAATTTATATTATCTATATTTAAAAATTTAAACATAGACATATGTAAGGATAAAATAAGTTATAAGTAAATCATATTTAATTAACATTGAAATTACATTATTTCTTTTTATTTTTAATTTGAGTTTGTATAGAAGACATAAGAGAATATATCACAAAAATTTGCATAGATAGAAAAACCATACTAGATGATGCAACTTAGTTTAGGATTAGGTTTTAAGGCACAATCTTATTCTCAATAATTAAAATAGAAAATTCTATTGCATCTACTTAATCTTTCTTCATTGTTCAAATCTCAATTTTGAATCTTCTCTCACAAATACTTTTGTATTCCAAATTTTATTAAATCTTACATGTTCTAAAAGCACACAAGACTCTAAGATAAAATATTAAGAATATATTGAAATGTTATTAATATTTAAATTAATAAATGTGTTACATTAGTCTATAAATATTACAAGCTCATAATACAATACAAAACTATTTTAAAAACAATAAAATAATCACCTTTCATTTTTTCTTGACAACCAATTCAATTACAACTTTCCATCTTACACTATTCCTCTATACTCAACACAAAATTAAACACAATATATTTTACTTCAAAAATAGACTCATTCCCCAAACATTATGCATTTAAACATAAATTTAATATTTTTATGGAAATCCCAAGGAACTTCCTCCTAAGGAGAGACCTAGACTCCTAGACAATGAGAGTGATTTCTATATTGTTGTACAATAAAATTGACACTACTTGTTTATCAAGTTCCACCTACGTGGTGAGTGGGCTCCACTTGTTCAGTGCACTATTAAAATATATAGTTATGCCAAAGGCATATCCTATTTGAAGAAGACAAAGCTAAAGTTGGAAATCAATGGTTGGTATGGCATGTCATACCATGCATGACAATTGAAACACTTTTTCCCATTGATAGCCTTGTTCTAATTTTTACGCATAAAGAAATATTTTAACTGCAAAACTCTGCCCCTTTTTTGTGGTCCGCGTAATTTACAACGTTGCATAATATATGTGTAGTTGTATACAAATAACATATAATTTATTGAACTATGATCAACTCACTTTAAAAATGGTAAAGTGTGTTGTACAAGTATTTGCTTTATTTTACTCTTTTACATGCATTTATTAATTGTTTGTTTTGTGAGCGATAAATTGAATATACTATCATTTTACTCTAATTTTTGATTAATCACTTTTTAACATAAAATGTAAAAGGGAAGGAAGATAAAATATATAAAAAAAAAATTATGCTTTACATGATTTGAATTTTTTAATCTAGATTTGAACTTTCAAATTTTATTTTATAGTTATTGGATTTACATATTATTAATAACATTAATTAAATTAAAAATGAACATTACCCTATTACATAGTATTTTACCAATCGTACAATGTTATACTTATAAATATAACAAACCATATTTAACTCTCTCTCTGTGTGTATATATATATATATATATATATATGTATGTATACATATATATAGATATATATACATATATACATAGATATATGTACATACATATATATACATATATACATACATATATATAAATATATATATAGATAGATATATATATATAAATATATATATATGTACATATATATGTATGTATATATACATATACATATGTATATGTACATATATATATGTGTATATGTATATGTATATGTATATGTACATATACATATATATATGTGTGTATGTATATAATTCATTAAAAGTATAATTATAATATAGTTATTTCTTTAAATATTTGAAACAATAATAATTATTAATAATATATATTAAATGTATATAATACATTTAAATTCTAATATTTTTAATATTATTCAAAACATAATACTACTTATAATTAGTACTATAATAAATACAAATAACTGTGTAATATATATATATATATATACTACAATATTTAATTATATACAATATTTACATCTATGTAATACAATAAATAAAATATACAATATATTTGTATTTCTTAAAAAAACTATTATTCTACATATATTTAAATTTCTAAAATAAACTCATTTTACATATTATATAATGTTATTATTAACACATAACATAATAAAATACTAACTATTGGAAACAATAGTATACACTTAATTTATTATATAATTACAATGTTTATATTTAGCTTTATATAAAAAATACACAAATATTATACTTTTATACAAAACTATACTGTTTTACTTCATCTTGACGATAAGATATTTTACCTTGGTGATAAAATCTTTTACCTCATCCCAAGAAAAACCATTGGATTACTCTTCATAAATTATTTAACTCATCCCAAACAAACATTCAAAGCAACTATATACTCCTAGCCACCTTTGTACGTATATCTCCAAATACTAATGCTATTTTTGCCACCATCACATGCCTTTTGTTGGCATAATTAATTATATTTTACACCGAAGGTGTATCCAATTTGAAAGAGAGCAACCTGATTTTTGAAATCAATGGTCCACCTCTCTTTACAGAGTTGGCCAACGATTGAATTGGCTACCGACATTGATCATATTCTACAAACAAAGTATGTGCCAACGCTTGTTTCATTCTGTTGGATGGAAACATGATAAGGATTGACTGCCTCCTACAATCACTTTTTCTCCACCGCCTGAAGACTGCATTTACTCCACCTGAATTTGATTCACTCCACCGCCTATAATTAGATTTACCTCCATCGAGTGCAATATGATTTAATCTTATCTCTATCTATTGCAGTTGATGGATAGCATGGAAGGATCTTCTGACATTATGAGTAGCCTTCCCTTTCCTCTCCTGGGGTTTTTGTTTTGGCTTACATTTTATACCTTAAAGTATCTAAGAGGAGTGATGACAAGGCTGCAACACTGCCCTCGTACCCAATAGTGGGTTCAATGTTTTCCTTCTTGAAGAACTGAAGACGACTGCAGGATTGGGTTACAGAGCATCTGAGCAGGGCTCCTTCCCAGACTATCACGATTGAGCATCTGGGAGCGAGAAATTCTATTGTCACGGCCAATCCGACCAATGTAGAGCATATGCTTAAAACCCAATTTGATAACTATCCCAAAGGCGACTTCTGACTAGTGAAGCAAAGACTGTAGATTTGAAGGTGTCCTCTTAGTCGCCAAGCATAGTGGATTATAGAGTTAAAGGAGATCATTGTTCCATCATCAAAGGGGATCGTAGATAGCCTAAAGAGCCTGGAGAGCAAGAAGAATCTTAGCTAGTGGTTGGAGATCATTGCATAACAAGTCACCAGTTTACAAAGGAGTTGTTGACCATGGTTGCCAAAAGACTCATTATCTGCAGTTTCAAAGCCGTCATTGTTCAAAGATATTTATGTAATTTGTAGAGGTTCATACAGATGGCCCATAATTCCAGCAAGCATGTGTTGAGGTTGTGGCTATGCAATACATTCTAGAATAACTATAAATCTTAATAATGAGGACACTATTTGAATCAATTTTGTGCATATCCTACAATCATTGCAGTCCATGAGATGACATGTTTTTCAAGTATTTTTTCAGAAAGTTCACCTACCTTGTTAATGCTTCCATGCATGTCTACTAGTGTAGTTGCGAGCATAATATCTAGCAAAGTTCCTCTATCTTTTATGCTTTGATGGATGTCCATACCCTATTCCAAAGCTCCCGTTTTGGCACAGGAAGGGAGGATAATGGCGAAGGTTGTGGAATTTTTCTTTACACCTGCCAATTGCATTTGCTTGAAAGTTTCTAAAGCCTTTTCAACAAATCCATTTTGTACATATCCTGCAATCATTGCAATCTCCATGAAATGACATCTTTTTCAGGTATTCTGTCAAACAGTTTGTGTGCCTTATTAAAAATTCCTCAAGCGCATAACCATATTATTTAAAAATCCCTCAAGCACGTAACCATCTTGATAAATTGTAGCATATATTCATCTCTTTATGGGATTACAAACGATTATGAAGCATAGATATGCACCAATGATAAGGCCCAGTATAGGAACTCAAAATAATGAATGATGAATAATGAGCAGCAAAGACTGGCGTGTAAACGCCAGAGAATGTACAACTCTACATTATTTTTCCCTCCGCCGCCCGCGTGAGACAAATAAAAACAGACCCAGTCTCTTTCCTTGACGTCGTCCATATGACTCTTCCTTTACTTGAACAGATTTCAGTACTTAATCTACCACCAATTTTTTTTTTTAAATCATCCATCCTCCCGTTCTTTTTAAATCTTTCCAGTATCTATCCCTTTCTCTACCTCTATTTATAAATCTGATTATAGGCGGCAGAGTGAATCATATTTAGGTTGAGTAAATGCAATCTTCAGGTGGTGGATATATAAATAATTAAATTGCAACAGCAAGGATACTTGAATTACAAGTCTGAATTGTAAAGAATCTTTATGCTCCTCATCTCGATGCATCTGGTCCAGGAGCTTACTCTCTACAAATAGACTTGTAATTGTAATTGTAATCGTAAGCGTGCCTAGGTATTTTGCTTCATGTTTCAAAGTTTGCAAACGCCTTTGATCTCGCCACACATTTGAATACCTTTAGCATTTTTCTTTATTATTAAAGTTTTATTGGTTGTGGATGCTAGGGAAGGTTCTAGGATGTGTTTCATGATTTCTTTGAGTATTGTTAGTCTTTGTCATTTACTGTAAATGTTTTTCCAAAGTCTTTCGAGAAAGAGGAGAATTACAGTTAGTGTTAAATCGCATTCCCATGCCCTTTTGCCTTATGTTTTGGATTTATAGCAATAAGGCTATTTTTTATGTGTTAAATAATGTCCAAAGATAGAAAAATGTTTCAATTGATGGGATATGTTTCAGTTGCCTTAGAATGGAAATAGCGAACCTTGGATAACCATTTAACTATCAACATGGGAACCCAAACAACTGTTTACCACTCTGGAAATCTCTAATAAAGAGTAGACGTGTTTGTTTCCTACCAAATTGACATGAGCCACCATGGCTTCATGGAATGAAAATAGACACAGATGTTGACAATGTTGACAACTAGCAATCTGCTAGAAATCAAAATCTTGGAGCGGACAAATTTATTCCGCCCATAACAATAGATTATTCATGTTATTTTTGGTAGCCTTACTACTTGTTTCTATTGGGCCTATAAGTTTTCTTCGGGAACAATAATATCCTCTAAAATTGGACCTTAATTTATGGGTTCATCTTTCTATTTCAATTGACTGCAATTATATGGGCAACTAAAATGACCCATTTTCTAAGAAAGAATAAAGCAACTTCATTTAGCAGGAAAACAAAACAATGATTTACTTCTCTTATAGTTGTTTATCATTTCACCTAAGAAAGATGTAAAATTAATATTAGTTGAGGAAATTAATTTATGGACACCCCACAAATGGGATAAAAATTTCTTTTCTAGTAATTAGTCCATTTGATAGGTAACCTAATAATCACCTTGTCCCTTTTAATTTTATACTACTTAACAAATTTAAATAATCAATATAAATTCAATATCCAAAATACAAAATATAAAAGACCTTGCTTCCAAGATTTTCCATATAACACTAGATTGGGTTGGGTTGGTTTGGGTGGATAGCTAAGAATAAATTAGGGATATATATATAAACTATTGGATGAAGAATATGTTTATATACAAGAGTGATAAGCTATATATCAAGAAATATAAGAAATTTATAATTTAAAATTTATTTAAGCAATTTAGACAAAACAAATAACTATATATATATATATATATATATATATATATATATATTTGGAAATATGAATGGATTGATTTTTATTTACTTTTGATTAAGTGGTAGATTATTTTTAAAATATATAAATTCATATTAATATTAAAATAAAATGTTAACTGTTTGTTAAAAATGAATTAGAATATATTTAAAAATATTTTCAAGGTTAGTTTTAATAGATTATTAAAGAATATTTTAAGGGGATTTGGTGTAGGGTGTGTCATTAGAGTTTGTAGAAGGTTATCATCAGTATACCATCTTTCTTTTTTTATTTTATTTTTAATGTTGAGACATATGTAGGATTAAAATAAATATTTTCCTTTAAAATAGGAAGTTCATATTCACGGGAGGTTCACATTTATGGAATTAAAAAAATGCAGTCATAAGATTAAAACGAATTTTAACCTTGCTTTTGTAATTTGGTTTCGCTTTAAATAAAACATGGTAATTGATTTTGAAATAATTCATCACTGTTTTGGGTTGGGAATTTTTAAAATAGGCTAAAATTGTTCCCAATGGCAATATTTTTTGTACTATGTGAATATATTTGGTCACGCCTTTTGGTATATAAAATATCTTGGTTTTAGATTGAATTTTAATGAGCTTAGGTTTTTTTCAAACAGTGGCTAGGGTGATTGCATTGGCATTGGGTGAATTTGTAGAAGGAGCCTCCATTGTCTTTCTCTTTACTTTTAGCCAAGCTCCAAGTTTTGAAACTCCCACTAGGCTTCTTGAAATTGGAGCCCTGCCAAAGGCAAGAAGGAAAACATAGGGGATAAATCTAGGAAATTAGAGAAAAGCACCTATCTCACTGACAATAGTTCCTTTGGACTCTCACTGACAACAGTTCCTTTGGACTCCCCCACTTCTCCAAGTCATAGATTTTGAGCTAATCTCAAAACCACCATTGTCTTTACTAAATTTTTTGGTGTCTTCTTTGTCCCCATTCTTCCATTATGACTGGTGGGTACGACAAAATGGTATCTCCCTCTTCTTAGACCTCTATATCTATATCTATTTTCCTTTATCTCTATCTCTCCATATTTCTTCTTCCATCTCCCCTATTTCTATCTTGTTATCTCTCCATCTTTATCCACCCCTATATTTCTCCCTCTCTATATATGACTTCACACCTCTATCTTTATCTTTCTATCTCTCCCTCTAACTTCCTCTCTATATATTTATCTTTTTCATCTCTCTCTAACCCTATATTTCTCCTTCTCTACCTCTGCATATATCACTTCCCATTAAATATTTATCTCTCTTTCTCTTCCCAAATATCTCTATTTATCTATCTGTATTTATCTCTATTTTTCTATCTATTTGTCTCTCTTCCTCTCTCTTTATATCTCCTTATATCTCTATTCTCTATCACACTATCTCTCTATCTCTCCTTCTCCCTCCCCCTATATCTCTCTATCTATTTGTCTCCCTCTCCCTCTTCTGCTCTATCTCCATCTCTAGCTCTATTTTCATCCCCCCTTTATCTCTAAACATCTCCCTCTCTCTCTATCCATCCATCTCTCCCTCTCTCTCACCCCATCTCTTCCTAGACCTCTATCCCTATATATCTGTCTCTCTAGATCTCTATCTATCCATATTTCTTCTTCCATCTCTCCCTCTATCTTTATTATCTATATATCACTTCCTATCTCTATCTCCATCTTTCTATCTCTCCTAATTCAAAGGTTTTATTTCAATCATGTTTGGATCCTTGTAAGTGGATGCATGGTTGATTTTAATTTATAACTTTTCCATTGAGACCTTTGTTGCATAAACAACGTCATTTGTTGAATGGTCTAAATTGACCAAAATTAGTAATTAGTAAATATATGCAAAAAAAAAACCAAAATTTATCCTAATTGACCTTCCACACTTCTTCGGCGTACCCATTGCACACTAAGGTGAAATTGCTAGTATATTACATTGTATGTGGCAGGTGTAACTAGTGGGTGTGTATATAGTTAACCAATTGTATCTATTTCACTTAACTGTCTCCATTCAATCTCTGTTCAACTGCTTCCTCTATGTCATATATATGCAGATGTATTGCTTGAATAATAGATAATGAAGTTTTATGCATTATTTACCAACATGTGGTATCAGAGCAGACATTTTTCCTTTACCTCTTGAATGTGTTAGCATTTGTAGATGAAAATGACATCAAGACTAGAGGGGTGTAGTAGCTTAGCTTAAATCATTGTGTGCAAAGGAGATAATCATGGTGATGTCCATTGTCATAATTGGACTAGAAATGCATAATTTAAACAGATGTTTGAAGGCATATTACATTGATTAGTTATTAAAATTTTTCTACGTAGAGTGACTGTTATGTAGTTTGTAACTACACATCTTGGATTTCTCCTTTATGTATCATTCACAGTAGCATGATCAATGAAACATTTTGGATGATGGTATCATAATTTATGGGCATAGTTTTTAATCCACTTACTGTGTATGAGGTGTGATATGTTTGCATGATCTTTAAAATCAATGGCTACAGTTTGGAAATTATTTGTATTAATGTTATGCTGATAGATGGAGTGCAGTCATATGATGTATATTATTGTGCTAAGGATCATTCCTAAGAAGTCCAAAAGAATATATTCATTGTAGTTCTATCTTTATTTGTGAAGAAAAGTGTAGATAGAGGCAAGGAGAAATAGTTACCTATGTGGAGAATGAATGGTTAATTGTGCAACCAATAACTAAAGCAAAGCATGCATAAGTTCACACGACTATTTTATTAGGTTTAAGTAAAGTTGTGTAGAAGGGGGGATATAAACCATTTAGTTGGTGAAAGTTATTCAAAATACATGAATTGGGAGCACATAAAAGGAATTACCATTCAATCTATTGCCACTTACTCCGCTTGGGATGGTTACCAGGTTAATATTGGATATGTGGAGGATCATCATGGAAAAAATAGGCCCTTAAGTGGCAAAAAATTTAGAAAAATCAGAGTTAGGCAGCTTGCCATAAAAATTTGAATAAGTTATCTATATTATTTCAAAAATATGTAAGAATAGAATCTATAGAAAATTGAATGTAGTTTCTAAACTACTAGGTTTTTTTAAAATAAAATCTATTTGGTGAAAAATTGAAATTTCAATGGAGTAGTACTTAAATTTGGGAAAAAAATAAGTAGGTGTCTATCTAACCACCCTAACCATAGTAAAATGATGATATTTTTTAATAAGATTTTAGATATAATTAGAGGACTCATGTCCAGATGTGATGCATATTCTTTTGTAATTTTTTTCCAAGTAAATAATTAATTATGAATTTTTTATTACAACTTTTTAAAAATATAAAAACTCGTATGTCTGACCACCTTAACTTGGTCTAAACTTTATGAAATTCAGTTGTTTTTTTTAATCCTATAGTATGTGAAGCATAGAATGTGACACATGTTTTGGATTCAAAAAATGTGATACCGTTTGAAAGCTATAGATTTTTTTCAATCAGCCTATCGATCAAGACTTTAGTCATAATTTAAATAGAAAATGAATAATAATTATTAATTAAATTCAAAGTAAAGCATAATTTATATTGGTGGAAAGTTGAGAATCTCCTTTAAAAACCCTTTTTGTTTCATCAATTTTGGGTTAAAAAAAGTCGTCAGCCACATACCCTACACATACCATCATATTGCCACTTTTTGGCCCATCATGATCCTGCACACCCTATTATTAATACACCTAGTCATGACTTCATCATTGAAATAGATTAGGTATTGTGTGTATTAGATGATGCAATCAAGAGTGGGGAAAACATTTTTTTGAAACATATGAGGATTCTTGGTCATTTGCATGCATTACTTATTGGTTGTAATAAGGAGGTAAGTTTCTTTGCAAGAGAAGATGCAACTTGAATTAGTTTTATGAGCATTGTAAGATGTCAAGCAATTGATATATATTATTTGAGTTATTTCAATCAAGTAATCTATATTTTTACTACCAATTCTTGGGAAAGTACAATTCAAAACATTGAAACAATTGCTCAGTATCTTGTAGATGAGTTTTTATCGATGTTGGCAATGGATCCTCAAACAATTATTATTGGACTTTCGAGATCACCTTTGTCACACCTAATGAGGCCTCCAAAGACTTGTCTAAGATATTAAATGGATAGAGTGTAATAAGATCAAACTAGAGGTTGGTGGCACCAAAGGATGGAGGAATTTCCATCATCTAAAATTAGCTTCTTGCTTTGAGATGATTATTTCTATGAGAAGCATTTTTGGCTTTAATTTTTTTTCTTTTCACAACAACACAACAGGAACTTAGCACTAAATTTAGCACCGAATTTTAGTATATTTTGAGCCATCAATTGAACAATTTGGTTGGCGCTAAACTCTCTACAAACAAGCATGGTCAACTCAGCACTAAATTTTACGTCGACTTTTCTGCTGTATTTAGTGTCAAATTTAGCACCAAAATTAGAGCTAAGAAATCGTAGCATCCCTGAAAGCACCTAAAATAGCGCCAAGAAGTGACGTCAAAAATTGTGCCAAAATTGGCACCCAATTTGGCTTTTGGTTTTGCTTCCTTGTCTACTCCCAATTTTGCTTGTAATTCTGTTTCTAGTTTTGCTTCAAATTTGACGTCTAGTTTTGCTTCTAGGTTTTCCTCCATGTTTGCTTCCAATTTTGCTTCCGGTTTTCTTTCCAGTTTTGCTTTCGGTTTTACTTTCGGTTTTCCTTTCAGTTTTGCTCTAGGTTTTACTTCTAGTTTTTCTTCTAGTTTTGCTTCCAAGTTTGCTTTGGGTTTTGCTTCCAGTTTTGCTTCTAGTTTTGCTTCCAAGTTTTCTTTCGGTTTTGCTTCTAGGTTTGCTTCTGGTTTTGCTTCCAGTTTTGCTTCTGGTTTTCCTTCTAGGTTTGCTTCTAGTTTTGCTTTTGATTTTGCTTCCAATTTGCTTCCAGTTTTGCTTTGAGGTTTGCTTCCGGTTTTGCTTCCAAGATTACTTCTGGTTTGCTTGTAGTTTGCTTGTAGTTTGGTTTCCATTGTTGCTTCCTTTTTTTCTTCTAAAAATGCTTCTTGTTTTGCTTCCATTTATTAATTTAATAGGTTTTATTTCAATTTAATTAGTTAAATATATCATGCCTCTTAAATAACTCATATGGTTAAATAACAATATAATTATTGTAACATGATCATCATCAAACAAGTGAGTCAAATATCTATAATTTAATTGAATTTGACAACATCCATCCTAAGCAGTAAATTAAAATCATCATACTTAATAAATATCCATCCAAAATTCATCAACCACTTTTAATACATATAAATTGACAAGTCAATACTGATATCTTGATCATCATCATGTATAACTAAAACAAGTGAAAGTCAAATATGCCAGTACATCAAGAACATGTCAAAATGATACATGTCCAATAGTCGACATAAGTGAAAATGATAAATGTACAAATGATATAAATAAAATTGATAAATTATGTAACTCAAATTGATACAAGTCAAGATGATACATGTCCAAATGATATAGTGAAAATGATACATGTCAATATGATACAACTCAACAATATAGTACTGTAGGCTGTGAAAATGATACATATGATAGTAACCATGAAAAGATTCATCATAACGATATATCAACAATGATCCATGATGTAGTCTATATGATCATGAATGTCACTAGTTACTATCACCAATTGTCGCATCATCATCACCATCTTGAGCATCATCATCATCATCATCATCATCATCATCATCATCATCATTGTCGTCGTCGTCGTCGTTGTCGTCATCTTTGTCATTGTCATCCTTGTCGTTGTTGTCATTGTCATTGTCGTTGTCGTCGTCATCGTCGTCATCGTCATCGTCATCATCATTGTCATTGGCCTCGGTGTCTTCCATATCTGCATCATCATCATCCTCTGCCATGTGATCTGTACCAGAAAAACCAATATTTTGTGGATCTACATCATGTTGAGGATCATCTTGATCTTCTCGAAGACTTGTGTTCTATAAAAAAAACATTTAAAATGAAAAGTTATTAGTTATTTCATGCAATAATTTATTTTTCTGTTATATATCTATTATTAAAACATATGAGATGGAACCATAATTATATTACATCATATCAAAGTGTGCTGGACATACCATAATAAAATTTCAAAAAAGTTACAGCTAATACTGGTGAGTCAGGAGAAACTTTAGCTTTCAAAAACAAAGCCAATTGGGCTAGTAGACTTGTGGATCAGGCCAACATTTGGTGGAAGAGGAAGAAAGATGACTGGAACTCTAGAGGCCCACCATAATGGATTTTAGTAATATTCAACCATGAGAGTAGAAGAGGGAGTTGATATCATGTATCAAAACATTAAGCATGCATTCTTCCAACCAGTGGAGAAGGAGATGATTACTTTTCTTCATTTTCATTTGCATAACCATATCACAGTGTGGGAACCAAGAAGACCAAGGATGTCTAGTTTTATGTGGAGGTAATGGATGTGGTCCAAAATTTAGGAGGGGTAAGAAGGTCAATGCATGATCCTGATGAAATTGAGGAAGAACAACAAGAGATGGACAGGAAAAATAAAATCAATACATAGTTTCAAGGGTTTGTTAAGTGAGTAAGAGAGCTATGGGAATGGCCTCATCTAAAATATTTTGATATACCATTTAGAGAGCTTGGTTTTCATGGAGTTCCTTTCAAAGCCTTTACTTTTATTATTCCTATGGTAAATTGTTTGGTAGAGTTGGTGGAATTCCATTTCTTAGTAATCCCTATTAATGAGATTGAGATTGTTAACCTTAAGAGAGTAGGACTTGGGAAAAAGGCATTTGATATGGCTATTGTTTTCAAAGAATTCAAGCGGGATGTACTCTACATTGATGCCATTCCTCAATCTTCACTTGATGGCATCAAGGAATGGCTGAACTCCATGGATATAAATTATTATGAAAGCAAAATGAACTTGAACTGGTAGCCAATTTTGAAGAGTATTATTGATGATCCAAATAAATTTATTGAAGATGGTGGTTGGGAATTTTTGAATATGGAATCTAGTGATTCTAATTTTGATAATTCAGAAGAGTCAGATCAAGGATATGAACCCTTTGATGTAGAAGAGGAATTAGAATCATATTTCATGTAGCCACCATCAAGAGTGTTACAAGCCAACAAGATGGAGGGAATTCTTATATAAGGATAATTTTCAATGTTGCACATATCGGATTTAATGTCAACTATAATGGCAACATTGAAATTACCTAGTAGTATTTATGTTAAGGAAATTTCCTTTAGATGCAAGGATTCAAAGCACATCAACCATGTGGTACAAATGATTAAATCCCAAAGACAATCTGTATCAATGAAAGAGTCTGAAAAGGTAGAGAGAGCTACACTAGTGACTTAGGAGAAACTTCAACTTTCAAAAACAAAGCCAATTAAGCTATCAGACGTGTGGATCAGGCCAACATTTGGTGGAAGAGGATGAAAGATGATTGGAATTCTGGAGGCACACCATAATGGATTTTGGTATTCAACCATGAGAGTAGAAGAGAGAGCTGATATCATGTATCAAAACATTAAGCATGCATTCTTCTAGCCAGTGGAGAAGGAGATGATTACTTTGCTTCATTTTCATTTGCATAACTGTATCATGGAGTGGGAACCAATTAGACCAAGGATGTCTAGTTTTATGTGGAGATAATGGATGTGGTCCAAACTTTAGGAGGGGAGATCTTGATGTCTACCAAGAGGCATAAAGTTAGATGAATTAAGTTCACCTACATGTCTGCCAAAGTTTACTTCCAATTTTCATGACTGTTTTTCTTGACTGTCAGAGTTTACTTACAAATTTGAAATTTCTTTCTGGTCATTTTGATGAGGAAATATTCAACCAATGTGTAAGCACCTTTTTTTTGTATCACAACCATAGTAATGAGACTTGGAATCACCTCAGACTTGGCTAGGGTGACTTGACTCGGGGACTCGGTACAAGCTCGGCAAAATGAAAAAACCCTAGAAATTTAAAGATTTTTTAAGGATTTAAAACTTGTTTAATGAAACCTTTATTAAATAGACCTTAAATACACAATAATATCACTAAATAGAATAAAATTTGATCACATACACAAGTATACATCAATCACTTATGTATAAATGCAAATTTTAGCTGAAGGAAATACACATACACAAGTATACTACTATTATGCCCTTAATAAATTTTTACCTTTGATGCAATGTCATTTGAGCAGTCTTAGTCTTATGCTCCAAATTGATTAAAGAAATGTGGAATTGTTAAGCTCCAAATTTCCAATACTAAGTATATCTATAACTATAAATTGTCTCTATCACATTCACAATAGAAAGGAACTTGTTGGAAGTAGTATGCTCTAAATTGCCAATACTTAGTGAATCTAGATCCATAGTTAGTAATTTCCAAACAAAACTTGTCCCAACAGCCATAGGGAAATGGGAAAAGTTAATGGGTAATAATGAATGGGCTACACAGGAGGCTGTCATACTGTCAGCTGATTACCTAAACCTTCCCCCATGCACTCTTGAACTAGCGAGGGGGAGTCTAAAAGAGCTTACATTGCTTCTTACCATTGAACTTAATGCAAAAAATATTCCACATCTTAAACCACCAAATGGTCATGTGCTTGGATTTCCTTTCGTAATTGGGCAAGAGGAAGCCATCCTCCTTCTAAGTTGGATTCAACATTTACTACACACATCTAGTAGACCTCTTCCTATAAAATTCAAGACAAGTATCATGGAAACAAAATGGTTGAAAACCTCTAGAGGATATCAATCTCACAACATGTGTTTCTTGTTAGATTATGAATGGTCACAGGCCGGTCTGCAGTCAACTAATCTTTCTTTCATAAGTTCCTCAATGGTTAGAAGCAATGTAAGCTATTTTAGACTCTCCCCCACCAGTTCAAGAGTGCATGGGGGAAGGCTTAGGTAATCAGCTGATAGTATGACAACCTCCTGCATAGGCCATTGATTATTACCCATTAACTTTTCTCGTTTCCCTATGGTTGTTGGGACAATTTTTTTCTGGACATTACTAACTATGGATCTAGATTCACTAAGCATTGGAAATTTAGAGCATACTACTTCCAACAAGTTCCTTTCCATTTTGACACACTATTAATGTGATAGAGGCAATTTATAGATATAAATATTCAACAATGTTGCAACCTACAATAAGCCAATAACACATAAAAAAAATAACATTCAAAGTTTAAACTTTATAATTAAATTATTAAACTAAAAAACTGGGTTAGCTTTTAGTTAGCTTTTTTGGATAGCTCTATTGGGTGTTGAGGACATTCCATATATATTTTGAATGTTAAGAAGTCATAGTTTCAAGGATTTTTCAAGCGAGTAAGAGAGATATAGGAGAAGCCTCATCTAAAAGATTTTGAACTAGAGTTTGATATACCATTTAGAAAGCTTGGTTTTCATGGATATAAAGTATTATGAAAGAAGAATGAACTTGAACTGGTGGCCAATTTTGAAGACTATTACTGATGATCCAAATCAATTTATTGAAGATGGTGGTTGGGAATTTTTTAATATGGAAGCTAGTGATTCTAATTCTGATAATTCAGAAGAGTCAGATCAAGGATACGAACCCTTTGATGTAGAAGAGGAATCAAAATTAGATGAGGAAGGTTCAAAAGATGAATCTCTTGTGGAGTCAGAGGAGGATGAAGAAGAAGATTCTGAAGAGGAGGAAGGTAAAACATGGGATAAATTAGAAGCCGAAGCTAGAAATGCCATCATTTACTTTTAAACTAATTAATATGCAATCATTTAATTTTTCCAAGGAAATAAAAAATATATATCATTTAACATATTAAATATACTTACAAATTATTGAAGAATTAGGGTATGTACAGGATCATGATGGGCCAAAAAGTGGCAATATGATGGGTATGTGGCTAACGACTATTTTTTAACCCAAAATTGATGAAACAAAAAGGGTTTTTAGAGGAGATTCTCATTTCCATTGATATAAATTATTTTACTTTGAATTTAATAAGTAATTATTATTCATTCTCTATTCAAATTATGACTAAAGTCTTGATTGATAGGTTGATTGAAAAACATCTATAGCTTTCAAACATATCACATTTTTGAATCCAAAACATGTGTCACATTCTATGCTTATACTATAGGATTAAAAAGAAAAATTCAATTTCATGAAGTTTTGACCAAGTTAAGGTGGTTAGACATACGAGTTTTATATTTTTGAAAAGTTGTAACAAAAATTTATAATTAATTATTTACTGGAAAAAAAATAATAAAAAATATGCATCACATCGAGGCATGATTCCTCTACTTATATCTAGAATCTAAAAAATATTATCATTTTATTGTGGTTAGGGTGGTCGATAGACACCTACTTCTTTTTTTTCCCTGAATTTAAGTACCAGCATTGAAATTTCATATTTTTCACCAAATAGATTTTTTTTTAAACATACCTAGTAGTTTAGAAACTACATTCAATTTGCTATAGATTGTATTCTTACACATTTTTGAAATAATATAGATAAATTATTCAAATTTTTACGTCAAGTTTCCTAACTCTGATTTTTTTGAAGTTTTTGCCGCTTAAGGGCTTGTTTTTTCCATGATGATCCTACACATACCCATTAGCTCTTTTTTCTGGTACTAGACGTACATTCAACATTAATGCAACTGATGGATAGAAATTTGCTATGTAATGAAGTTTTTCTTGCATTTCCTTCGATGTTTCTTGGTTTGCGAGAGTAAGGAGAGTGTTAGGACGGGGTGTGAAGTAGTCTGGTGGCTAATGTACTATAGAAGAAATGGAGGCCAACTTCACTCTGAAAATGAGGAAATTGAATCCTTTTGATGGAAAAGTGACGGTGCAGAGATTGTGTGGCTTGTTCCTGTACAAGGATGTGAAGGTGGCACAATTTGTGCAAATCATTATGGGTAATGGCTTCGAAGATTTGAAGCACAAATATCAGACTAACATGGATATATACTCTCTGATCATGGCATGGGGACTGGACTTAGGAGAGTTAGTGGAGGTTGTAAGGAAAGTGATGAAAGTGTTGGTGCATAGGGATTTCTTAGTGAACATGGAGAGTATCCTAGAAAGGGCTATACTAGGAAAACGCTTTGTGAGCGAAGGCATGGAAGGTGTAGACCAAGAAGTAGTAGAGATACATCACCCTTTCATTAGGTGGCCAGAAGGAAGAACCAAAGTTGTGTGGAGAGAGGGTGCAGAATAGGGGTGGCAAGCTTTGAAACTGTGTGTCAAATTAATAGAGATTAAGGAGATACTAGCAAGACTCAAAGCCATCACCAGAGAGGAGTTGTGTGAGAAGAAGGGTTTGCGTATGAGAAATAAGGTGAAGCCGTTCATGGAAATGTGCCCATTGCATCTGAGCATTACTTCTAGAACTTCCGCGTAAACTAGTTTACTGTGTTTAAGCTAGATGTTGATGTATAAGCTTAAGGGGTTAAGCCCTGCTTTTGGTTTCGATACTGTAAATAGCTGGTGTTTGGGTAGTAGTTAGTTGGATAGTTTTCAGGCGGTTGTGGTAGGGCTTTTTGATTCATAGGTTTTTATGCTGTTTTATCAGACATGATGTGATGGTGCTAGAAGAACTTTTTAATTGGAGCTTTGTATATTTTGATTTATCTTAAATAAAATGAAAATATTATCACCGATCGAAGAAAAAAAATATTTTAAATATCGTTTAATAAATTTGATATAATCTTATGAGAAAATTCAAATACTTGCATACTCTCCTCACCAGACTTCCTTCATGCATCTTGGCTTCGTGCTCTCTTCAATTATTGGTAGCGCCCTGCTCTCTTCCTTCAGACATAATTTTTCCCTTTTATGTCGTCTAATTTCTTCCTTCACGTGGGAAATTTTAAATTTTTTATTTTTATTTCTTCCTTCGCGTGACATTTTTCCCTTTTTTCCTTTTTTTGTCATTTGATTTCTTCCTTAATGACAACCTGAGCACCGAATTTTGGTCGTTAATGTAATTAGTTTGGGGCACCTAAGGTGGTGCCAAGTGCGCCTAATTGAGCACCTATCATTGTACATTTTACCGCAGTCCCAAAAGGTGCTTCATCCTTCTCGACGGTCGTGTGGTGAAAGATTTTGTGGCGGCATGCGATTCTTCCTTCTATTCCTGGAGGTGTTGTGGTGAATCTTGCAAGTCTTCTACCATTGGCGTGCAGTAGTGTAGTGACCACCGCTTTCCCGCGGCTCCTTCATTAGCTCAGTGCGGTAGAGTAGTTTTTACCGCGGTCCCGCAAGTTGCTTCTTCCTTCTTGGTGGTAGTACGGTGAAAGATTCTATGGTAGCATTTTTATTCACAAAGGAGGCCATGGAGAGAGGACGTGGATGGCGTAAAAACACTAATTCGCTAAGAGGAAAGTGGATGGAAATAGATGAGACAACATTGATTAAGCACCAAATTTATTTTGATTTTTTTTGTGTGAGAAAAAATTACTAATGAACTTTTCATAAATGTTATGTGAGTAAGATTTCTGGATAAACTGTGTGAATTTTTTTACATAACTATCATGGACTATGAAAATTGAATGTTATTAATTTTCATAAATGTGTTTGATAGAATATCATGCCATTGGAAATTAGGGGGGATTCTTGTCTTACAGTTGACTTAAGGAATGCCATAAGTCGATTGTCAGCATTTACAAGGTATGTGGTTATATGAAACGTTCATGTGTGAGAGACATAGAGATATTATATTGCATTTTAATTTATGACTTAAGGTTCATACTAATTTAATATTATTTTATTAGGTGGTTCACCTCCAAGGAGATCCATGAATCTCAAATGCCTAAACTTTGAAATGCTTCAGTAATATTATGTTGTACTTGGACAATTGAAAACCTATTTTATTCTCCTAGCAATCTTTTTTATTTTCCATTATAATTCTAGACCAAACAACATTTGCGAGGATGTCCTTTTACACAAATCTTAATTTGTATCAAGTTCATGAACCTGTTATCAAGTAGTAAATTCCTTTCATAGATAGGAAATGTAAAGGATTCATTTAAGAAAAGATAAGTAGTCTCTTTCTAAGGGTAATCCACATGCAAAAAGTAAAAAGAACATAAAAAAAAATTGTACAATAGAAAATCATATTGAATCAATTTTTGATAAGGAAAAATAGGTTTTGAAGGGGCCCTAAAACCCTTTACAATGATGCCAAGCTACAAGAGAAATTAAACCACTAAGCCCAGTAGCCCAAAAAACTAAAAAGCTGACATAAGATGGAACATTAACAACTCGTCAACAAACCCAAAAGAAAAAATCATCAACAAACCTACTGAACCAAAAGAGGAAGCACCAGCTACAACAAATTATCTAAAACATTAGTCAAGGCCATGTTCTCCTTGATGACCTTCTCTTGGATATTGATCACATCCTTCATCTCCTCAACAACAACATCAACTCTCTTTTTCATCTTGCTCCTCATCCTAAGGCATGAACCTGCCTACATGTCCTTCTCTAGCACAGGAGTAGAAGCTTTCACTTTCTCCACTCGGTAAGAGCCACTAATCTCTTCAATACTTTCCTCCATATTACCCAAGTGAAGCAATTTTTCGGTCCAATTTAGCACTTTCTCATTCAATCAGAACATAAAGACCCATAATAGTGGTCTTCAAAGAGTTATTGCTAATATTGACCACCGTTTTCAAGTCCTCTGACATCTTTCCCATTTTATCCTCTAGACTTGGAACTCTATCATCTAACATTTTATTAACAATAACTTCCAAAGAGGAAATTATTTCCTCATGAGAAGCTCCCAAACAATCAACATCGGCCATTAGCTTATCAAGCTTAATATGCATTGATTTCACTTTTCCTTTTATTTCCCACTCCTTTTGGTTACCTCTTAGCATAGCAACACAAACATCCTACCAATTTTTCATCTAAAGATTGAGCTCCTTAACCTCTAAAAATATCCACTTAACTAGGGAAAGTAGGTTTCTCATCCCATCTTCAGCCATTCTACAAAACATATTCATGTCAATTTCATCCCAGTTAACCTGAGGTTGACCCTTCTGCTCCAAGTCAACAGGGGCATCAAAAAAATCCCTATTCTATTCATCCTCTTCTTTGGCTAGGGAATCCTTGACATCCAAAACATCCACCTTCATCCTCTCCTTATCTGGAAGATTCTCCAAATCAGCTAATGCCTCCAGACATTCCTTCGTCACTTACTTCTCCATAGCAGAAAAATCTTGAGAATAATTAACTACATCAATCCCATGCATATCCATGAGGCCAATCTCATTAGGTTTCACCTTCATCTTAGAGTTTCTCATATCAGCTGGGCCACTCAACTCACCACCCAAATTAACCGGCACCTTCAACCCTTGCACTAGGGAGCTCTCTAGCAAACCATTCTTACCAGGAATGGGGTTTCCCAATGAAGCATTCTGAACACAATCAAAATTTGAAGGATCCACATCACCCACAGGATGACAACCCTTCAAACCCTCATCACCCAAAAGATGACAACCCTTCAAACCCTCTTTTCCAAAAGACAATGTAGGATTCACATTCGAACGAGGAGCAACCATCTCAATTTTCCTTTTGGTGGAAGCTTTAACTTTCTTCATTCCTTTGGTTTTCCCCTTCAAATATTTTCTAACAGAATTAGCCATAGTCTCTTGCAACTCCACATAAGTCTCATACCCCTTACCCCATTCTTCTAATTCCTCATCCCTTTCCTCAGAGCCTCCTTCATCAACAAACATATCCTTATATTCTGACTCTTCCTCCTCTGAACTACTGACCCTTTCACCAGAAAAGTCCCATTTTTCATACCCATCATTTTTAACTTCCTTCTTACAAGGAGTTTTAGGGGAGACCAAGATCAACTTTAGCTTGATATGAGTAAAAATTAAACACATAAGCCCTTGATGAAGATCCGCCTTCTTAGGGTTCTTTTTGTGGTCTTCAATACTCTTCTCCATAGAATGTAACAAGTAAAAAGGAAACGAGACCAAAACATTATGCCTAAAATGATTTAAGAGCATAAAATGGTGAGTGTAAACCATAGAGAATATACCTTCAAGGGTGAAGTAGTGCATAATGGTCAACATGAGGTCCCTCCAAAGCGGCTTCAATGACTTCCTAGCATAACCTCCACTTCCAATTTCCTTAACCTTCTTCCTCTCATCATGTTTAAATAAATTCACAAAAGCCTTCTTAGCTACTCCCTTGTCTCTAAAAAAATTTCTCCCAGCAACTGAAAGACTAGCTACCTCCGCAATAAAATCCTCTTCAATTTGAAACTCAACTCCCTGGTAATGTAGAGACCTCCCATTCCATCCTTTCACAAATAAATCTATTACATCAGGGTCTGGGCCTTGAATTCTCTGCATAAATTGAGTAACCCCCCCAATTCCAAGTGCTCCCACACAATAGCATTTTTCTGAAACTCTTCACAGGAACTCGACTCAATTTTGTAACGGTCACCACCCATAGTGATAGGAAACAAATGAAAACTTGAGAACACTTGGAAGAAATGAAAAAGTAAAATGAGCCAGGTGCTACTCAAAACAATACACTAAACACCCATAATATGTGTGGGCTTATCATTCCAAGTAACCCTGCCAAAACTGCCAATCCATCCTATGGAAACCAAGGAAAGAATAATGAAACTAAAAGAGAAAAGGGTTGACGTGCAAAACCCAACTTAAAATCATAATGAAAAACCTTTCCTCAAGAACATCTCGCCTAGAAACAAGCCAGCTGGTCATCATTAGAAATACACTTCAAATTAAGAGGTAGCGATTTAAAAGAATACCACTTAGATCTCTCAACCACTTCCATGTTGGCAAACCCATCAGCCATCATGTTCTCTTCATGATAAACATGTGTGATTTTGGTCTCCTCTTGAAAAGAGTTAATAATAGATATCGAGTCATTAATAAAATTGGCAATTGACCATGAAGGAGGAAATTTCATCATGAGACAATTAATCACATTAAGAGAGTCCCCCTCTAGCCATAGTTTAGAAACACCTTGTTTCTTATCCAAAACTAATCCATGATAAGTTGTTGCAGCCTCTGAATAAAAAAACAATTGTACAGTAGAAAATCATATTCAATCAATTATGTCTTATTTCGCTTGCACACTTATCTGAAAGACATAGGGTATTCACCATACATTTCCCTTGACAAAGAAAACATGTGCTTTCATTTATTTTTACTGTATATCTCAAAAGTGAAATTGTTGTTATATAATGATGCATTGAGAAAATAACATATACAAAAAAATGCAAAGAAAATGTTTGAAATTTAACATGCAACCTACTGTGTTGTGCTGAAAGGAATCAAAATTAATTGGGACAAGAAATAAAAATAAATTTTTGATGATTGTACTTAAAATTGAATAGGATATGAAAAGTGTGGACAATGATGGTGTTGAAATTGAAAACCCTGATTTTGATGACATTACTATTTTATGTCATTAGAGATAAAGAGCACATACAATTTTATGTACATAGGAAATGAATATTTGAAACTAGTAAACTGAAAATGTAAACACTATAAGATTTTTCCTTAAACAATAATTCACATACTCACTTACAAAAAAGGGTGAAACATTTTTTATTCAGACTCTGTTTTCTTTAATAGACATAACAGTAAAAGAATATTTACAAGTACTAGAATATATACACTGTTTCATAGAAAATAAGGAATGTTTCATAGAATATATCTTTAGAATGTAAGAACTTCCTCTATCGAATATTTGGAAATTTCTACACACAAGTTCTTCTTTAGAGTGAAAACACACGGAAGTGTTTCACACCGGCTCAAGGTACAATCATAAATTAATGCATGTTGATGATTATTTTAGATGGAGATTGGAGCAAATGCAGAGCCTGAGTGTTCAACTAGAAAAAGAAGAAGATATGTACGTGGACGTGACCCTAAAACTATTAAAGAAACAATTCAAATGAGCGATTGTACAAAGACAAGCATATTTATGATTTTATCTTAGAATGTACAAACCTTCTCTATTAGATATTAAAGATGTTAGGTTGGATCAGAAACTGGATAAGTGGATTTATGATTTTATCTTTAGAATGTAGGAACTTCCTCTGTCAAATATTTGGAAATTCCTACACTCAGGTTCTGCTCCCTAGCAAAAACACCCGGAAGTGTTTTAGACTAGCTCAGGGTACAATCCAACCTGGTTATGACACTGATAGCAATCCAATTTTTCCTGAACCATCCATACCTGAATGTTGCATCATAATCTATTTTTCTTGCACATAAAAATTCCACATATTAACCCATTCTAAATAAAACTCAAAATACCATGAAATAATGAGTCCCCTATATTAGTAATTAAGTAGGTAGTCTATAGGGCATAGTTTGATTTTATGCAAGGATGCTCATGAAAAGAATCTTCAAGTGACAGTGAGTGAGTTGTTTGAGATTGTAGATGATGGTGCAATATCCATTCTTAAAGGCAGTTAGCAAAGCAATAAATGTGCGAGAAAATCATATTGTACACAAAAACAATTCACAATGCTATCTTGCATAATGTCTTAAGTTTGAAGACAAAAATCTCATTGTATCTTGATGAAAGTAGTGACCTTAATGGTCAATCAATGGCAACCATGATTTTAAAACATGCTATTGTGCTTATGGAGGCAATATTTTAAGCAAGGCAGTGAGTGGTGGTTTGGAACAATGGCAGGTATGAAGGAGTTGCTTTATATGCATACTATGCAGTCTAGCTTAAGACACTATCATGAAGATATTAAAGATGTCAAATGCAAAACCCTAGCAGCTGGAGTAATGAACACAGTTTGAAAGAGGACAGTGTGCTAGGGTAGATCTAGAAGATCTCCACATTATCTAAACATAGGAAAATACATCATTTATAATTTATTTTTTAAAATTAAAAGAAATTATTTTAAACCCTATATAGGACACATTGATACTTCAAAAGTATCTAATTTAGTTTTTTAAATTAAAATAATTCATCCTAAACCCTATATAGGATACATTGATACTTCAAAATAATATGAAGGAATTTGAGATTATGCAAACATATGTCAATTAAATACCTGGTTACAAATAGTAGCGCAAACATTGTAACCCTTATTGATCAGAGTAGGAATGAGATAAACAACAATGAATCCTATGCCTCCTATCATGCACATCTCCTTACCATTCTCTGTCGTTCTTTACTAAAACACTTCTCCATTTTGGCGAGCTATGCCTAAAAATAAGGTTTGAACAAAGGTTTTACTGTATGTTTATTAAAATGAAAACTCCATTCTAGCGGGCTATGCCTAAAAATAAGATTTCGGCAAAAATTTTAGAGTATCTTTATTGGAGTTTTAGAGTATTTTGGCAGGCTATATTCAAATGGATTGTGACTGATGTGATTTGCTACATTTAGTGTTGCAAATTGTAATGATGCCATGATTACCATACTACCACCATCTCTTATAATACCCATTGCAGTATGGTGATGTTATGCACTTACCTTTTTCTATTTACCGCACTACCGTCTTGCTCAAGGCTTCTTATTGCAAGGTTGCGATGTATACCACTCTACCACGTATGTTGCTCACCTTCCCAGTGGTATAGCGGTGTATGCTTTTGATCATTACTTGAAGAGTGTTGATGAGACAATCTTATTTGTATTACTGATATCTCAATGTCTCATCAACATTAGATCTTATGTTCTTTTGATATTGGTTAACGGTGTCGATGAGACAAGTTAATATCTCTTGCCAATATGCCACTGTCTCATCGATATTTTCCTTTGGCGGTATTTCTTTATATATCGATGTAACTCTGCCATGTCGGGGAGAATCATGATTATCGTTGTGCTATGGCAGTGTTTTTCCCTTCCCTTTTGTTGTTTACCACACTACCGCCTTGCTCGAGGCTTCTTGTTGTGGGTTGCGGTGTATACCACTCTACCACATATGTTTCTCACCTTCTCGTCAGTATAGCGATGTATGATTTTGATCATTACTTGAGAAGTGTTGATGAGACAATCTTATTTGTCTTACCAATATCTCAATGTCTCATCAATATTACTTTGTTATATCCAAGAGTTGTGTTTCGCCGAGCACTTGTAGATATACCTTGTTGATGTGATGTAAGTGATTCTCTCCTTGATATACCCATATCTTGTTGAAATTTCACTATTTTACATCGTCGATGAGACATATAAATAAGTCTCTTTGAAATAGGGGTGTCTAAACCGACGCTAAACCTGAAGCTAAACCTGAACCTAAAGTTAGAGCTAAAAGTGGCACTAAACTTGAAGCTAAACTCAGAGCCAAATGCAACGCTAACAATGGCACCACACTCAAAGCCAATATCGGCGCTAAAGGCGACACTAATGTCGGCATGAAGTAGGGCCAAAATTAGTGCCAAATTATCCTGCTCGGTGCAAATAAATGCCAAAAATAGCATCATCCCGATAAATAGTGCTGACGTTTTCAAAAAAATTGTAAAAAATACATTAAAATAGTGGGTGGAATAAAAAATCGAAGGAAAAAATGGAGAAAATCACAGGGATTTGTTGTAGTGTTTCCTTGTTGTTGCTGTCAGATTTGAATAATACATATATTGTGAAGTTTTATTTTTGGAGACAGGTAAGGGGTTTGGTGTAGAGCTCAATATGGATGGTTTTCCAACGAGTACTCAAGGTTGTGATCTGAATTATACCCTTCCAAGGGTCATCAGACAACTTGATAAAGCCCTTTGTTTGGAGAGCTCAATATGGATTATTTTTGAATAATTCAAGAATCTATGATTTGAGAGTTCATTGGAGGAAGAACTCAAGAATTTGGCTAGGGGCAATACCTTTACAAGGGTTAAGAAATAGCTTGATGGAGCTCCACTTGATTCAGGATTTTTTTCTTTAAGGAAGATCTTCACAAAGATGTATATACATTTTGTACTCAATAAGGTTTGTTATGTATACCTTAAGTGGGGGTCCCTTGGCAAAGTGAATAAGAGATTTTAGGGGATACATTTGCAGGAACAATGTAATAAGGGAGGTAATGTTGGCATAATTAGTTATATATTATATTGTATTATATTTGGTGGGGTAACTGGCGCGTGTGTATATAGTTAACTGATTTTAACTATTTCACTCAACAGTCTCCATTCAACCTCCATCAATTGCTTCCTCTATGTCATAAATATGTAGATGTATTGCTCGAATAATAGACAATGAAGTCTTATGCATTATTTACCAACACCTTTTTCATCTAGAGATATTTTTATTCACACTCCTATAAAATATCATTTTACTTCTATTTTCTTTTGTTCTTGTTTCCAGTTTGCATTTTTCTTTCCAAACACTTGTTTCCAGTTTGCATTATTCTAGAAAAATATTTGTTGGAGGTGCTTCTACAACTTTTTATCCAACTATTTAGAATTTGAAAGGAGTTATTTTTCCTTACCTCCACTATTTATATCATTACCAGGAACGACAGTATACATACATCAGCGATTGAAATTGTTAAGCTTTCATTTTCCTTTTTGTTGTTTAATTGTTTACTCGCGGTTTTTACATTTATTTGCAACTATCGCGATATCTCCACTTATGTATTTTTACTTTTACCCAGATGATTAATTATATAAAAAATTTAGTAGAAGAGAGAAAATTGGGGGTAATATTTCATAGGGGTAAAATAAGTTGAATCCCTTATAATGTTTGTTTTTAAATAATAAACAAGACTTCGAATTATTGGAGTTTTAGATTTATTCTAATAGAATGACAAGAGTTCATTTTTCTAGATTTTTTCAAGAAGATTCCCACAACAATTTTAGAAAACAAGATAAAGCTTTAAAGAAATTGAACTTTTAGAATTTTCTTTCCCAAGGATAACAAAGCTCCAAATTTATTTTTGAAATTCAAAAGGAAGTTTCCTGCTAACCAAGGCCTTTGAAAGAACTAAAATTTTGTAGACATTTTTTATCTCCTTGTTAATAAGGACCCCCAGAATGTTTGTAAATGCAAAGCAAATCCTTACAAAACTTGAAGAATTAAAAAAAATTCAAAATTTTAAAAAGCAAGACTTCAAATTTTGGACTTCTGGAAAATTTCCAAATGCATGCTCAAAAATACCACAAAATATATATAAAAGAAACAATTTTTAGATACTTTATAGGAAAAAAACTCTTTAACTTAACTCCAATGAATAAATACAGGAAGAATGATGACCTACAACTATGTCCTTTGACTCAACCATCCAATTTGTTGCTAGATATCAATAAATTTTTTTTTTTTGAAAACCCTGAGCCTTATGTTAAAGTTTTAATTTTGTCCAAAATAAATATTCTTCAGCAAAAATTTTTGAAGCTCAAGATCCCTAAGAAACATGTCCTCTTATTTTGTTTAGAAGGAGATCCCTCAACAAAATGAAAAAGACCAGCAACAAACTTTGATATAGATTGTAATTTTTTTTAAGCTTTAACTTTATAGGACTTACAAAAAATGTCACCTAACAAGTCAACTAGTAGTACAAACTCAACACTCCCATTTTTTATTTTGTTTGGTGAGTTTGGGATGAAGCTTAATGGATCCTTTAGCTTGAAGATTTTCCAAAATTGATTATTCCTGTCACACAATGATATTCCTAATAAGATCATAAAATCAAACTTGTTAAATCTTGCTTTTGTATGAAAATTTAGATTTCACCTCGTTTCTTGACAGAGGTCTTTGCAATTGTGAACTAGAAATAGAATATATTAGTATTGAAGCCCAAAATTATTAATCATATTCATTTTTTAAGAAAAATATGTACATTTGAGCTTGACATAGGAAAATGGTGCTTTGGGTAAGAGAAGAAATATTTTTTTTGGTAGATGGAAAAATTAAGAATCTCCTTGATTTTACTAAATAGCTAATTGGAGAACCACTATTTTTTTGAGACATGGACCTTATAAGATTACAAGAAATATTACCTATTATATCCCATCATCCCAGTAGAAGTACACATTCTTAGTTTAATATTTATTTTACAGAAGAATGACTAGAAGGCATGCCACCAGAAGTTAAAGCCAACTCCCAATTGAAACCTCTTCCCAACATAGAAAGTACATAGGTTTCAATAGTTGACAGCCTAAACCGGCCACAATTGCAAATACTAATACCTTCGATAACACCATATATTTGCAATCATTGACCTAACACGTGGAAATATTAAATCACGTAATTCAAAAAAAACTTAGGAAAGTATTTTTGAACAAAACAATGGTAGAAAAAATCATATATAAATAAGTAAGCACAATTGCTAGCTACTGCATGGGAATTTGACCTATAGAGGACTATAAAATCCATCTTCTCTTATTTGATATCAACATTCACAATTCTATAACTCAAATCATTTTTTTTACCCAAATTCACAACTAATATTCCTAGTTTGAAATCACCTATAATTTTGATATCCAAATGTATACTTTTGACATGCAAATACAGATTTTTGATACCCAAATTCAAAATATTGATACATTTAATACTCGCATCATTTCCATTATAAATTTCATATAATTTGTGTAATCAAATTTGTGACAGTCATCTAGTTATTGTTTGGAGGAAGGGGTACAAACACACAGCTTTACTGTTGTTACTGGACTGACAAAACATAAAAACAATACACAGAAAATGCACAGAGAATGCACAGTGATAGCAAGACTAAACAGGTAGAAAATAACTTTTCATATATTCCTTGTTTTCTTCAAAATACAAAAACTCAGAGGACATGCTCTGATTTACATGAGAAAAATAAAACTAAAATATTTGGACAGATGTCCAATGATTGGGTGCTACACTCACCTCTCAAACAATAAACTGCTACAATCTTGTAGTTGCACCTGACAATGTGCTACATCTGCTAAAACATTCCCTATGTATTGATGTCACTGATTGTGTCTTGAACATTCTCCACTTCATCTGCTGATGTAGGGTCTTCACTTACAAAACAAAAACTGACTTCTTCTAACTCCAACGGTTGCAAAATACATTCCTTTTGTCTTTCATTTAGCTCATGAGAATGAGCACTACTTTCAAATTTCAAATTCACCTAACACATTAATTGTTGCAGGTATTTGTTGGCTGTTACAAGTCCAAAAAAAAGTGCTTAATTTGAATTCAAATTTATCTACCAAAATAAATGTTGCAGGTTATGTTGGGGGGCAAGTTGATGGTCTTCATCTGACGTGGGGCTGACTGGAGATTATTAAATATTCTAACACTCCTCCTTAATCTACAAGTCAGCTGTCACTCTGTAGATTCCTTCTGGAGCTGATCTCTGAAGCTATCCATAATTCCAAGCCTATCTCTTAGGCACTCAAACTATCCTTTGGCAATGCCTTGGTGAAGATGTCAGTGAGCTATTACTTAGATCTGCAATACTACAATTCAATCTTACCTTGTTCCACCAATTCCCTTATGAAGTGATAATGAATGTTAATGCATTTGCTTCATCTGTGGAAGACCGGATTCTTCATCAATGCTATGGAGGACACATTGTCATGATTAATGACTATGCTATCAACTTGTTGTTGTTGTAAATCTGCAAGGATCCTCCTCAACCAAATAGCCTAACAAGCTGTTGCATTTGCCTCTATGTACTATACTTTTGTTGTGCTGAGAGAGACAATCAGATGCTTCTTTGATGCCCATGAGATTGCACCCAATCCCATGTTGAAGACATAGCCAGATGTACTCTTCCTATCATCCACATTTCCTACCCAATCACTATCCGTGAAACCATCCAACTTAAACTCATTTGATGCACCATACATGATGCCATATCATGTTGTTCCATTGACATACCTCAAGATCCTCTTTCCTGATTGCCAATGTGTCTCCTTAGGTTCCTCCATGAACCTAGATATCAAGCTTACTGCATACATTAAATTAGGCCTAGTTGATGTCAAGTACATCAAACTTCCAACCATGCTTTTGTAAAGGGTTGGGTTCACTTCCTTACTATTTTTAGACTTGCGTAACTTCATACCTGTTGTTGTTGGTGTGGGGGCAAGTTTGTTGTTATTCATTTTGAACCTCCTTAAAATCTGTTTGGCATAGTTAGCTTGTGAAATAAAAATTCCATGCTCTATTTGCTAAACTTCTATCCCAAGAAAATACTTCAACAAACCTAAATCCGTCATCTCAAATTCATTTTTCATCACCTCTTTAAAATTTGCAATTCTACTATCACTATTACAAGTAAAAATCAAATCATCTACATACAAAACAATAATTAAAATATCACCTTCAGCTGATTTGATGTAGAGTGTGGGCTCACTGTTTCTTTTGCTAAAGCCATTGCTCAAAAAATATGTCTATTCTATTGTACCATGCCCAAGGTGCTTGTTTCATCCCATAAAGAGCTTTCAGGAGTCTATACACTTTCTCCTCTTGCCTTGGGACTTCATAGCCAGCTGGCTGCTCCACATGCACTTCCTCCTTTAGCATTCTGTTTAAGAAGGTTGACTTTACATCCATCTGCAACACTTTCCACTGATGTTGTGTTGCAACTGCTATCATTTTCCACACTATTTCTAGCCCTGCAACTAGTGCATATGTCTCATCATAATCTATACTAGGCTACTATTTGTACCCTTTGACAACAAGTCTTGCCTTGTGTCTTTCAATCTTCCCTTCTGCAGTATAGTTGGTCTTATACAACTACTTCACTCCAATCACTTGTTTACCCTTAGGTAAATTGGTCAACTCCCATGTTTGGTTCCTCTCTATAGCCTCCAATTCTTCATCCATGGCCTTACACCATTTCTCTTCTTTTACCGCTTCCTCGAAGTGTGTTGGATCACTATAGGAGAATAATGCAAAATCCAAGTTCTCATCAAAATCAGCATGTTGTGTGTTGTCATAGATCTCCCTCACACTCTTTGTCTTATGTGGCATCAATGATGCAAGTGTAGGGTTTGAGTTTTCTTCCAAATTGCTGCTATTCTGACCTCTGGAGCTACTGTACTGCTGACTGTCAGAGCTAATGCTCTGTTGAATTCTAGAGCTGCTATTCTATTATCTCTATTTAGTGCTACCAGACTGTTGTCTTTGCTGAACACTACCAGAGTTACTGCTCTACTGTAGATCACCGGAGTTGTTTTCTAATGCTCTACGATAGTTTCTTCCTGAGCTACTGCTCTCTTGAGCTCCCCCTATGTTGCTATCATCTGCAACTTCTTCATCATCAAGGGGTATTGTAACTGAAATACCCGTGGTGTCATCCTGCATCGTTCCATCCCATGCTTCATTCTCAATAAACACAACATCCCTTCTAATCACAACATTCTTGGTGATGGGTTTGTATAATTTGTAGGCTTTTGACTCTTCACTATAGCCTATGAAGATGCATTTTTCTCCTTTATCATCAAATTTTTGCCTCTTCTCTTTTGGCACGAGTGCGTATTCCACACACCCAAATATCCTTAAGTGTTCAACACTCCATTTGTTGTTTGTCCACACCTCTTGTGGAATCCTATCATGGACAGCCTTTGTGGGGCACCTATTCAGTATATAGACTGATGTTGCTACAACTTCTCCCAAAAAAATGTGTGACAACCCTTTTGCTTTCATCATACTTGCCACCATATCTTGAATGGTCCTTTTCTTTCTTTCCGCCACTCCATTTTGTTGTGGGGTATACCTTGTTGGAAATTGTTTGTGAATTCCCTCATTCCTACAAAAAGTTAGAAATTCATTGGAGATGTACTCTCCCCCTCTATCTGTTTTAAGGGCTTTGATATACGGTGATCCCACAATAGTGGTTTACAATTTTTGGCCAAACTGGATACTGAAATTATTTTTTAAAACTAAATCTTCACATTCGAGCACCTATAGCGGCTAAACCGTGAAGAATTTGAAGATGATGCAAACTAGAGTCTCGTCACATTTTGTTTGTAGACTCTAAAAATATTTTTTTTCAAAATTTTTGGAATCAGATTCCACTTCTTTTCCATCTCCCATGAAAATTGGTTTTTTCAAAAACAACATTTTAAAAAGTGGCGCATTATAGCATAATTTTTTTTCCATGAAGGGTAAAATTCTAATTCTTTTGAATTTAGATTTGTAACTTCGATATCTAGTGCTTCCACTTGGTTAGATAGTTTTTAATCGAATATTTTTTCTCTAATCAAGTTTCAAAGTCAAACCAATTACAATTCAGACTTAGTGTGACCATATAACGCATAAATTTTTTTGTATATATCGAAATTCAATTAATTTTTTTCTATTGGATCAAGGACTTCAATATCTGGTGCACTCATTTTTTTTCTTTTTTTCTTTGATAATCTACTATTTTTCCACATGTGCAGAACATAGACCTTCATTTTCGCTGAAAAACCTATGTACAATAAAACTAAAATATCAAATACATAATAAAACCAAAACATATTAAAATTATATTCATTGGATAGCTTGTTCTGAGTACTACCTGATTCTAGTTGGGTTTGTGAATATTCCTCCATTTTCATCTTCAAACCAAGCTCCGAAGTGCCAAAATTCAAGTTTTGATTTTTTGTCTTAGGGGGGATGAGGAATAAAGGGGGTTCAAGCGAATCCCTAGTGGTTCGCTTGAACCAGGGTTCATTCGAACCCTAGTTCATTTGAACCCCCCTTCTATAAGGGGTTTTGATGGATTTTTTGGTAGGAAAGTATTAAGAGGGTTTGGCTGAACCTAGGTTCTACCAAACCCCTAATAGGTTCGTACAAACCCCTAAAATCAAGTTTTTTGCCATGGACTCATTTTTTGTGAGTTTTCCTTCCTCACTTCAATTGTAAACCACTATTGTGGCTTCACCCTATAGTGACCACTCTCCTCAACTACTGCCTTAAACCACTTAAACTTCTCAAAGGCTTCTGATTTGTTTTTCAAGAAATAGACCCATATTTTTCTGCTATAGTCATCCATGAAAGTCATGAAATATGTTTTTCTAGCTAAGGTGGGGGTTTTCATGGGTCCACATAAATCTGAGTGCACTAACTCAAGAGGTTCTTTTGCTCTCCTAGAATACCTGGATTGAAATAGTTGCCTATGTTGTTTTCCTAAAATGCAAGCCTCACACTTGCCATCGGGTTCAAAAATGGATGGTAAACCCCTAACCATTCCTTTCCTAGACAATAAACTCAAACTTGAAAAGCTTAAGTGACCATACCTTAAATGCCATAGTTTGGATGGGTCTTTGATGACTGTCTTGAATGCAAACTGTTGTTTGACTGTTGACTGCTGTGTAACTGCTATCAGTGCCAGCGAACAATGTTGTTGTTGACCATCTATTGTTCCTATCGCAGACACTATGTGCATCCTAAGAGGAAAAATTTTGTTTCTCGTCATCTGCACTTCAACCATCACTCTTTTGCTACCTCCTCTATCAAATATCTTACATTCTCCATTCTCCATCAGGATTTTGTAACTATTTTGGACCATTTGTCCAATGCTCAATAGGTTATGTTTTATGTCAAGGGCATAATAAACATCTTGTATTTGCTACCTCTCACCATTCTTCATTTGGATGCTGACTAAACCTCTTCCAATGACAGGAACCTTCTCATCATTTCCCATTTTGATCTCAGTTTTTATACTATTGTCAATGGAGGAAAATAATTTGTTTTTACCACTCATGTGGTTGTTGCATCTGCTGTCCAAGTACCATACTTCATCATTGTTGTGTTCAACAAGGTTGCAAACAATGAATACATTGGACTGTTTGTCATTTTTAGCTTTGTTCTTGTTTACTACATTAACATTTTGGCCTCCATAGTCACGCTGCTTTTTTCTACACTCACTAGCATAATGGCCATACTTGTGACAGTAATAACACTACACATTGCTCTTGTAATTCCTTTGATTCAAACTATTGTTCTTCCTCTGGTTCTGGTTTGCTGACAGTGAGCTACTTGGCTCCTTTGTGCTGTTAGAACCTCCTCTTCCAGAATTGCTTCGTCCTCTTCCTTTTTGACCTCTACCTCTATTGTTTCTTCCTCTTCCTCGACCTCTTGCATTGGTCTGAGCTTTGAATGCTTGCTCTAGGGAAGGAGCATATCTCTTCAACCGTTGCTCATGGGTTTGTAGTGAACCCATCAACTCATCTATGGTCATTTGAGACAAGTCCTTTGCCTCTTCAATAGCAATTGCTACATAATAAAACTTAGTAGGCATACTTCTTAGGATTTTCTCAGTAATCCTTTGTTCTTCCATTGTTTCTCCATTGAATTTCAGTTGATTTACCAGAGTGGAGACTTTAGTGTAGAAATATGAAATAGATTCATTATCTTTCATTTGTAGAGTCTCAAAATTTCTTCTCAAGAGCTGCAACTTAGCTAATCTCACTTTGCCTGTCCCTTTATAACTATTTTCAATATATCCCAAGCTTGTTTTGCATAGTTTGATGCCACAATACGAGGGAAAATAGCCTCACTTAAGGCTACCTCAATCAAACTGAGGGATTTTGCATCCTTCATTCTTATCTCCTTCAACTGGTTTTTCTATGCATTAAAAAGGGTTACAAATGCATTTGGGTCTATGATATCATTGAACCCATTAGTGACCAACTCCCATAGGTCATTTGCAACTAAGATGGTTCTCATCTTCTTAGGTCATATATCATAATTTTTTCCATCAAAATGTGGTGGTTGCTACCAACCTTTGCTCTCACCTCCTGCCATATTTCTCAAATTTGAGAAGACTAGACATTGCCTAGATAACCTATGGCTTAACCCACAATATCCTTACTAACTGATTGACTGCCTAGAAAAATAGGCCTCTAATACCACTTTTTGGGTGGTAGGGGTGCAAACACAACTTTACTACTATTACTGGATTGATAGAGCAAAAAAAAAAACACAGAAAATGCATAGAGAATGCACAATGACAGCAAGACTAAATAGACAGAAAATAACTTTTCATATATTCCTTGTTTTCTTCAAAATACAAAAACTTAGAGGACATGCTCTAATTTACATGAGAAAGATAAAACTAAACTATTTGGAAAGATGTCCAATGACTGGGTGCTACACTCACACCTCTCAAACAATAAACTGCTACAATCCTGTAGCTGCAGCTAACAATCCACTGCGTCTGCTAAAACATTCCCTGTGTTGCTGTTGTCACTGATTCTATGTTGAACATTTTCCACTTCATCTGCTGCTACAGGGTCTTCACTTACAAAATAAAAACTGAATTCTTCTAACTCCAATGGTTGCGAAATACATTCCTTTTGTCTTTCATTTAGCTCATGAGAATGAGCGCTACTTTCAAATTTCAAATTCACCTAACACATTAATTGTTGTAGGTATTCGTTGGATGTTACAAGTCCAAAAAAAACACTTAATTTGAATTCAAATTTATCTACCAAAATAAATGTTGCAGGTTACGTTGGGGGGAAAGTTTATGGTCTTCATCTGACTTGGGGCTGACTGGAGATTATTAAATATTCTAACAATTATGAACAATTTCTTTTAATCCAGCTCTGATTCTTCTTCTTCTTAAAAGGGAATATTTTGGTACATCATTATGTTTTGAGTGGCCTAAATGAATAATTTTTCCAAACCATTTACATGGCCTTTGAATAACCTAAGAAGAACAAACACATGGAGATGGAAGACCATATTATCAATAACTGTCTTTTTAAATTTGCAAGTGTCAAAAATGTAAATGAGACTACTATAGGTTCATGAATGTTGTGTTGATTATGATGTCATCTATACAAAGTGGGTAGCTGAAATTTAGCACTAAATAATTTAAAGGTAAAAGAAATGGATTCAACCTTAATGGCGTTGATAGTTTTGAATCCCTCATTGAAATTATTTAATGTTTTTGTTCTCTTTTAGGATGTGTCTTATAGACTTTTGGTGTGATTTCAAATAAAATATTTTGAGACACATATTTTAATATCTTTGTGATTTTATTATATTGATATTTATATTAAGAGGCCTTCACATCATGTTTTTCTTTAAATAATACATATATGTAATCTATTAAAAATTAAATTAGGTTGATGAGATACATATTTTTAAGATAAATAAAACATAAATCACATTGATTTTTTTTTCCTGATTTCAAAAAATAGATAGCACTATATTGTTTTCAAAACAACTATTAAACAAGTTAACAAACAATGAATAGTGGAAGATGCTAGGTGTCAAAATTGATGCCCACGATGCCTCCCATCATTCCATTCTTGAAAAGCTTCATGTTGATGTTGAATGCAATTCTATGTGTTTTGTTTAACTGTTGTAACAAATTTGTATCTGCTAAAATATTTAAACATCCTTTACATGTTAATATTCTTTAGTATTAGTTAAACTTTCTATATGTTTTTTATATTTATATTTAAATTTGATTTTTTGTTTTACTTTCAAATAATTGAAAAAAAAACTAGTATATAGTAATGTTACTATTATTTATAAACACAATTATTTATTAAACTATTTTTTTTTTTTCCTTTTATTTACAATAATACTTAAAATTTATTGTAGAATTTTTTATTTATAATTATCTTTCTTGTATTAATATTTGAAATGACATGTTCTTACATTTTTATTTTTATTTTCATTTAAAAATAAAAACTATGTTACTATAATGACGAAAAAAGTACTCCCTAACATGGCCTTGATTTAGTGTTGTAATATGTCTAAAATATTCACATTAGGTCTTCAGCCCTTGTGAACTAAATGAGCTTATTGATGCCTTATTTAGAGTGTTGCAAAGTGTTGTAACACGCTTTCACACTTTTCTAGGGTTTTATTAAATAACTGGGCTTCTTTATGCTTTAATTGGCCTTATTTTCCATCCACTGTTGGAATATGTGCCTCAATCCCTACTGACATGGAACTCCTGAAGGGAAAAGTCGCTGTGACATTGTTCATGTCTGGGTGACTAATTATTCTAAATCTGCTTGATAGATTCATGTCGCCAAGACAAAGTTGATGTCTTGCTGAAAATGACTATCGTTGTGACTCTCTGTGTTCGGCGTGACCTTTTGTCGAATGGAGAACTCTGGGCGACAGTGTGATCTTATTGGGCTAACTCACGGGTGTTGGAGAAAGGTCCCAGCGAATGGTGAAAGTCTCACCGATAGCATATGGCTATCGGGCTAACACAAGGATCTCGGGGAAACCTCTCAGCGGCTACGTGATGTCTCGCCGATGGTGGTTGATTTCATTATGACATCCTTGCTCGGTGAAAGGTCTCATTGAAGAAGGTAAGTCTCGCCAATGGGAATATTCTCTTGGTCCATTCACGGTGACAAAAGACTTCGCTGAGAAGTCTTGGCGACTTGAATAAGTCATGCCGACAGTCTTCAGGATCACTTTGGGCACTCGGAGAAAGGTCCTGGCGAAGGGCATAAGTCTTGCCGACTCGGTAAGACTTGGTGATGCTCGATGAAATGTCCCAGCAATGAAGAGTTGTCTTGCCAACTCGGTAAGACATGATGGAACTCAATGTAAGGTCACAGTGAAGAATAAAGGTCTTTCCGATAACAAATTCTCATCGATGTAACATGAAGGTTCAGTGAGTGTTCTTGGCGAGATCGGTATGTCTTGCCGATGGAATGTCTCATCATTGTGACTTGTGGCATTCGATATGAGTCTCACCGAAAAGCGATAGTCACGCCAAATGGAAAACACACGACGACATGACTCAAAGACTTCGATATGAGGTCTTGGTGAGATAAGTATGTCTTGCTAATGGTCTCTCTGAGTTCGATATGACTTGCAAGCATCGGTAAAATGTCTTTCTGATAGAGGAATCTTTTTCCAATAGAGACGTATTGAATATTGATGGACTCGGTATGACTCATGGCGTTCGTTGAAACCTCTTGCCGACTGTTGGAGACTTAAGCCGATTACTTTGTGGCATCGGGGAGACATTGTTAGTGTCTCACCCATATGCCAACAAAGTTTGATCACCTTTGACCGTGTGACCATCCTATGTGGCATCTTGCTGGACCAATCAGAGGAAGAGGTTTTCAAATGGATGACGGTTGGATTTTTGCATCAGTTGCAACACTAGAGAAAAATTGCATGCAAGGAAAAATCTAAAAAGGAATGGAAGCTTTCTTCGATGGAGCATTGGCAGATAAGGATCAACAAGAGGATAAAATTAGAATGTGATAAGAATTCTATAATGAGTTGAAAATTAGATTTGATGAGAGCATGGTCTGTAGCTAATGAACAGTGAGAAAAGCTACTGTGACTAAAACCAGAGAGTTGTATCTCGGATTTGTATGTAATCTGTTGTTACTGTAATACAAAGAGATTCAGCTTGGTGTGGTGGGTTTTTTTCCGAAAGGGTTTCCCACGTAAATCTGTTGTTCATTGTCTTTAAGTATCTTCTCTGTTTCTGTAAATCTTTCATGTGTGTCTTAATTAGATTGTAATTTGAAAATTAAAAGTACTATATGCATTCTCCCCTGAGGTTTTGACGTTAGGAAAGTCTCTTCCGCACCGTTTGCTTTCCTTACAAGTGGTATTAGAGCTTGGCCAGTTGTGTTATCCTTGTGAGAGGGTTGGGTTTTTTGTGTCAATTCTTTTTCAGTGGGAGTTTGGTAGAGGTCTGATCATTTAATTACAGATTAAGATGGCAAGCACATCTGGAAGGATGGATATAGAGAAATTCAATGGTTGCAATTTTGAGTTGTGGAAACTCAAAATGGAAGATATGTTAGTAGATCGTGATATGTGGCTTGTTGTGTTTGGAACAATACCTCAAGGCATGAAGCAAGAAGATTGGGATCTTTTAGATAGAAATTCTAAGGGGTTGATAAGGCTCTATTTGGCAGACTCTGTTCTTTTGAACGTGCATGAAGAAAATACTGCATCTTCCTTGTGGAAAAGATTAGCATCCATTTATCAGGGCAAGTCCTTGGTGAACAAGCTATTCTTGAGGAAGAAGTTGTACTCTTTGAGAATGCAGGAAGGAGGGTCTGTTGCTGATCACTTAAATGCTTTCAACATGCTAATTGCTTAGTTAACATCTGTTGGTGTGAAGATTGAAGATGAAGATCATTGCATGCTATTGCTATGTTCTTTTCCAGATTCTTGGGATCATTTGGTGATGGCTATAGGGAGTACAACATCCACATTCAAGATGGAAGATGTTGTTACTTCTCTATTATCAGAAGAAATGAGAAGAAAATATTTTGAGATGGCAAAGGAGGCTCTAGCTATCAGAGGTAGACCAAAGGAGAAAGGTAAGAAGGACAAGAAATCCAGATCAAAATCAGAAGGGAGATCAAAGTCTCCTGGCAAGAAATCCAAGGTGAAATGCTGGAATTGTGGGCAACCTGGTCATGTCTGAAGGGATTGCAAGGAGGAGAAAAAGAAGAAGAAGAAGAACTCTTCTGGAAATGATTCTTCTCAGAGTGATGCAGATGCCTTAATTACAACTTTGGCTACACGGGCATCAGATGATGTTTGGATGATTGATTCTGGAGCATCTTTCCACATGACATCTCATAGAGATTGGTTCATGAAGTATGAAGAATACAATGGTGGAAAGGTGTACTTGGCAAGTGATTCATCTTTGGAAATTGTTGGTCGTGGAAGAGTTAGAATTCAATTCCTTGATGGAAGAGTGAAAAAGAATCAATGATGTGATGCATATATCAAGTCCAGCTCGAAACCTACTTTCTGTAAGTAAGCTGAATGATATCAGAGTGCATGTCACATTCTCTGGAAATGTCTACAAGATGACTAGAGGCTCTATGGTGTTGGCTAGGGGTGCTCAAATTGGTACCTTGTACAAGCTAGATGCACAAGCTATTCAGTGCAATAGTGTCTCTGCAAAGTCACTTAAGGATACTCATGGAGATAAGAACGAAAACGTTCTTGATGGAGTAACCACCATGGACGTTAAAATTCCAACAGAAAAGACTATGCTATGGCATCATAGGCTAGGCCACATTGGTGAGAAAGTTTTAAAAACATTGAAAAGTGAAAACTTGGTAGAAGGGCTTGAAGATTGTAACCTTGAATTTGAATTTTGTGAACATTGCATATATGGTAAACAACACCGTGTTTCATTTTATTCTAGTTCTCACAAATCTTCTGGTTTGCTTGGTTATATTCATTCTGATGTGTTTGGTCTAGTGAATGTTCCTTCTCTATCTAAATCAAGATACTATGTGTTGTTTATTGATGATTATTCAAGAATATTTGTATATTTTCTAAAAAGTAAATCAGAAGTGTTCAGTTAGTTTAAGGAATTTAAAAACCTTTTTGAAAATCAGACTGGTAGGAAAATAAAATGCTTAAGGACTAACAATGGCGGTGAGTTTTGTTTAGATGAATTTGAAAGGTACTGTATAGATCATGGGATTAAAAGACATAAGACTACACCTTATACTCCATAGCAAAATGGAGTTGCTGAAATGTTCAACAGGACAGTAATGGAAAGAGCACGAAGTATGCTGAGCAGTGCTGGCTTGGAGGAGAAGTTCTAGGCTGAAGTAGTCTCTACAGCATGTTACTTGGTAAATCGTTCTCCTAACTCTGCTCTTGTTGAGAAGATGCCTTTGGAAGCATGGTCTAGAAAGAAGCCCTCTTTGAGACATATTCGTGTCTTTGGCTGTGAGGCATATGCATATGTGCTATTTGAAAAGGGATCAAAATTGGAAAACAAAGTTGTGAAGTGTAATTTTATTGGCTATAGTGCTGGCATAAAAGGATACAAGCTTTGGAACCTTGAGACTGAGAAGGTTTTGTACAGCATAAGCATTATCTTTCGTGAGCTGAAGCCTTCTTCATTAGATCTACAATCAGATAAGAAATCATAAAATGAAAAGGATGTAGCAGGAATTCCTCTAACACCAGATAAAGAGGAATTGAAAAATCAAAATGTACCTAATATTGAGGAAAGCTCAAGTAGCTCTAAAAGTTCTGAAGAAGATGAAGAACCACCTCAGCCTCAGCTTGTGAGGTCAACTCATGAAAGAAAGCAACCTGAAAGGTTTGGGTTTTCTCTAATAGAGTCTACTTGTGCCTATGCTTTAATTTCTAGCACTGATGAACCTAGGACTGTGAAAGAGGCATTTAAAATATCTAATTTAGACTCTTGGTTGGAAGCCATGAATGAAGAAATGGCATCATTAGAAACGAATGATACCTGGAGTTTGGTGCCATTGCCTAAAGGCAGAAAAGCTGTAGGCTACAAATGGGTGTTTAAAAAGAAAAATGGTCTAGATGGTAGTGTAGAAAAATATAAAGCAAGGTTGGTTGCAAAAGGTTATTCCCAGGTAGAGGGAATTGACTATGGAGAAATCTTTTCTCCTGTAGCTAACCTGACATCTATTAGATTTTTTTTGTCACTTGCGTCAGCGTATGACTTAGAGATTGAATAGATGGATGTGAAGACAACATTTATTCATGGTGATCTTGAAGAAGAAATTTATATGTCCCAGCTGGGGCACTTTGTGGAAAAAGGTAAGGAAAGACTGGTTTGCAAGTTGAAGAAATATCTGTATGGTTTAAAACAGTCTCCTAGAATGTGGTACCATAAATTTGACACTTTTGTTTTGTCTTTGGGATTTGTAAGATCAAAATGTGATCATTGTGTATATTACAAAGCTGAAAGTGACCAAGTCCTTATTATTGCTCTTTATGTTGATGATATGTTGTTCATAGGCAATAGTAAGCTAATGATTTCTGATCTTAAGTCTTAGTTGTTTGCAAAGTTCAAAATGAAAGATCTTGGTGCAGCAGGGTATATTCTAGGAATGGAAATAACCAAGGACAGGAAAAATAGAAAACTTTGGCTCAGTCAGAGTAAGTATATCATGACTGTTCTAGAGAGATTTTGTATGATTGAGTGCAAGCAGCTAGTTGTTCTAGTTACACAAGGAACGAAGCTATCTATTGAGGATTGTCCAAAATCTCCTACTGAGATGGAGGACATGACCAGTGTGCCATATGCTAGTGTTTTTGGCAACCTTATGTATGCGATGGTCTATACAAGGCCAGACATTGCCCAAGTAGTGGGATTTCTTAGACGGTTTATGGCTAATCCTGGAAGGACACATTGGGATGCTATGAAGAGATTGTTTAGATATCTGAAGGGCACTTCAGACTATGCTTTGTGTTACCATGGTAACTTGGTTGAATCATAGAGAACTCTCAGTATTCTAGGTTATGTGGATTCTGATTGGGTAGGGGACATTGACAACAGAAGATCCACTAGTGGATATGTTTTCATGATGAATGGTGGTGTAGTGAGTTGGATGAGAAAGCAGCAGGCTGTAGTCACTTTTTCCACTACAGAGGAAAAATACATGGCAGCAACACATGCCTATAAAGAAGCAATCTGGTTAAAACATTTGTGTTCTAACATTGGTTTTGATGCAGGAAAAAATACTATTTACTGTGATAGTCAGAGTGCTATATGTTTGAGCAAGAATCCTACTTTCCATGCCAGGATGAAATATATAGATGTAAAGTATCACTTTGTATGAGATATGGTGGAGGATGGGAAGGTCTCTTTGGAGAAAGTGGATACTCTGGAGAATGTTGCAGATGCATTGACGAAGCCTGTGAGCATAGACAAGTTCAGGTGGTGTGCCAGTTCAATGGGCCTCTTGGCCCATGAATTTCAGTAGTTTTATTATGCTCTGGAGGTGTCAGTAAGATCTTCGTCAAGTGGGAGCTTGTTGGAATGTGTGCCTCAATCCTTACTAACATGGAACTCCTGAAGGGAAAAGTTGCTATGACATTGTTCATGTCTGGGTGACTAACTGTTCTAAATTTGCTTGATAGGTTCATGTCACCAAGACAGAGTTGATGTCTTGCCGAAAATGACTATCGTTGTAACTCTGTGTTCAGCGTGACCTTTTTTCGAATGGAGAACTCTGGGCGATAGTTTGATCTTATCAGGCTAACTCATGAGTGTCGAAGAAAGGTCCCAGCGAATGGTGAAAGTCTCACTGATAGCATATGGCTATCAGGCTAACACAAGGATCTCGGGGAAACCTCTCAGCGACCACGTGATGTCTCGCCGATGGTGGTTGATTTCGTTATGACATCCTTGCTCGGTGAAAGGTCTCATTGAAGAAGGTAAGTCTCGCCAATGGGAGTATTCTCTTGGTCCATTCGTGGTGACAAAAGACTTCGCTGAGAAGTCTTGGTGACTTGAATAAGTCAGGCCGATAGTCTTTGGGATCACTTTGGGTGCTCAGAGAAAGGTCCTGATGAAGGGCATAAATCTTGTCGACTTGGTAAGACTTGGTTATGCTTAATGAAACATCCCAGTGATGAAGAGTTGTCTCGCCAACTCGGTAAGACGTGATGGAACTCGATGTAAGGTCACAGTGAAGAAGAAAGGTCTTGCCGATAACAAATGCTCATCGATGTAACATGAAGGTTCGGTGAGTGGTCTTGGTGAGATCGGTATGTCTTGCTGATGGAATGTCTCATCGTTGTGACTTGTGGCATTCAATATGAGTCTCACCAAAAAGTGATAGTCACGCTGAATGGAAAACACACGACTACATGACTCAAAGACTTTGATATGAGGTCTTGGTGAGATCGGTATGTCTTGCCAATGGTCTCTCTGAGTTTGATATGACTTGCAAGCATCGGTAAAATGTCTTGTCGATAGAGACATATTGAATATCAATGGACTCGGTATGACTCATGGCATTCGTTGAAACCTCTTTCCGACTGTTGGAGACTTAAGTCGATTACTTTGTGGCATTGGGGAGACACTGTTAGTGTCTCACCAACATGCCAACAAATTTTGATCGCCTTTGACCGTGTGACCATCCTATGTGGCATCCTGCTGGACCAATCAGAGGAAGCATTTTTCAAATGGATGACAGTTGGAGTTTTGCATCAGTTGCAACACTAGAGAAAAATTGCATGCAAGGAAAAATCTAAAAGGCATGGAAGCTTTCTTTGAGAGAGCATTGGTGGATAAGGATCAACAAGAAGATAAAATAAGAATGTGATAAGAATTCTATAATGAGTTGAATCGGATTTGCTGAGAGCATGGTCTGTAACTAATGAACAGTGAGAAAAACTACTGTGACTAAAACCAGAGAGTTGTATCTCAGATTTGTATGTAATATGTTGTTACTATAATACAAAAATATTCAGCTTGGTGTGGTGGGTTTTTTCCCGAAAGGGTTTCCCACGTAAATCTGTTGTTATTTGTCTTTGAGTATCTTCTCTGTTTCTATAAATATTTCATGTGTGTCTTAATTAGATTGTAATTTGAAAATTAAAAGTACTATATGCATTCTCCCCTGAGGTTTTGACGTTAGGAAAGTTGCTTCCGCACCGTTTTCTTTCCTTACATCCACAAGCCTCATTTAATGCATATTTTCAAGGATGATCTCGACATAAATCAACATCCAATCATAACTCAAGTGTTTTTAGGTTTTTTGGCCCAAATTTGGTGGTCTGGGACTCATACGCCACCTTGGTCATATGGGTCCCACCTAGGTCTCAATCTTGATTTCACAACTTTCTAAGCATTTTTGAAATTGGTCCCATAATTATGCTTAATGGGACTCAGAAGCCACCTTGGGCGTATGAGTCTCATGTGGTCCAAAATTGAAATGAATTCAAATTCTTGGTGGGATTTTATCCTCCTAAATCTGATGTCGGCTTGTAGTGTTGTAACTACATGAATTTTAGCATAATTAAGTATAAATACAAGTTTCTTTCACTTATTTCCACCCCAAGCATTCAAGTATTCATGCATATAGCTAGTTTGAGTTCACAAGAGAATTCAAGTTTTTACAAGGGCATTCAAGAGCATTGAAGGTAAAAAGTGGAAATTTTTTTTGCTTCTTCTAGGGTTTTGGACCTAGAATGACATTCTTCACTAACTTTAACTCAAGAACAAACCCTTGAGATCTCAATGCAAATGAGAAATATATCTAGAAAGAGGGTTGTTCTAGGGGATGAAAAGAAACTAATAAGGGGTTCACCACCAAGTAAGAAATTGGAAAGATAAATGAAATGCAATATGCAACACTAAACCCTAATTCAATGCAAACCTTCACTAAATGACCTAGAAATGCAAATGAAACAACACAAAAAACTACAGAAAGGAATATATGCACCTGGAAATCTGGAGATGGTTGGAAGGAGGTATGAAAAAATGGAAAATATAATTTTAATGTTGTGTGGGACTCATTCACCAAGCTAGGTGAATTAGTCAAAAATCTAGGTTTTTGTGCAGGAATAGGAATATGGCAAATGGGTTTCTAAATCTGCAAAAATATGAATTTTGACTGAAACTGGGACTTATTTTCCAGAAGTGGTGAATCAGTCTATTTGGGGCTTTTTGAAACTTTAAAGTCTGATCCTACTCTTCTTTGTTTTCTCTATCCTTCCTAATTGATTTCTGAATCTAAAACCCTAATTTGCAACCTGTAGTGTTCTCCAATGCTCTCCAATGCTTGATGACAACTTTGACAACTTTGAATGACTTGAAATTTTTTCTCCAATCTTGCTCCTTAGGAAATTTGCAACCAAGACCTACAAATCACACTCAAATGAGAGGGGGAAAATTATGTTAGTTTAGTGGATAGGAATTTTCCTTGGTCAAACCTCGTTTTGGTAATCAAACCTTGAAATAGAATGAAATAGAAATGGAGAATGTTGAATGAAAAAATTATGATGTTGCAAGTCACCAAACCCTATCAATAAGATGCTACAAACATGTGTGAGATGGCTCCAATGGATGTAGATCTAGACTCTTGCTTGAAGGTGATATATCTTGAATGAAATTTGTGCTTGAATCATAAACCCTACATCACAATTGTTAGCTCCAAGATAAACATGATGCATGAAATCTTTGACATGATGATTAATACTTAAATGTTGCTCTAAAATTATTGATAATCTTGCCTTGAAGACTCTTGAATTCTCTTGTGAACTCAAATTTTCTATGAGGATGCTCATTCAACTTGCTAGGTGAAAAATGAATTAAAGAAACTTGTATTTATACTTAATTATGTAAGAATTCCTGAAATTACAACACTACAAGCCAACGTCAAATCTAGGAGAATAAAATTGCACCAAAAATTAGAATTAATTTTGATTTTGTGCCAAATGAGACTCATTCACCCAAGGTGGCAAATGAGTCCCATTAGGCATAATTTTTGGTACCATTTTTAAAAATGCTTAGAAAGGTGTGAAACCAAGGTTGGGACAAAAAAATCTAGGTGGGACTTATTCGTCCAAGGTGGTGAATGAGCCCAGATCACTAAATTTGGGTCATTCAAGCCTGAAACACCTGAATTATGATTGGATAATGATTTGTGTCAGGATTATCCTCAAAAAGATGTAATAAATGAGGCTTGTGGATGAAAAATAGGGCCAATTAAAGCATAAGAAAGCCCAATTATCAATGATAAGCCTAGAAAAGTGTGAAAGTGTGTTACAACACTTTACAACACTTCAAATAAAGCAAGATTAAGATTAAAAAGAAGTTTATTAGGTGTAATTAATTAATAAAACCTTAGAAAAGTATGAAAGTGAGTTACAACATTTCACAACACTTTAGCAAGGTACCATTAAATTCATTAGTTCAGAAGGGCCCAAAATCCTAATGTGAATGTGTCAACCACATTACAACACTAAATCAAGGAAACAATAAGCTCAATTCAGTAAGGAGGGCCCAAACAAGTGCAAAAATATGACATTTTTCAACACTACATTTAGACCCCACTTTAGTGAGAGGTAAATCATTGATTTTTGGGTCCTATGGACTACTCTTGCTCTTCTAGGGTTTTTCACCTAAAAGGAGAGAGATAGGAGCAAAAATGCTAATGGTTCATTCAAATTATGCAATGTGTGATGTTGTCTAACCTAAATGAAGTTAACTAAATGCAATTGACTGATCTAAATGAATGTAAAAGTGAAATTAAAGCTATGTTTCAAAACACATAACTTGATATGCAAACAATGAAGTAAATGAAGAAAATATGCATAACAAAAGGAAATGAGTTAAATCAGAGTGCACCTGGGTGAATTATGATGAATTTGGAATGTTGTGGATACTGGCTGAAGTCACTAATTTTTTACAGTGGACTCATTCAGCCAACGTGGCCAATCAGTCCTCCTCCTGGTGAAAAACTGCCAGAAACAAGTTTATGTCTGTCGAGATCCAGAATCTGACAAAATTTAGATTTTTAGTCATAAGGTGGGACTCATTCTCCATAGGTGGAGAATCAGTCCTCCCAAAAATTTCTAAGAGTTAGGAGACAACTCTACAACACCAGATCTAGAAATCGCTGCTTGTCGGGTTACCGAAGTCAATTCTTTAGGAAATTGACAAAAAGCCTTCTCCAAGCTTGAAATAGACTTGATTTCACTTGAAGCAACTGGTTGACTTGTAAACCAATCTTCAACACCAAAAATATTCTCAAATCTACACACAAAAGGCTGCAAACAAACATAAAATAGGGGAGAAATGGTTTAAGGTTAGTGAATAGGGGTTTTCCTTGGTCAAACCCAACTTTTGGTAATCAAACCCTTAATAAAATAATGAAATGCAAAGGAATGATAAACTAACAACATGCAAATTCTATCAACTTACCAAACCCTTGATGATGCAAGTCAGAAGTAATGTCAATGGCTACTTCAAAGTGCTTGAATAGTACTTGAAAAGATGTAAAATTCTTGAATGCTTGAATGAATAAGTGAATAAGTGAACTTGATGAATGGGATTGTAGATGTAAAATGAGGTGAAAATCATTTATTTATACACACTTGTGCCTTTGGTACCCACTCAAACCTCATCATAGGTTGACATCAAGTGTTTTTGAATAAAATACCAAAAGGAAATTTAAAATATTTTCAATTTGAGGCCAAGGGGGACTCATTCACCATCCATGGAAAATGGGTCCCACCTAGGACCTGAAAATGTGTGTCAAGAAATATGATGTTTGTCGAGATAATACTAAAAAATACACTTAATTAAGCATGTGAGAGTATAAAGGGGTCAAATAAAGCATGAAAATTGGATAAATAGTGAAGATGTGCCTAGAAAAGCATGAAATCTTGTTACAAGACTTTACAACACTTCAAAATAGGACTTGTTGATGAATAAAAAGGTGATTTTTAGGTGAATTGTAATTAATAGAGTCTAGAAGAATGTAGAAATGTCTTACAACACTTGACAACACCTTCAAAAGACGTCATTCTTTGAGTTTTAGTACCTAAATAAGCATGTTCAATCCATGTTGCAACATAAAATCAAAGAAAAATATATCAAACACCATGAAACAAGACCTAAAAATCCATGAAAATGACAAGGGGCCATTTTTCTTCAGTATATTTAGCCCCCACTTTAGTGAGAGGATGAACTTGCTTCAAACTCACACTAAAGTAGCCATGAACATTGAGGGAAGGGTTCAAATGTAATTATGTTAGCAAGATGGAATGACAATGATCAAGAGGGATAATCAAGCCCCCAGGATGAAGATCCCATGGAAAACTAAGCATAAGAAGAAAGGAACGCACAAGTGTTGAAATGAATTGGATGAAGCTTCGATTGTTAGTCCAACTAGTTGTGGATTAGATCTAGGCTGATTGTTTGAAAAAGAGAATGTGTACTCACTCTAGGGCCACAAAACTAGTTGTCTGTGGGGTGAAAAGGCCCAAATGTACTCACTTTGGGGCCACAAAACTAGTTTTCCATGGGGTGAGAAAGCACAAAAAGGTAAGATACATATGCTAGTTGGTATGCACTCACAAACAAAAAGGTGGCTATGGGAAAAAAGTCATGCCACTAGGTGGGCTTCCCACTCAACCATATTAAATTTATACCCATTGATAACTTTAACAAGGCGCCACAAAGAAAAATGTTCATGAACAAAAAGATAAAGGTACCACAATCATGCAAGTTGCATTATGCAAGGTGGAAAAAAAGGTAAAAATGTAAAATACAAAAAGTGTAAAATGTAAAAGATGTTCAAAGGAGTCTTGTTCAGTTCATGTAAGGTCAGTCACTTAGGGAATATTGTGTCTAATTTCTCCAAGAGAGGACCAATCAAAGAATAGTATATTCACAACTTAGGGGATGTAGTGCGTCACATCAGGCCACCAAGAGGAATATAATATGCTGAGAAATATCACACTTTTGAAGGACATCGCACCCAATGCCATCCACAAAATGATGAACACATTACGTAAATGACAAGGCTGCACTAGGAACCAAGAATGCACATGAATTATGGTAATGTATACCCCCACTTTAAAGGAATTGCTACACATCATTCTGTGAGCAATTACTTTAAAGTGGCGAAGGAAAGAGAAAGCAAAACGAAAACATGACATGAGAGCCAAGTTGGAAATCCCTTTGCTAAGTCATATGTTTCGAAGTTAGGTTGCATCATTTCAAGGAAAAATGAAAAAAAAAGAAAGGGAGTTGCCCCCTAGAAAAGAAAACACACCAAACACATAAGGGATCTATGGATTTGGGTTCAATATATTCTTTGTTACAATGTTTTTATGAAAGAGTGCAGAACTATCATCATTCCCCAAAGCACATAGAACTGGAAGAATGACATAAAGAGATTGAAAATAAAGGAAAATGAAAGTCCATTTTGGGTCAACATGGAAGAGACATTGCAGTCTCGATGCTTTGCATCATCCCCAAAAGGAAAACACAAGCGAAAAAAAAAATGAAAAGGTGAAAGAAAATGAAAAGTATTTTGGGTCAACATGAAGGAGACATAGGGTGTCTCTATGCTTTGAATCATCCCAAAAGGAAAACACAAGGGTATGTGCAGGATCATCATAGACAAAATAGGCCCTTAAGTGGCAAAAAATTCAGAAAAATCAAACTTAGGCAACTTGACGTAAAAATTTGAATCAGTTATCTATATTATTTCAAAAATATGTAAAAATAGAATTGTAGAAAATTGAATGTAGTTTCTAAACTACTAGGTTTGTTTAAAAAAATCTATTTGGTGAAAATTTGAAATTTCAATGGAGTAGTACTTAAATTTTAGGGAAAAATAGAAGTAGGTGTCTCGACCACCTAACCACAATAAAATAATAATAATTTTTTATAAGATTTTAGATATAAGTAGAGGACTCATGTCTCGATGTGATGCATATTTTTTTGTAATTTTTTTGAAGTAAATAATTAATTATAAATTTTTTATTACAACTTTTAAAAATTATAAAAAAAATCATATGTCTGACCACCTTAACTTGGACAAAATTTCATGAAATTTGATTTTTCTTTTTTTAATCCTATAGTATGTGAAGCATAGAATGTGACACATGTTTTGGATCAAAAAATGTGATACCGTTTGAAAGCTATAGATGTTTTTCAATCAGTCTATCAATTAGGACTTTAGTCGTAATTTGAATAGAAAATGAATAATAATTACTTATTAAATTCAAAGTAAAGCATAATCAATATTGGTAGAAAGCTGTGAATCTCCTTTAAAAACCCTTTTTGTTTCATCAATTTTGGGTAAAAAAATAGTTGTCAGCCACATACCCATCATATTGCCACTTTTGGCCAGTCATGATCCTGCACATACCCACAAAACGAAAGCAAAAAAATATAAGGACCTTTTAGGTAAACATGGATGAGACATAGGGCGTCTCTATGCTTTGCATCATCCCCAAAAGGAAAACACAAAATGAAAGTGAAAAAGACAAGGACCTTTTGGGTCAACATGGAAGAGACATAGGGTGTCTCTACACTTTGTGTCATCCCCAAAAGGAAAACACAAAACAAAAATGAAAAAGACAATGCATGATGAATAGAAGAATAGAGGTACAAAGAGAGGGAAAATATCAAACGCATGATATGGGGGAAACACGATACGCACATGAAAAGGAAAACAAAAAGGAAAGAGAAAAAAAGCGAAAAGGATAGTTAGGCAAATGCAATTCAACCATCTAATAGGTCATCTGCGTCCCAATCATGTTCAGTGTAATGAGAGGGTGGTTGACTATCTAAAGGAAGAATTGAAAGCATTGAACTAGGAGTTGTACGAGGTTCTTCACTTGGTGGAGAGGATTTATCATTTAAGCTCATTGTAGATGAAAATAAAGAGTTTAAATCGTTATGCACTTCTTCATCTATTTTTTCTATCGTTGCATCATCAACATCATCATCAAGATTAATGACAATGGGAGGACGAAGGGTGATTTCTAAGGATGGATGTATCAAAAGTTGTGGTTGTTGGATTGGTTCATTTTGTTGTGATTGTTGCACTGGACTATTTTGTGGCAGGTAGGGAGAAGGAGGATGGTCATCTATCACTTTTGTCAAGGGTGGAGGTAGATTTTATTTATCTTCTTCTATGAGAGATTAACGAGCAAGGAGACGACGACGATGCCTATGTTCCCTACCACCACAGTTTCATTTCATTTGGTTTTGGAGTTGTTGAGGTGTAAGAGTAGATTGAGTCATCATAGGTTCTTCTTTCGAAGAGGGAGGAACAAAAGAAACTGAAGAGGATAGATCAACCACTTTCTCTTTGGCTTTATACACTTTTTTAAGGCGAGGAGGCATGATAGGAGTGGTTTCATTTTCTCTTCGTTGTTTGGATGAGGGCAGGGAAGTATCTAAGGGTGGTTGTTCAGGAGGTTGTGTGGTTTTCTCAATGTCAGAATCAGGTTGAAGCATGATTTCGTCTATGATAGGAGGTGTGGAAGTGGATGGGGACGTGTTACGAAGATAAAATTTGGCTATCTTTTTGGCTTTAAACTTTTGATAAGCAATGAAAAAGAAGTCCTTTCGAGGGGTGATGGGTTCCATGGGTGTAGGACAAAATTCTTCTAATGAAAAATTACCTTTGGAAGATAAAGGATTAAAGCCACTATGGTGTATGGTGATTATCACATTGTCATGTGGAAACTTCAAACAATTGTGAACAACTGATGAGACTACTTTCATTAAGTGAAGCCAAGGGTGGCCTAGCCACAAACAAAATTGATCAGATTGTGGAATAATTGAAAATGTTACCTCCAAAGTTTTAGGTCCTATCTATAAGGGTAGCATGATCAGTCTGATTGTAGGGCATGGAAAACCAGTATGTGTCTTAATCCATGCAGTTGGTTTATTATATGCATCTTGATATAGCTCATGTAATACTAAAAAATCCTTCATGATCACATTCTCACCACAAGTGGGATCTATTAATATCCCATTAGTGGGCTTATCATAGATTCTGCTAGCTATGTAGAGAGGACCATTAGGAAGCTTTTGTAGTATGTCTTTAGTAGAAAAAGTGATATCAAGAGACTTAGTAGTTTGGACCTTAAGAGGGATAACGTCTATCATAGCCACGAGTTCATCCATAGGACTTTCTGTAGTAACAGGGGGAGGTGTATCATGTTGTTCATTGGTTGTATCAATAGTCATTACATCAGTATTTGAAGGTTGACTAGCCTTGACAAATGAGGTAGTATGTTTAGGCATGGGATTATTGAAAATCTGAAAATTCTGGTTAGGGGGTGCAACAGACTTATTGCCTTGATCATTAACAGCCATAATGGACAGATGGCCTGAATCAATGAGGTATTGAACTAAATGTTTTAGACACTTGCAATGTTTAGTGTCATGTCCATTCTATCGATGAGAATGACAATAAGCTTTAGGTTTGAATGTGGGTGGTAATGGCGGGTTTGGATCAAGTGGTCTAATAGGTGGCAAAGTGAGCATGCGTTGTTGAATTAAGTGGTTCATTGTGTTATGAAGGGTATCGGGTAGGGGAGTAAACTATCTCTTCAGGTCCCCATATGTATAATGCACCATTGATTTAATAGCTTCCACTTGATTTGGAATGGGTTGGGTTGGCTGTAGTTGAAGTTGAGGAGGAAAATTAAACTGTAGAAAGCCTCTATTGGGTTTGTGGAAGTTTTGTGTGTTATTTTGGTTTTGATTGTTGTGTTCAAGTTTTTTTAGCTCGGCTAGAAGTGGATTTTGAATCACGACTTGAAACCAAGTTATGGTATTCACACAAGGATATGCCTAAATGCATAAACAAAGGGAATTTCATCATTGTTAATTTATCCTAAAGGTGTGTGTGCAAGTTTTTGATAAACATCTTTTGCAAATGTGCATAAGGAATTTGTGTTTTGTCTGCATCGCATGAGGTCAGCCATTATATTTTTAGGTGTCATGTGAACTTGAAAGTGACTTATGAAAGAATCCACCAAGTCATTGAATGAATGGATGGAATGATTAGGCGAGTTGGAAAATCATTCTAAGGCAGTGTCTTTCAAGCTCCTTGGAAATAGTTTCACTAATAGTTTATCATCAAGGACGAAGTCACTACAAAAAGTTGTATAGGCATTAAAATGGTTGACAGGGTCTCCTTTTCCTCCATATTTCTCAAACCGACCCATTTCTATCCCTTGTGGCATCAGGGTACATAATATTTCTAATGATAAAGGGCTACTACGGACATGATATGTATGTGGAGCGGATTGACCTTGGCTAATGGTGGAAATTTGATGTTGCATGGATGAAACAGTGCTAAGGAGTTGGTTGAGAAGAGAATCGGGGTATGTGGGTTGAGGTGGAAGGGAAAATGGTGATGGAGTGTAGGTGATGTGAAAGGAAGTGAAAGGAATACTATGGGGTGTGAAGGTGGTGGAAGGGACTTGTGAGGACACCAGAGAAGTAGGAATGCTAGTGGAAATCGAGAAAGAGGTAGCTGCGTAATTAACTTGATGCATAGTTGTGTGGACATGCGGATTTGTATAAGTTGGTATGGAAGCTATGGTTGAAGGGGGAGGAACTTGAGATCCTCCTTGGCTTACAAGAATTTTTGCAGATTGGATATTAGAAGAAGCATGTTTATTGTAAATCTTAGAAATCTTCTTCATCACTTGCAAGCCATCATCACTTTCAATTCAACGATGAAGGTTTTCAATGGCAGGTATGGCAGTGGTGGAAATTTTTTCAAGTGACAAGTCTTGTTGTAAGTGTGCAAAATCCTCATGAATATTAATGACCTTGTCTTGTGGGAGGGAGTTGTTTTGGTTGTCAACATTCCTTATATGGAAAGGTGAAGGAATAGAAGTGGTATTTTCAAGGCCTAATACACCATTGTCCATACTAGCAGTAGGAGCTCATGAGATCCCAAGGTCCACAACGAAAGTGCTATCGCAAGAGGCCATGAGTCTAGAAGTTCTTCTCAATAAAGTATTATCATCGGGGAACCAAACACTCATGCAAGTACCACAAAAGAGGGGTGAATGCAAATGCAAACTAATCTTAGAGTCTGAAATGCAAATAACATAAATGTTGCTAACTATAACTGAGATATAACTACAGAAAACAAAAATGCAGACAAATGCAACGAAAATGCTAGAAATGATGTTTAAAAAGTGCAAAGGGACGGATTCACCCTGGGTGGCGATGAGTCCCAGTATGATGTTTTTGTGTGTTTTTCAAAAAATTTAATGCTCTACGAATGCAATCAAGCATGCAAAATGCCAATTTTTTAGTTTTTTCAATGAGATACAATGCAAAAATGAAATCTAAATAAAGTTTTCACTAATGCAAGATAAAATGTCCTAGAATACAAAAACAAAACAATGTACTAATTAAATGTTAATGAAAATGTAAACTAGGATGCAATAGGTGAATGAAATGTAGAAATGCAAAGTGCTCAAAAGTTGGGTTCACCAAAATGAACCATTGTTTTTTGGATCCTATGGGCTACTCTTGCTCTTCTAGACTTTTACACCTAAAAGGAGAGAGATGGGAGCAAAATTGCTAATAGTTCATTCAAATTATGCATTATGTGTTGTTTTCTAACCTGTGAAGTTAACTAAATGAATTTGACTAATCTAAATGAATGAAAAAGAATGCAAAAGTGAAATTAAAGCTATGTTTGAAAACACATTGTGATATGCAAACAATGAAGTAAATGAAGAAAATATGTAGAACAGAAGGAAATAAGTTAAATCAAAGTGCACTTGGGTGAAGTATGACGAATCTAGAATGTTGTGGATGCTAGCTAAAGTCACTAATTTTTCACAGTGGGACTCATTCGCCCAGGGTGGCGAATTAGTCCTCCTCCTGGTGAAAAAATGTTGGAAACAAGTTTTTGTCTATCGGGATTCAAAATCTGACAAAATTCAGAATTTCAATCCTAAGGCGGGACTCATTCACCACAGGTGCCAAATCAGTCTTCTCCCAAATGTTTGAAAAATTAGGAGACAACTCTACAACACTAGATCTGGAAATCACTACTTGTCGGGTTGCCGAAGTCAATTTTGTAGGAAACAGACAAAAAACCTTCTCCAAGCTTGAAATAGACTTGAGTTGACTTGAAGCACCTAGTTGACTTGTAAACCAATCTTCAACACCAAAAAGCTTGTCAAATCTGCACACAAAAGGCTACAAACAAACATGCAATAGGGGAAAAATGGTCTAAGGTTAGTGAATATGGGTTTTCCTTGGTCAAACCACACTTTTGGTAATCAAACCCTTAATAAAATAATCAAATGCAAAGGAATGATGAAATAACAACATGAAAATTCTATCAACTTACCAAACCCTTTATGATGCAAGTATGACGTAATGTCAATGGTTGCTTCAAAGTGCTTGAATAGTACTTGAAAAGATGTAAAATGCTTGAATGCTTGAATGAATAGGTGAATAAGTGAACTTGATGAATGGGATTGTAGGAGATGTAAAATGAGTTGAAAATCACTTATTTTTACATACTTGTTCCTTAGTTACCCATTCATACCTCATCACGAGCCGACATCAAGTGTTTTTTAATAAAATCCCAAAAGGAAATTTAAAATATTTTGAATTTGGGGCCAAGGGGGACTCATTTGCCACCCATAGCGAATGGGTCCCACCTAGGACCTGAAAAAATGTGTGTCAGGAAATATGTTGTATTTAATGTTGTTTATCAGGATAATACTAAAAAATACACTTAATTAAGCATATGAGATCATAAAGGGGTCAAATAAAGCATGAAAAAGGGATAAATAGTGAAGATGTGCCTAGAAAAGTGTGAAAGCTTGTTACAAGACTTTACAACACTTCAAAATAGGACTTGTTGATGAATAAAAAGGTGATTTTAGGTGAATTGTAATTAATAGAGTCTTGAAGAATGTAAAAATGTCTTACAACACTTCACAACACCTTCACAAGATGTCGTTCTTTGAATTTTAGTACCTAAATAAGCATGTTCAAGCCATGTTGCAACATAAAATTAGAGAAAAATATATCAAACACCATGAAACAAGACCTAGAAGGCCATGAAAATGATAAGGGGCCATTTTTCTATTGCACAAGAGGATGAACTTACTTCAAACTCACACTAAAGTAGACAAACGTGCATCAAGAAGGTTCCAAATGTACCAATGTTAGTAAGATAGGATGGAAGCAATTAAGAGGGGTGATCAAGCCCCCAAGATCAAGATCTCATGAAAAACCAACATAAGTGCAAAAGAACACACATGAAAATGATATAAAGAGAAACAACAAAGCACAAGCATACACTGTCAAAGACAAAAAAAGAGAAGAGGTAAAAAAAAAAAAAATAGATCAAGCTTCGACTGTTTTTCCATCACGATGTGGATCAAATCTAGATTTTTTGTCCAAAAATGAAAGCTCACTTTGAGGCAATAGAACTCCTAGCTATCCACTAGGGTAGGACCTGAAAGAGGTGAGACACATACACACACAGTTGATATGCACTCACACTCACAAGCGAGTGGCTAAGGGAAATTCATGCCTCAGTCAAGCTTCCTATCAAACTATACCTAAGTTATACCCCCTAATAACTTTAATAAGGTTCCATGTAAAAATGGTTTTTGAGCTTCATGAGGCAAGAAAAAATTTGTATGCTTGGAGCTCATGAAAAAAAGGATGGCTCTATAGGCATGCAAGTTGTGTTATGCAAGGTGGCAATATAATTGCAAATTTGTAAATGCAAAATGCAAAGAACATTCAAATGAGTCTTGCTTAGTTCATGAGAGGTCTTTAACTTAGGGAAAATTGTGCCTAATGTCTCCAAGAGAGGACCAATCAAAGAATAGAAGATTCACAACTTAGGGGATGTAGTGTGTCGCATCAAGCCACTAATAGGAATGCAATATGCTAAGATAGATCACACTCATGAAGGACATTATACCCAATGTCATCCACAAAGAAAAAAAAGCATCGCATAAAGTAAAGAGATTGCACCATGAACCATGAAAAAGAATAATGCCAATGTATTCCCCCACTTTAAAGAAATTGTTAAACACCATGTTGTGAGCAATTACTTTAAAGTAGAAAATGATAAATTCAAACAGAAAAGGAAGACATGAGAGTTAACTTAGAAAGCCCTATGCCAAGACATATGTTTCCAAGTAAAGCCACGTCATATAAAATAAAAAGAGAGAGGTTTCCCCCAAAATGAAAACACCAAACACATAAGGGATCTATGGATTTTGGGTTAGTATGTTCTTGCTACAATGTTTTTAAGAGAGCTTGGAACTGTCATCATTCCCCAAATATACATAGAACTGGAAGAATAACACAGAGAGCAGAAACAAATAAAAATAATTTTAGGTAAACATGGAAGAGACATGAATTTCTTGACGCCTTGTGTCATCCCCAAAAGGAAGACACAAGACAAATGCAAATCCTTTTGGGTCAACATGGAAGGGACATGGATGTCTCGACACTTTGCGTCATCCCCAAAATGAGAACACAAGACAAATGAAAAGATAAAGGAAAATGAAATGAAAATCCTTTTGGGTCAACATGGAAGAGAAATGAATTTCTCAACACTTTGTGTCATCCCCAAAAGGAAAACACAAGACAACTTGTAAACAAAGATTTTGGTGCCTAAGGGTCTTTCTAGCCCTTCTAGGGTTTTTCACCTAAAAGGAGAAAGATGGGCCAAAATGCAATGTAAACATTCAAAATTAATGTAAATGGATGCAATAGGCCTAGATGAGATAAAATAAATGAAAATAACTAATAAAATAGATCACTAATTGAATGAAAACTAAGAAATGCAAAGTGTTTGAAAACACAATGTTCTATACAAACATGATCAAAAAGTATAGACAAACAAGAATATAATTTAATGAAACTGAATGAGGTGCACTTGGAGGCTGAAAGCTGATGTTGAAAGGTTCTAGAATTTTGTAGAGATCAATGTTGAAGCCCACTGGGACTCATTCACCATAGATGGCGAATTAGTCCTATTTCTATTAAAATTTGCTACAATAGATTTCAGGTTGCTAGGAACATAGAACTTCAGAAAACACTTTTTCGAGCTTGGTAGTGAGACTCATTCACCACAAATGGTGAATTAGTCAACCTACAAATTTTTGAAAAAGTCAAGGGTCAACTCTATTGGTCATGGTCTACACTTTTCTACCTGATAGCTTGTTAGATCTAAATATGGAAAATCTGATGGGAAAACACTCTCCAAGCTTCAAATAGGGTTATGTTGACTTTGATGAGTTTGATGAATTTGCAACACCTTTTTGACACCTTTATCCTTGACAAATCTATGTACAAGACCTGCAAACACACATGTAAAGAGGGGGAAAAGGGTTAAGGGTTAGATTATAGGGGTTTTCTTTGGTCAAACCCCAATTTGGTAATCAAACCCTTGATAATGAAATGAAATAAAGAATGAATGATGAAAAAATAACATGCAATGTCATAAACTCACCAAACCCTTGATGTTGAAATCTGAAGATATGCTACTCCAAAATGCTTGAATGCTTGATTGAGTGATGAGAATGCTAGAATGCTAGAATGTTATGATGCATGAATGAATTATGTTGATTGGGGATTAAAATGAGAGGAAAAACATATATTTATACACAATTATGCCCTAATTTTGTAAAACTACAGCATCACAGGTTGACCTTACACCTTAAGGAATAAAAACCCACCAGTAATTTGAATTTATTTTGATTTTTGTGCCAAGAGGGACTCATTTTCCCCTAGTGGCGAATGGGTGTTAGGAAATAAGTTGTCTTAAATGATGTTTGTCGGGTTTACATTAAAAAATACACTTAATTTAGGCTTGTAAATGCATAAAGGGGTATGTGCATAATCATGATGGAAAAAATAGGCCCTTAAGTAGCAAAAAATTTAGAAAAATCAGAGCTAGGCAACTTGATGTAAAAATTTGAATAAGTTATCTATATTATTTCAAAAATATGTAAGAATAGAATCTGTAGAAAATTGAAAGTAGTTTCTAAAATACTAGGTTTATTTTTATTTATTTTTAAATCTATTTGGTGAAAATTTGAAATTTCAATGCACTAGTACTTAAATTTCAGGGAAAAAATAAGAAGTAGGTGTTTTTCTAACCACCCTAACCACAATAAAATAATAATTATTTTAAATAAGATATTAGATCTAAGTAGAGGACTCATGTCTCAATGTGATGCATATTTTTTTGTAATTTTTTTCCAAGTATATAATTAATTATGAATTTTTTATTACAATTTTTAAAAAATATAAAAAACTCATATGTCTGACCACCTTAACTTGGTCAAAACTTCATGAAATTCATTTTTTTTAATCCTATAGTATGTGAAGCATAGAATGTGACACATGTTTCGAATTCAAAAAATGTGATACCATTTGAAAGCTATAGATGTTTTTCAATCATTCTATCAATTAGGACTTTAGTCATAATTCAAATAGAAAATGAATAATAACTATTTATTAAATTCAAAGTAAAGCGTAATTTATATTGGTGGAAATCTGAGAATCTCATTTAAAAACCCTTTTCATTTCATCAATTTTAAGAAAAAGAAATCATCAGCCACATACCCTACACATACCCATCATATCGCCACTTTTTGGCCCATCATGATCCTACACACACCCAAAGGGTCCAAATAAAGCATAAGAAAGGTGTATTTGTTGATGAAAAGCCTAGAAAAGAATAAAAGTTTGTTACAAGACTTTACAAAACTTTGAAATAAGACTTGGTAAGTGAAAAAAATAGGGTATGTACGTGAATTATAATAAGAAGAGTCTAGAAAAGTGTGAAAATGTGTCACAAAACTCCACAACATCTTTACAAGACAACATAAAGTCTTAATGATTCATAAAGATCTAAGACCTAATGTGATTGTGTGGACCGCATTACAACATTAAATCAATGAAAATTCAAGCCAAATAAACACAAGGAGAGACAAAACAAGAAAAAGTAGAAGGGTTACATTTTTTGTGTCCCCAGTTAGCCCCCACTTTAGTGAGAGGATGAACTTGCTTCAAAATCACACTAAAGTAGCCGAGCATGCAATCAAGAGGGTTCTGAATGTACTAATGCTTGGTGAGATGAGACAACAACAATCAAGAGGGATGATCAAGCCCCCAGGATCAAGATCCCATGGCAAACCAATCATAAGCACAAAGAAACACACACGAAAATGATGAAAAAGAATGAAAGGGAAGTTGAATAAAGTCAGATCAAGCTTCGATTATTTTTCTAGCTCATTGTGGACTAGATCTAGGTTTGTTTGTTTGGAAAGAAAATTCATACTTACTCTTGGCCGATGGAACTCATGGTTGTCCACCAAGTGAGAAGGCCCAAAATGTGAGAAACATACACTCATGTCTGGTATGTACTCACAAACACATAGGTGGCTATGGGGAAAAGCCATGCCTCAGAATGGGCTTCTCGCTCAACCATACTAAAGTTATGCATCCTGATAACTTTAATAAGGCACCAAAAAGGACAATGTTGTTTCATGCTTCATGAGACAAGCAAAGCTTTGTATGCTTAGAACTTATAAACAAATGTGATGGCACCACATGCATGCAATTTGTGTTATGCAAGGTCGCCATGTAAATGCAAAATGCAACATGCTTAAGATGTTCAAAGGAGTCTTGCTTAGTTTGTGCAAGGTCTATAACTTAGGGAACATTGTGCCTAATGTCTCCAAGAGGGGACCAATCAAAGGATAGAAAATTCAGAACTTAGGGGATGCAGTGTGTCGCATTAGGCCACTAAGAGGAATGTAATATGCTAAGATAGATCACACTCATGAAGGAAATTATAGCCAATGTCATCCACAAAGCAACAAACACATCATATGGAACAAGAAGGTTGCACTAAGAACCAAACAGAAAAATGCAAATGAATAATTCCAATGAATGCCCCCACTTTAAAGGAATTGCTACACACTATTCTATGAGCAATTACTTTAAAGTAGCAAATGAAAAATTCAAAAAGAAACAATAAATGAGAGCCAACTTGGAAAGCCCCTAGGCCAAGTCATACATTTTCGAGTAAGGTTGTGTCATGCAAATGAAAGAGAAACAAAAGAAAGGGTAGGTTGCCCCCAAAAGGAATACACCAAACACATAAGGGATCTATAGATTTTGGGTCAGTATGTTTGTTTCTGCAATGTTTTGATTAAAGAGCTTGAACCTATCATCATTCCCCAAATACATAGAACTAGAAGAATGACACAAAGAGAGTGAAAAAAAAAGAAAAAGGAAAATTGTTTTGGTTCAACATGGAAGAGACATAGGATGTCTCAACACCTTGCATCATCCCTAAAATGAAAACACAAGCAAATGAAAATGAAAAATATTTTGTGTCAACATGAAAGAGACATTGCAGTCACAATGCCTTGTGTCATCCCCAAAAGGAAAACACAAAACAAAAGTGAAAAAGAAAATGGAAAGACCTTTTGGGTCAACATGGAAGAGACATAGGGCATCTCAACACTTTACATCATCCCCAAAAGGAAAACACAAAACAAAAGCAAAAAAGAAAATAGAAAAGCCTTTTGGGTCAACATGGAAGAGACATAGCACATCTCAACGCTTTGTGTCATCCCCAAAAGGAAAACACAAAACAAAAGTGAAAAAGAAAATGTGAAAGCAATGTATGACATATAGAAGAATGGAGGGAAAAATGGAGTAATTCCACAAAGAGAGGAGAACATCAAACAACACATCACGAGGGATCACATTACACACATTCAAACACAAAAGAAAAGAAAAATACTAGTAATGCAAAGGAAATTCGATCATCAAACAAGTCATCCACCTCCAAATCACAGTCAGGATAAGCGGAAGGTGAAAAACATAGCTAGGGGACAAGGATCAATGCATTACTAGGATAAGACTAATCAACTTCTTGCCCCCACTGAGTGCAAGGAAAGAATGAGCCAAGATTGGTGATGGGAAAGGTCATGCAATGGTGAGAATGGAAGATTCTACAACTATTGCATGATGAGGAGTGGGAAATTGTAGTATGGGATGATGGGATAGTAGTCGGTGTCATTGAAGTGGTACTTACTCATTATTACCTTCAATGTCTAACACTCATCACTGCGGTGTCGAAGAACACGATGGTATTTACAATAGGGAACATTGGAATCTTTAGGATGTATTACCATCCTATTCATGGGTGGTAATAGGCTGAGACCTTTGTTTAAAAGAATTTTCAATTTCCTTTCACATTCAAGGGGTGGATGGAGAGGAAACTTTAGTTTTTTTAATTTGTAAGGTCGTTTGCGTTTAGTAGATTCACCCTTTTCATGGATTGAAGGGGGAAGAGGACCCATAGGGATCCTATCATCCTTTCCATTGTTATCATGTGAGGGTTGTTCACATGGAAGGAGAATGGTCAAATTCGGAGGGGAATCCAAGATCACCATGCCATCACCACGAAGTCTCGGATATCCTAAAGGAGGTTGGTTGTCATGAGGAGGATCTTGATAGCCCAACCTTGTGTTTTCATATTTTGGATTTTTTTCTAACAGTTGATGAATGTTATGCTCAATTGTTGTGTCACATCCTTGTTTGCTTAAGATGGTAAAACCTTTTCCATAAGCTTCTTCAAGGCTGATTGGAGTACTAGTGACTTTGTGATCATAGAATGGTTGAGGAGTTGGTTGTGTAGAAGAACTAGGTCCACCTATTGGAGAGAACTTAGGTCCTTCATTTATTTCAGGATGTAAATACCCAAACATATTGAGAGGTGCTATAGTAGGAAGGTTTGATTGTTTCATGGATAGATAAAAAGATGCATTAGTTTCAAGGTTGTCAAGGCATTTGTTTAAGAACTTATTCATGCTATCATCATCTTCTCCAATGATGTCAACAACACGAGGAGGACATTCATGAGGAGTTGAAGGAGCATGAGGAAGCTCAAGGTCATTAGGATCAGTTCCAAAGGCACAATTTGACATGTCCATTAAAGATTTTAATGACATCCAAAACTTATTAAAAAAAAAAGACATGATGAAAATGAAAGAAAACTAAATGCAAGAAATATAATAAAACAACAACTCTAGAAAGTATGATAGAATGCAATAACAAAAAACTGGAATGTAGAAAATACTTTGAAAAATGACAAAAATTGTAGTGTAAAATGTGCAATTGGCCTGATTCGCCTAGGGTGGCGAATGAGTCCAGGGATGAATTTTTATGAATTTTTTCAAAAAATTTAATATGATTTGTATGATTTTTAGATTGTTTGATGCAAGACTATGATGTAGATGAAAATTTTCAGTGATTTTAAATGATTGGAAATGCAAAAATGAAAGCTATATGATCTTTTCACTAATGCAAGTTTGAAAGCCCTAGGATGGAAAACAATGCAAAACCTAATGCAATGTTGATGCAACCTAGCCCTAGAATGTAAATGCAGTTTAAATCATAAGGAAAAATGTTCTAAGGATGGGTTCACCAAAATGTAAACAAATATTTTGGCGCTCGAGGTTCTTTCTAGCCGTTCTAGGGTTTTTCACCTAAAAGGTGAAAGATGGGCAAAAATGCAATGTAAACATTAAAAATTAATGTAAATGGATGAAATATGCCTAGATGAGATGAACTAAATGCAAAGAACTGATAAAATAGATTACTAACTGAATGAAAGCTAAGAAATGCAAAGTGTTTGAAAACATGGTGTTGTATGCAAACATGAACTAAAAATATAGACAAACAAGAACATAATTTAATGAAACTCAATGAGGTGAACTTGGAGACTAAAAGATAATGTTGAAAGGTTTTGGATTTCTATAGAGATCAATGTTGAAGCCCACTAGGACTCATTCACCACAGATGGTGAATTAGTCCTATTTCTAGTAAAATCTACCAGAACGGGTTTCGAGATGTCGGGAACACAAAACTTTAGAAAACACTTTTTCCAGCCTAGAAGTGGGACTCATTCACCACAGATGGTGAATTAGTCCACCTACAGATTTTTGAAAAGTCAAGGGTCAACTCTGTGGGTCCTAGTCTGCACTTTTCTGCCTAATAGCTTATTGGATCTAAATCTGGAAAATATGACGGGAAAGCACTCTCCAAGCTTCAAATAGGGTTATGTTGACTTTGATAACTTTGATGACTATGCAACACCTTTATGACACCTTTCTCCTTTACAAGTCTGCCTACATCTGCCTACAAGACTTGAAAACCCACATGCAAAGAGGGGGAAAAGGGTTAAGGGTTAGAGTATAGGGATTTGCCTTGGTCAAACCCAAATTTGGTAATGAAACCCTTGATAATGAAATGAAATAAAGATGGAATGATGAACAAATAACATGCAATTTCATAAACTCACCAAACCCTTGATGTTGAAATCTAAAGATATGTTGCTTCAAGATGCTTGAATGCTTGATTGAGTGATGAGAATGCTAGAATGCTTGAATGTTATGATGCATTGAATGAATTATGTTGATTGGGGGTTAAAATGAGAGGAAAATCATATATTTATACACAATTATGCCCTAATTTCCTTAAAATACAAAATCACAGACCGACCTTAGGTCTTAAGGAACAAAAACCTACCAGTAATTTGAATTTAATTTAATTTTTGTGCTAAGAGGGACTCATTAGCCCCTAGTGGTGAATGGGTCCCACTCAAGGCATGTGAATGGGTGTTGGGAATTAAGTTGTCTTAAATGATGTTTTTCAGGTTTACATTAAAAAATACACTTAATTAAGGCTTGTAAGTGCATAAAGGGGTCAAATAAAGCATAAGAAAGGTGTATTTGTTGATGAAAAGCCTAGAAAAGCATGAAATTTTGTTACAAGACTTTACAACACTTTGAGATATGACTTGGTAAGTGATAAAAAGAGGGTGTGTAGGTGAATTATAATAAAAAGAGTCTAGAAAAGTGTGAAAATGTGTCACAACACCTTTACAAGACATCATAAATTCTTAATGATTCATAAATATTCAAGACCTAATGTGATTGTGTGGGCCACATTACAACATTAAATCAAGGAAAAATCAAGCCAAATAAGCACAAGGAGGAACAAAACAAGAAAAAGTAGAAGGTTTACTTTTTCCATGTCCACACAATTGAAAAGATAAAGAAAAATATTTTGGGTCAACATGGAAGAGACAAGAATGTCTTGACACCTTGTGTCATCCCCAAAAGGAAGGCACAAGAAAAATGAAAAGATAAAGGAAAAGCAAACGAAAATATTTTTGGGTCAACATGGAAGAGACATGAATGTCTCGATGCCTTGCATCATCCCCGAAAGGAAGTCACAAGACAAATGAACAGATAAAGGAAAATCCTTTTGGGTCAACATGGAAGAGGAATGTCTCGATGCCTTGCGCCATCCCCAAAAGGAAAACAAAAGACTAATGAAAAGATAAAGAAAAATATTTTGGGTCAACATGGAAGAGACATGAATGTCTTGATGCCTTGCGTCATCCCCAAAAGGAAAATGCAAGATCAATGAAAAAGATAAAAGGAAAGATAAAATATTTATGACAGAGAATAATGAAGGTACAAATGGATGAATGTCACAAAGAGAGAGAGAAACATCAAGCAGAACATTACAGGGGATCACATCATGCACATGCAATCACATAAAATAAAATGAAAAATAAATAATGCAAAGGACTAGTAAGGCACATGCGAGTCAACCTAGCTAAAGGGACAAGGACAAGTGAATTACTAGGACAAGGCTATCAACTTCTTGTCCCCACTATGTGTAAGAAAAGAATGAGCTAAGGTAGGTGATGGGGGAGATCATGTAATAGTGAGAATATAAGATTCTACAACTATTATAGGACAAGGATGAAAGTGTTATAACTACTATTCAATTACAAAGTCAAGATTTTTAGGAGCATCATATCTATCCAATATACTCTGTAGGGCATGGCATTCATTAGTACTATGCCCAATATTTTGATGGTATACACAATAATTTGTGTTATCTTTAGGAAATTTGACTCTAGTACAGGGTGGTAATTTTATGAGGCCATGACGAAGAAGCAGTTGCAATGCTTTCTCATTTTCAAATATAGGACAAGGAAGGTGGAAAAGTTTTCTAGATTCACTAACTTCTCTAGATGGGATTAGGGTGGGAGGAGCTATAATTTCCTTACCATCCTTATGAGGCATTGATTGTTTTTTAGGAAGAAGGACATTCATATCAGGAGAAGGATCTAAGACAACCGTACCATCACTACAAAGCCTTAGGTATTCTTTAGGAGCACTTATGTTGAGAGGGGGATCTTGATATCCTATCCCTTTTGTGTTTTCAGTTGGTATTTTCTCGAGGAGTTGATGAATTATATGTTCACTTGTTGTGTCACATCCTTGTTTACTATAGATTGTGAATCCTTTTCCATATGTCTCTTCTAGATTGATGGAAGTGTTTGTTACTTTTTTACCATAAAATGGCTAAGTGTTTGCTTGTTTAGAGGAACTTGGTTCACCTATTGTAGGGAGCTTAGGTTCAACTTTTGTTTCAAATTTAGGATGTAAGTACCCAAACATATCATGTGGTGGTATTACAAAGGGGTGTTAGTTGCTTCATTGATGGGTAAAAGGATGCATTGGCTTCAAGGTTGTTAAGAAAAACATTTAGGAACTTATTCATGTTGTAATCATCTTCTCCAATGATGTCAACATCCCGTGGAGGACATGCATTAGGAGTTGAAGGAGCATGAGTTAGTTCAATTTTATTAAGATCATTTCCAAAAGCACAACTTGACACATCCAATAAGGATGTCAAGGACATCCAAAGCTTACCAAAGAACATATCCATGATGCAAATTTCAGATTCTAAACTATGCAACAATTTGTAATGAGATGTTCTAGATGCAATTTTGAATTTAAGCAATGCACAAGATGAACTAATGTAAACTAGATGCAAGGAATTGAATGAAATAGAAGATTTGTAAACTGAAATAGAAAGGTAACAACAACAAACAAAAACTTAGAAACATTGTTTTAAATGCTAGAAAATGTAGTGCAGAATGTGCATAGGGACTGATTCACCCAAGGTAGTGAATGAGTCCCAGTAGGGATTTTTTTCAAAAAAATTAGAAAATTTCAGTTGAATTTTATGCTTGTTATGTTTTATGATTTTTATCTTGGTTCCAATTCATATTTTGTTTTATTTTAAATGAAATTAAATGCAAAAATGTAAGCTATATCAAATTTCACTAATGCAAAATTAGAAACCCTAGAATGCAAGCTAACTAATGCAAATCCTAATGCAATTTTAATGCAAGATCGATCTAGGATGATAATGCACTCCAAATTAGAATTATGATCTAAATGCAGGTTCACCAAAATGAAAGGTGGAAAATTATTTTGCTTCTTCTAGGGTTTTGGACCTAGAATGCCAATCTTCGCTAACTTTCACTCAAGAATAGACCCTTGATATCTCAGTGCAAAGGAGAAAGAGACCTGGAAATCTTGAGGGTTGTTTTAGGGGTTGAATAGAAACTAATAAGGGGTTCACCACCAAGTAAGAACTTGGAAAGATAATTGAAATGCAAGATGCAACACTAAACCCTAATTCAATGCAAACCTTCACTAAATGACCTAGATATGCAAATGAAACAACAAAGAAAACTATAGAAAGGAATATGTGCACCTGAAAATCTGGAGATGGCTAGAAGGAGGTCTGAAACACTAGAAAATATTATTTTAATGCTGAGTGGGACTCATTCACCAAGTTGGGTGAATCAATCCAAAATATGAGTTTCTGTGCAGGAACATAAATCTGTCAAATCAGTATTTGAATTTGCAAAAATCTAAATTTTGATTGAAATTGGGACTCATTCACCAAAAGTGGTGAACCAATCTAGTTGTGGTTTTCTAAAGCTTCAAAGTCTAATCTTTCTCTTCTTTGTTTTCTCTATCCTTCCTGATTGATTTTTGGATCTGAACCCCTGATTTGCAACATGGAGGTGTTCTCCAATTCTCTCCAATGCTTGATGACAACTTTGACAACATTGAATGACTTGAAAACTTTTCTCCAATCTTTCTCCTTAGGAAATATACAACCTAGACAAGTGTAAATCACACTAAAAGGAGAGGGAAAAGTGTTGTTGGGTTAGTGGATAGGTATTTTCCTTGGTCAAACCTTGTTTTGGTAATGAAACCTTGAAATAGAATGAAATAGAAATGGAGAATGATGAATGAAAAAAGTATGATGTTGCAACTCACCAAACCCTATCAATAAGATATTTCAAACATGTGTGGGATGAATCCAATGGATGTAGATCTTGAATCTTGCTGGAAGGTGATAGATCTTGAATGAAATGCTTGCTTGAATCATAAACCCTACATCACAATTGTTAGCTCCAAGACAAACATGATGCATGAAATCTTTAACATGATGATTGATGCTTAAATGTTGCTCTAAAATGCTTGATAATCTTCCCTTGAAGACTCTTGAATGCTCTTGTCAATGCTTGAATTTTCTTGTGAACTCAACTTTTCTATGAGGATGCTCATTCAACTTGCTAGGTGAAAAATGAATGAAAGAAACTTGTATTTATACTTAATTATGCAAGAATTCCTAAAATTACAACACTACAAGCCAACATCATATCTAGGAGAATAAAATCCCACCAAAAATTTGAATTAATTTTGATTTTGGGCCAAACGGGAATCATTCGCCCAAGGTGGCGAATGAGTCCCATTAGGAATAATTTTTGGGACCATATTTAAAAATGCTTAGAAAGGTGTGAAACTAGGTTTGGGATAAAAAAATCTAGGTGGGACTCATTTTCCCAAGGTGGCGAATGAGTTCCAGTTCACTAAATTTGGGCCATTCAATCCTGAAACACCTGAATTATGATTGGGTAATGATTTTTGTTAGGATTATCCTCGAAAAGATGCAATAAATGAGGCTTGTGGATGTAAAATAGGGCCAATTAAAGCATAATAAAGCCCAATTATTAATGAAAATCCTGGAAAAGTGTGAAAGTGTGTTACAACACTTTACAACACTTCAAATAAGGTGGGATTAAGGTTAAAAAGAAGTTTATTAGGTGTAATTAATTAATAAAACCTTAGAAAAGTGTGAAAGTGAGTTACAACACTTCATAACACTTTATCAAGGTACTATTAAATTCATTAGTTCACAAGGGCCCAAAACCTAATGTGAATGTGTCAACCACATTACAACACTAAATTAAGGAAAAATTAAGCTCAATTTAGCAAGGAGAGACCAAACAAGTGTGAAAATGTCCCCGATGACATTTTTTGAGTCTACATAAGGGAAAATTATCAAGTGTTTAAGAGCATTATTCAAGTATCAAGCATCATGTCAAAGTCTTCAAGCATCATGTTTTTTTTGGAGCTAATTATTTTGATGTAGGGTTTTATGATTCGAGCTAGCATTTCATTCAAGATCTATCCTATTCAAGAAAGAGTCAAGATCTACATCCATTGGAGCCACTTCATACATGTTTGCAACACTTTATTGCTAGGGTTGGTGAGTTGCGACATCATATTTTTTTCTTCCATCATTCTCCATTCCTATTTCATTTCATTTCAAGGTTTGACTACCAAAATTAGGTTTGACTAAGGCAAACCCCTTTCCACTAACAAAACAACATTTTTTCCTCTCTTTGGTGTGTGATTTGCGAATCTAGGTTGAAGACATATTGAAGAGTAAGTTTGGATAAAGTTGTCAAAGTGTTCAAAATTGTCAAAGTTGTCACCTTGCATTGGAGATACTTGGAAGACTTCTATAGGTTGCAAATCATGGTTTCGGATCCGAAAATCAATTGGGAAGTACATAGAAAAAATTGAAGACTAGATTTATACTTTGAAGCTTCAAAAATCTCTAGCTGGACTAATATGCTAGTTCTAGTGTATGAGTCCCAGTATAGGTCATTTTCTAGGTTTTTTCAGTTCCAGACACCCTTTTTCTAGATTTTAGTTTTTACATAGAAACCTAGATCTGGGACAAAATCACCCAATCTAGCGTATGAGTCTAAGCAGGATTTAAAATCTTTATTTTAAGCATTTCAGAGCTTCATCTAGTCATCTTCATATTTCCAGATGCACACATTTCATCTTGCAGCTTTATGTTCTATTTTACATGCATTTTTAGGTCATTTAGTGAAATATTACATTGTGTTAGGTTTAAGCATTTTTATTTGTATTGCATTTTTCTTTCCAAGCCCTAGCTTGGTGGTGAACCCCTCATTAGTTTACAATTGGACCTTAGGACAACCCTATTGCAAGATCTCTTTCTCCTTTGAATTGAGATCTCTAGGGTTTCCCTTTGATGAGATAATTGTGAAATTGCTCTATGGTCTAAACCATACGAAATCAAAATCACACCATTTTCCATTATTTCAGTTACACCTACTATAATTGTTTCCCTTTTTTTCTTATACTTTTTATTTACTCATTTCTCTCTCAGGAAATGGCTAAACATTCAAATAATAATGCCATCATTCAAATTTCTAGTGAAGATACCAGCAAAATCATGCATACCCCCTTCACTCCAATGGATTGTACAAACATGTTGGCAAAGTCATGCTCATTTGTCAATAAGTCACCATGCCTTGGAACTGATATTCAGAATCTTGCTTCAGCTATTTCAGATAGCTTACATGCAATTGTAAGTAAGCAAGTTCAAACTTGTGTGCCAAACAACACCTCTTGTTGAAGCAATGGATATCGAAAAAATTCAACAAACGTTGTCAACATATCAAGAGAGTTGCATAAAACTTGAGGGGCTTTGCACTTTCCTTAAGGAGGTTTATTATGATCACCACTACCTAACTGATGCAACCTCCTCTATCATCCATGTGTATAAGATGTACTTGCAAAATATGTGAGTGGAAAATATATCCTTTTACTATGTGACCAATATGTTACTATGTACCTACTATGTAGCCTCACATAAAAAAAGATGTTACAATTTTGTTACTATGTAACATTACATAATCAAAGATGTTACTATTTTGTAATTATGTAGCCTATGTATACATAAATATGTGGATATGTCCAGGATCATCATGGAAAAAATAGGCCCTTAAGTGGCAAAAAAAATCAGAAAAATCAGAGTTAGACAACTTGACGTAAAAATTTGAATAAGTTATCTATATTATTTCAAAAATACATAAGTGTAGACACATAAAAAGGACCTAGGCCTGCAAGCTCTATTTTTACCACTTTCTTCCTAGCATAATTATGACATTTAATTATGTCCTTGGCCCACATTCAACTATTAATTAAATAATTCATAATTATTTAATTAATTCATGTCCTTTTATTCTTCATGATTATTAAATAAATAAATTTTATTTATTTATTAAATACATCATTAATTGTCTAAGTCTTCCCTTAATTAAATAAATTTCTTAATTTATTTAATTACCTTGTTGCATTTATTTCTTCTTGATTATTAAATAAATGATTTATTTATTTAATATGTCACTAATCCTCATAATTAAATGAATTTGTTAATTTATTTATTTAATTAATCTTATCTTCTAAATTAAATAATTATCTTTAATTATTTAATTGTCAAAATTAATATTCCTCTCATTTTAAATAAATGAAATTATTTAAAATGTCATCACATTCTTAACTGATAGTCCATTTTGGTAAATAATCTGAAAAAGATTATTTGTTATCTCACAGAATCCATATTTTGAATTAATTTAATTCAATATGGTAATATTCCTCCAAAAAATCAAGCAATCGGGCAGATTCTTGATTCTCCAAATCTGATCTTTAGTTCGACTCTTATCTTCCTGATTTTTCGAATCTCACAAATCAGGCAGTCTTTATCTTCTTGATTTTCAAAAAATATTTATTTTCTAATTAATTATTTCATTTATTCTCCACCGCCGATTCGATCTTCTTGGATGACATCTCGACCACTCATTTAAGGATTTTTCCCTAACCCTGATTAGGGATTATTGGATTTAATCTTGTCCTCTGATTTTAGGTTTCTGTCGAAGGTGAATCTCGCCCGTCCATTCAAAATGGCATTTTCTATAAAATTCCATTTTCCTCTCATTTTTAGATTACACACCGACACACTTAGGCATTTTACAAAAATTGCAACATCTATTATCATATTCTATTTAGTTTTGGCATATTTAGGCATAGACATTTTCAAATCATTTTGTCATAGGCATAGGCATAGACTTTAAAGTAAATCCTTCAAAGCTTGTGTAGGACTTAGGCTTTTATTTTCAGATTGCTCACACGATGGATTTGAGGGCAACACGTCAACCAACAAGTAAGAAGGTGTTACAAAGGTGAATCATGGAGGTCTCGGTGATTAGCTGGTATAATCATTTTATTTATGTTTACTTTCATTGTACTTTGTAATTTCTTTGGGTTTCTTATGCATTGTTGATTTGCTAACCACTAATCCAACCTAAAAATAACCCTTAGTTACATTGGTGAACCGGACTCTGTTTCTTTTTGTTATTTCCACACTGTTTTGTGTGTTTTTTGTCATTTCTGTAGATACAGGTATGGAGCAACGCAATCATTTTTTCTAAATCATGACGCATTTGATGCGTCGTGACGCACACACAGACTCAAACACTGCAATCATTTTGACGTGCCGCAATCGAAGTCTGGAATGACACATATGAACTCCTAAGCCGCATTTGCAACGCAAAGCGACACATTCACTCTATCGTGACACAGTTTCCTGGTAATGTTTTCTGTTTATTTGCATTTAGGTCTTTGATGCATTTTTCTATTCTCTTTGTTCTGATCTTCTTCAGTATTCTGCCTAGCATAGGTTTTTGTGGTACTAATTCTAATTTGCAGCATGTGGCGGTTACTTGTCATGGGTCCAAGACTGGTGTTTAAAACTTCTAATTCGTGGTCTTGCAGGTTCGAATGTCAAAGAATAAACACTAAGACATTATGCTTATCTTTTTCTTAGATTAGTACACATTTACTTTCAGTGCAATTAAAAAGAACATGTCTTCTAATTTGCATGATTGTGTTTGCAAAATGGTAGGTGAGTATGCTCTCACCTTGTGAAAACTCGGTGATTAGAAAACCAAACCCATTTTTATATGTTATTACCCTCACGACTTAGCAATCGAAGTATCCTCTCCCCTTGCACTTTCAGGTGATCTTGGGTGTAAGAGAAATGGTTACTAACTCTAGAACTTGGGCCTGTTCTGGTGGGAAAAAGTACTCACCCCAGAATGACTCAGATCGGTAGCACCCTGAACCCGAGGGACTTCCAGTCGGTATATAAAAGTGGAATCTTGGGGAAAGCCCAAGAATCATGCGTGTGGTTCCGATGAGATGGATCTAAAAGGGGACTCTCGCCGCATGGATCATGCCCTACAAACGGAATTCCCGTATTAAACACCTCTTATTTTAGTGTCCAATCGTTCTTTGGTCGTTGCTTGGTATAGTGTAGGGTACAGTATCATGTCCGAAGACACTCACTACTGATCCCCTTGAGTAGAGATAGCAGTTCTTGGGAAGTCACTACCCAAGAATTCAAATTTGGTGTGCTTGAATGACGTTAATGAGCCATGGAGGGGAGCCAATGCCACCAAAATTCTAAGCTATCTGATCTCGAGAAGGAAAGGTGTTTATCACCAATCCGGGGTATAGCGGTGGGCTATACCAAGTATACAAACCCTTGGCGTATTGGCCTTTTAGGATTGTACTTTTCTTATGTGTGCTTGTTTACACCCAGAACATTGTGCTTGTCAAGTGCTTGCTAGATTACTCAAACATTATCCACCATATTTACATTCTTGGACAAAACATTCACCATTAGACAAATCAAATTTTCCCTAAAAATGTCAAGAAACTCAATTTTAACAAACTCGGTCGTATCTGTTGAACTGCATTTGAGTTCCTGAGACGCAATTGCTCTGTTAAACTACATTTGACCTTTCAAAAACCACATCTGTCTGCGTTGCAATGCATCTGAACCTCACAGAGCTGCATCTGCAATACTAAGTCACATTTGTCAGTCCAAGAGCCACATTTGCTCAAACCAAACCACATTCACTATAGTGTGATGGATTCGAGGCCTCAAACGACGCATTTTCCTGTCACAACTAAAAAAGTTCATACAAGGTCATATCTGAAGCTAAACTTTGTCAATATTTTGTCAAACAATATTTCCAAAAGGGGATTCTGTCAGAAACCAACTTTGAAATTGCTCAAAACTTTCGACCATTAGTTTGCATTCTTGACCATATGTTTCATCTTTCATTCTTTTTAGTTGCATACATTAGGCATTAGCTTGTCCCTAGGTTTTAATATTTGCATACTTTGGATTAGGTAAATCTCAACACAATTTGCAACATCATTGCTTTCGAAACTAGGCTATCTTAGACTTAATCGTCATTCCCTTTTTCAGTCATTGTCCCTTTTGTGAGATTTTCCAACTCAAAAGTCCAGTTGGGAAAACTCACTAGTCATCTTGACCTTGTCATCTTGTCATTTTCAACAAAGTCCTTTAGTAACCGAAATTGAAAACAAAGATTGAGCTTAGAAGTGCTTAGGTAGCCTTGTCTCAAATTGCATTATAAGTTTAGACATTGCATATTTTATTCCCAAAAATCCAAAAATATTATTCATTCTAGTCGTCATTTTGAACTTAGACCTTGCATAGTGTCATTCTTGCATTTAGTTGTCATCTTCATTTTGAGCAATATCATTTTATGGTGGAAACTAGACTCCAAAAAAAAAATGACAAATGGAAAAATTTTGACAAGACCCCACTTCCACTGTCAACAATCCCACATATGACCCAAATTGGAATTTTGACAATCCATTTGGCAATAAAAACAATCAACCTCTCACGACAATACCATCCTCATCAAATAGTCATTTCGAACCATTCTTACGTAAGGATGTGTACAAACAAATACTTGAGGAAAACATAGAGGTCGCAACACAAGACCCAGAGGCCTCTCAATTCATGGAACAAATGGGTCCTATATGACAGAGACAGATATTTGGCCATACTCTTAATTCAAGGAGCCAAATTACCTCAAGGATTCAACATTAACACATTGAGATCAACATCTCCAGACCCTAATGTCAACAACGTGCATAACATGTCAAATAGTGGTCAACCTTTAAACACTACGAGAAATACTTTCTTTGACACTACAATGACAATGTATGTAACCTCCAACACAATAAACGCTATATCCATTGGAGGAACACAATCCGCCACATTTCCCACAATATCAACAACACTATCACAATTGGCTGGAACCACCTTTGGCTCCGCGGCAATGTGGGCAAGTTACTCCAATCCTCTTTTTACCAATACGATAAATGCCACGAGGGCATCATCAATTCATACCAATCCCCCTTTGCCAGCTACATCGAGTACCATGAGTACACCCTCAACATATCCCCTCATTGGTATCTCACAAAATCCTTTGGGTGGGGGTAAATGACATATATTTATTCAGGGACAACAACAAAATGTGAACACCTCAACACTGTCAAATACCATCAAATCCCAAGGACAAAATTCGACCATTCCCCTTGTCCAAACCCAACAATTTGGACAAGGTAGTCAAAACACACAACCCATGGCATCATTAGCACATCACAATGTTCATGGTCACCATATCCCCCAAATATCGACACAAATGGTTGGGGGACACACCCCAACATACTCATCCCACATTCATATTCACCAACATACCCCCAATCCCAACTTTCAATACCAACAACACGCTAATCCACACACATTATACATGTCACAACAATCCATACCTCCACAATACACCACTATCCATGCACAACAAATGGGGACCTATGGCGTACACATCGATCCTATGCATGGGACCACAAATGAACCTGTTATAGATGCCTTACAAATCAAATTGATGGGTCTAGAGAAAACTATCCAAAACATACAAATATCAGGGAGGAAATCCAAAGTGTCATATGATCTAAACGTATACCCATTTGACATGAGCTTATACATGCCACCATTTCCTTTGGGATATGTGTCACCCAATTTTACAAAATACAGAGGCAAGACGAACCCCATCGAACATGTTCGCAAATTTGCAACCAATTGTATGAACGTTTCCTATGAACAAACATACTTGATGAGACTTTCTTAAAAGTCTTGCGGGTCCTGCCCTTGAATGGTTTTCCACTCAAAATAATATCCAAACATGGGATGAGCTTAAAAAAAAAATCATAAAAAATTACGCATATAACATTGACATGGACACCTCTATCACTAGCTTGTGTAATCTCATGCAAGAGGATGCTAGTGAGACATTCATCCCATTCTTTCAAAAATGGAGAAGTTTAGCTAGTTGGTGTCACATTGACATACCCAAAATGGAAAAGGTGGACATGTTCGTTCAAACACTTCTGGGTCCCCTAAAATATGCATTGCAAGTGCATTGTTGCACAACATTCACTGACCTAGTCGAAAAAGGGGTCCAGATTGAGAAAGCCCTTATCACAAAGGGAGATCTAAGGTACGGTCCCAAAAACACAAATGAAAATCCTCCCACTGACAAGAATAAATACTGGGTCAAAAATCAACATGTTACAAATGATGGTGTTGTTGACGCTAAGATTGCAAACATTGTGCATCCTATATTGGCCCTAAAAGGGGTTCAACAACAAAACAAACCAACAACGACATTGACACCCCCTACGAATGTCCCTTCAAACAACTAGAGCAACCAAAATAATCAAGGATAATACCGTCAGATGAGACAATTTCCTAGGGGTCGCACATACACTTCTTTGGTGAACCCATTGAAGAATTTCTCAAGAAATGCCTCCAGAATGGGATCATCACACTTCAAGAACCAAAACCATACGACCCAAGACAATTCAAACTAGCATGGTGGGATGATAATGCATTTTGCAATTATCATCGGGCAAAAGGACATAAAACCTCTAACTGTTGACAACTAAAAAACCTAGTACAAGACCTTATTGAGAGTCATATCATTGAGGTAGGTGGATCATAATTTGCCTCCAATTCAGACCATACTATTCATAAGAACCTACTGTAGGACCATGGTTCTAATAATGCTTCCACGTCAAGTCCCTAGACAAACAATAATCATGCCAATTTCACTAGAGCCAAGTATGACTATTCTAGTGGACCAATTATAAATAATGTATGAACTGATGATGAATATGTCAATACCATTACAGTCAAGAGAGAACCTCAATGCAATGCTACTACTTGAAGTTGCAAGGTCACCATAGCTGGTTCACCTCCTGCTAGGCAAGCCAAGATCACCATACCTGGCCCATCTTCTAAATAGTCAAAACCCATCTTGACCACAAAATAGTGGTAACCAAAGAGTCAATTCAACCTTATCGACCAGCTTGGAAAAACTCCCGCGCAAATTTCTATACTTGAGCTACTTCGTATCTCTCTCGCACATAAGGATATACTGGATAAAACCCTGCAAGAGTTGTTAGTCCCGAAGGACATTGATGTCAATCAGTTTGAGACCATGGTGGGATACCTCACTATGCCCCACCATGTCACCTTTTTTGATCAAGACTACTCGTCACCTAAGACCAACCACAACGATGCTTTGCACATTGAAACCTTCATCCATAAGCACAAGGTTAGAAGAGTTTTAGTAGATGGTGGAGCATGATTAAATATATGCTCCTTGAAACTAGTTAAGGCTCTAGGGTTTTCTTATGCATGCATAGACCCTACAAAGAGTATAGTGATCAACGCATATGATGACGAAGAACGCTCTTCACGAGGCATTATATCTCTTCCTATAAGAGTGGGACCAGTCATTATGGATACAACCTGCCAGGTCCTGGATTTAGAACTTCCCTACAACATCTTGCTCAGTCGCCCATGGATTCATTCCTTAAAATTCGTTCCATCCACATATCACCAGTGCCTAAAGTTCCCATTTGACGGCACAAAAATCACTATATATGAAGACCCCGACCCTTTTCAATATTGTACCAACCTAAGGGGTATTTCTAAAAACTGAGTGCCTATCAATTGAGAGGCTTCAGGCCGCTCATATTCCAAATACATTGACCCATCGACACTCACGTCATCTTCCACATCCACTCCACCCATGTCTTTTGCCACATCACCATCTTCCTCAAACCCTAAGGTTGAACCCACTATCAAGATCTAGGACCTCAGCTGTGGAGAATTCAAATTGCATATAGCATATAGCATCATAACAATACCTAAGTCTCCGAAGGTCCATGGTTGGCCATGTTTCAGAATGGTACCCAAAGTAATTTTCAAAGTTCCACCAAAAATAGTTTTCATCAAATGGGGAGACATGAGTAACGGGGACATTGTTGATATCATAGGATGGCTCTATAAATATATGGTCGAACTACCACCATTACCAGTTGAGAAGTACGACAAGGGATACGACATAATGAAGGCTAAGGGCTATGATGGCACTAGTGGCCTAGGAAAAAATAAAACTAGATGAAGAGAGCCCATAGAATCTTTCAAAACACCAAAGTATCTTGGATTAGGGTTTGGATCGCTATGACGATCGACATACCATTGGACTTTCAATTTTATACAAGTGAGTACATGCTTCAGGAAGTGTCAAGACCACTAAGGAAACCCTCACTGAAACTAACTCCCAAGAGTGGGAATTTGGCTCAAAATGATCCTTAAGTGACTGTTGCCTCGATGATTTGTTTGTCGAAACAGGGGAACTAACCTCTGAACAAAGATTTTGGAAAACATTTAAAATTGATCAGGCACCAAATAGTCAAAGTCCCATTAACACTCCCCATGACATACCATACCCACCATCTAAATCCCGTCAGTCCAATCCGTATGAAGTACCAGACGACACTGACAATCACGACTCTAAGTCCTTCGCCCCTTATTTTGACAATGAATATGAGACTAGTGAAGGGGAATATTGGATAGAGTCTGATGTGGAGTTAGATGATGATAATCTCGTCTACAATATCACTAAATCCATCTGCATGCTTTCTACATCCTCCCCTCAATTCACCAACACTGACGATGGCATTTCCCTAGTTTATCCTCAGCTAGTTGATTGGGACCAACAAGGCCCGCCAGTCCTGGAGACATTTCAAAATGATGAGGAAATTACAGAGTTTATGGGATTACGTGAGGGCATACCCAGTGGTGATCACAAGTCAGGATTCACCATTGACTTAGATTGTGCGGCCTATTTCGGCGAGACTACTCTGTCCTCAAGTCACAAAATCAAAAGTAAAAATAAAATAAAAAATGAAACGTCTTTAGGTGAAAACTGAAAGGCACCTTCTAACAACAAAAAAGTAAAAAAAAGGACGTATCTGCAGGTGAAAACCTCTCTGAGGTGCCCAAAGATGGAGGACTAGACTTTCTTCCCATACAACAAGAGAAGTTAGTTATGCTTATAGAAGACACCATAGAAGATAACATATCAACTGCAGAAGATCCCAAAATGGTCCTCTTTGCTGCATCATTGACTGAAGAAGAGAAACCAGAATTTCATAAATTCTTTGTAGAACATAAAATCAACTTCACATGGTCCTATGCTAACATGCTAGGATTGGACCCAGAACTGGTTCTATGCCATCTACCACTATTTCCTAATGCCAAACCAGTTAAACAAAAGTTATGCAAAATGCATCCTTAGGTCGCTCTATTGGTCAAGGCTGAGTTGAAGAAAATTATTGATGTTGGATTCATATGGTCTATTGATTATGCTGAATGGATATCTAACCTGGTGCCAGTAACAAAGCCAAATGGGATGATTTGTGTCTGTACAGATTTTAGAGACCTAAATAAGGCATGCCCAAAAGATGACTTTCCTTTACTAAACATTGATATCATAGTTGACCTCATAGCAGGATATGAGATGTTATCCCTCATGGATGGTTTCTCTAGCTATAATCAAATCCGCATTGCCCCAGAAGACTAGCACAAAATTGCATTCACTTTCCCTTGGGGTACATACTGTTGGAATGTCATGCCATTTGGTCTCAAAAATTTTGGTGCCACATATCAGAGGGTTATGACTACAATCTTTCATGACATGATGCATAAAATAATGGAAGATTATGTAGATGACCTATTGGCTAAATCAGTAACAAGAAAGGATCATCTGAAGGTGTTAGACACAATTTTCAAGAGACTGAAAGAATACAAAGTCGGGCTAAATCCTAAGAAATGTGTCTTCGGTGTAACATCAGGTAAACTCTTGGGATATATAGTTTCCCAAAGAGGCATTGAGGTTGACCCAGCAAAATTAAAATCCCTCACAGACATGCCTCCACCTAGAGGAATCAGTGAACTCAGAACTCTACAAGGTAGGGTACAATCTATTTGGCGATTCATAGCACATTTGGCTGACAAGTGTCACCCATTCCAATATCTGTTGCGCAAGGGTATCCCATTGGTGTGGACAGATAAATGTCAAGAATCCTTTCAGCAAATCAAAGATTACCTACTATCACCACTAGTCCTCATGCCTCCCATTCATGGAAAACCATTGATCCTATACATCTCTGTCACTAATTCAGCACTGGGGGCATTACTAGTGCAAAATGACCAAGAGGAAAAAGAAAGAATAGTATATTATATATCAGTCGGACATTGGTCGGGTATGAACTAAACTATACATCAATTGAATGAGCTTGTCTAGCTATGGTCTTTGTAGCACATAAGCTAAGACATTATATGTTAAGCCATCAGACACAACTAGTAGCAAATATTGACCCCCTCAAATATCTGTTAAATTGGGCAACATTAATAGGACGTCTGGAAAAATGGGTCATGATTCTGAGTGAATATGACATTCAATATGTAGAAAGAAAGGAAATCAAAGGACAAGTCATAGCAGACCAGCTGGCGGACGCACCTCTACAAAGTGATCACCAGTTAGTGGCATATTTTCCAAATGAGTTGATATTCCAGACAAAACCTAAGTCACCTTGGCAACTGTACTTTGACAGAGCACACACAAATCATGGCTCAGGGGCATGGATCCTATTCATCACTCCTCAAGGAGACTCTATTCCTAAGTCTGTCTGCATTTCCTTCCCATGCACAAACAATGTGGTGGAATATGAGGCACTGGTTACATGACTAAGAATGGCAATAAAATGGAAAATCATAGCACTACATGTCTATGGGGATTCTCAACTCATCATCAACTAGGTTAATGATGACAATGACACAAAAGATGAGAAGCTGATGCCCTACAAACGGATGGTTGACAGTTTCCAAACATACTTTCATTTGGTAACTTTTGAGCAAGTCCCGAGAGCACAGAACAAAGTGGCAGATGCCATGGATACAATAGGCTCTCTCCTCGACATACCAAGCAACATGCCTCAGCTGGAATTCCTAATAGAGCAATTGTTGATCCCCGCCTATGAAATTACGGAGTTAGAAATGGTCTATGAACTTGTTGGTCCTGACTCTCCCTGGTACCAAGATATTTATGACTACCTTAAGTCTCAAATCCTTCCACCTAACCTATCTAATAACCAAAGGAATTCCTTTATATGAAAATCCATGAGGTATGCCATCATCAGTGACACCCTTTATCGCCATAGCTTTGACAACACCCTCCTTAGATGTCTCGACACCAATGAAGCACGTACAACCTTACACAAAGTACATGATGATATATGCGAGTCTCATTCGAGTGGTCCTACTCTAGCCAAGAAAGTAACGAGACTTGGGTACTATTGGCCAACCATTGAAAAGGATACACTAGAATATGTCAGGACTTGTTTCCAATGCCAGGTTCACAGTGATTTGATCCACGCTCCAGCACAGGAACTTCGGCTGATCACCTCTCCTTGGCCCTTCGCTCAATGGGGACTCGACCTTGTGGGAAAGATCCATCCAACCTTGTCCAATGGCCATAAATTCATTATCACTGCCACTGAGTATTTTACGAAGTGCATCGAAGCCATCCCTCTAACATACATAACCGGAAAACAAATATCCAAATTCATTCTTAACTACATCATTTGTTGATATGGTCTTTCGCAATCCATCATCACTGACAATGGACGTCTATTTAAAAACTAAGATGTTCATGATTTATGTGAGCGATTTCACATCCAACATCATTTTTCATCTCCGTATTACCTGCAAGGAAATGGTCAGCCCGAGGCGTCAAATAAAACCATTGTTGAAATCCTCAAAAAGACTGTCAATGATGCTGGCTATGACTGGCATATACAACTCAACCTTGCCCTATGGGCTTACCGCACTAGTATTCATATGCCTACAGGAGCCACCCCTTTTTCCCTAGTCTTTGGAGCTGAGGCCATCTTTCCCATTGAGGTTGGAATTCCTTCTTTACGAGTCTCCCTTAAGGGTTTAACTGATGAGGAGGAGTATAGATAGTCGTGCTTGCACAAGCTGGAGATGCTAGAAGAAAGACGAAAAAATTCCCTCAACCACCTACAAGTGTATCAAAACCGTCTTTATCACAGTTACAATAAGAGAGTCATGGTCAGCAAATTTGACATTGGCGACTTAGTCCTCATGTAGAACCCTACGAACCAGGCTGATAGAGAAAAACCGGGAAAGTTTGAACCAAACTGGTTAGGTCCTTATGTCTTCATATCTTCTTTTGGTTCTAGAGCCTATCAGCTGGCGACTCTAGATGGAGAACAACTGACAGAGCCTATCAATAGTTTACATCTCCTAAAGTTCTACGCATAGCATCAAGAGATCAAGCTGAAAACCGCAAAATACAAAAAAATTAAAAAAATGATAAAAAAAAATCGTTTCCTTCATGAAAACCGAGCAAATAGGCATCTTGGCAGCACCAAAAAAATAGAAAATGACAAAAAATAGTAAAGAAAAATGATTCATCCAACAGTGAAAACCTAGCAAACAGGCGAGCTTTGGATAAGTACCATGGTGAAAACTTGGCAAACAGGTGCCATGCGTACTCAATCACTGCTCCACCATCTACTGTTACTTTCTCTTCCATGGCCTAGGATGAGATACATTTTCTGTCACCACCACATCATTCCCTTTCTTCCATGGTTGATAAAAGGTTGACATTGAGTCCTGGCTACCGTCCATCTGGCACCCCTGGCACATCTCTTTCACGTCCTTTAAAATTGGCTAAGTCTTGGATCTGACTAGGGGAAAATTTTTTGTCATGTAACTACAGTGGATGTCATGCATGGTTTCGAAAATCGCTAAAAAGTCCTTAAAAAAAGACAAAAACATAGCAAATAGTCCTAAAAAGGACAAAAACATGGCAAAAAAGTCCTAAAAAAGACAAAAAACATGGCAAAAAGTCCTAAAAAAGACAAAAACATTGAAAAACGTCCTGAATAAAGCCACAAGTAAATGTCACTACTAGAAATCACAAAAAAAAAAATCCTTCTATCAAATCAATCAGTCTTTGTCATTTGTCTGAACTATGTTATCTCTGTGCACTTGCTACGTAGGCAAGACTCATACTTGAGTCCTCGAGACATTAGGTCAGTCCTTTTAGGTTTGTCAAAATAAATTCATGACACAATCTTTGGTCATCAAGACAAAGTCATTGGTCGTGTAGATTTACGAGGTCTCTGAGTGTATGACGTAGGCAAGGCCATCTGTCGACAAGCCCCCGAGGCCGCACTAGGTCAGTCCACTAGGGTTCATGGCACTACACTGACACACATGTCAAAAGCCTTCAAGGAAAACCATTTTTCCAACTGGGAAAACTCCTAAAACAAATCATGACAATCATTTATTCAAATGAGACAATCACATTAGCATGTCAATCATATCATCATGACAGTATCAACATATGGTCAAAACAAGTCAAACTTTGTCAAAATGAGTCAACTCTTGGTTAGCTTTCAGATGTGTCCTTCTGAAGAATAACCTCTATCATTCATGCCTTAGGATGTGTCCTTCCTAGGCATCATCATTGTCATTCAACATTTTAAGGGATCCTCTTGACATCTAAGGATCACTCCTCTTGACATCAGTAGTCTTCAGATGTGTCCTTTTGAAGAACAAACTATGTCATTTATGCCTTAGGATGTGTCCTTCCTAGGCATCGTCACCGTCCCTATCACTGGCATTTCGAGGGATCCCTTTTGACATTTAGGGATTAATCCTCTTGACATCAACATTATTCAGGATGTGTCCTTCCTGAATTTGGAAATCTTCGACATTTGTCATCTTGACATCATCAAAACCTTGACACCCTGGCATCTTGACATCATCAAACTCGACATGTTGGCATTAAAAAAATGGGTATCCAAAAGCACTTGGAAAACACTTGGCACTTGTCTTTTGAATTTTTATCATGTTATTAGTTTTTTAGTGAGATCCCAATAACAGGATTTAGAGAAGCAATGACGTATCATGAAAATTGACACGCATGATTACTAGTTTCTTAGCAAAGTCCTGATTCTGGGATTTAGAAAAACAACGACGTATCATGATAAGGGCTCTATTTTTTTTATTATGGAAATAATGCTGCTAGTTTCTCAAGGATGTCCTGGAAACAGGATTTAGAGAAGCAACGACGTTTCATGAATTGTCCTTTTGGTCTTTTTCTGCTTGTGGTTGATTAGGAAAAAAGGACTAGGGCAATCACGCTCTTAGTTTGAGTCATGATCATCATTTTATGTGACTGCTTGTCTTATGTGATGGTACAACCTTACACACCTTGATCTATGACATATCATGGTGTTTGTTGGCCATTACAACAGTTTTCCTAATGATGATTAAGAGTAATAAATATTAAAAGTCCTATGGTAAAGTTTTGAAGGATTCGGTCTAGGAACTAACATGCATCTCCTTTGGTTTGGTCATCTTCTCTCATCAGTCTGGTCATCTTCTCTCGTCCATCTCATGATGATATCTTGTGACATACAAAAACATAAGTGCATACATGATCATATAAAACATTGCATTAGGTCCATACATACATCATCCATAGCATTAAAATCATATACATTTCATTGCATATTGCGTTCATATTATCATAAACATGACATCCATTCAAATAAATACATTATGCATATCATTATCGCCATCATCAAAAAACCAAAATAACATATAAATAAGCATGACATCATATCATAAGAAAGCATCATAGAACATACATAATACCACCATCCATCATAAATCAACATCATGCATAAGGCATCACATCACATATATCATAATGCATAAATCAAATAACAGCGTATAACACACATATAGGCCACATCAAAACTACATCATCATATAAATATCATCTCAAAAATGTACAATGTCATAGGATAGAGTCAACAAATATCCCAAAAATGGAGCTCGCAGGCTCAATGGTCTATACATAATGTGTCATAATAATAAATATGCCCCTAGGGTAGACTCTCATCATCCCCTCGTGGTGAAGAGTGTGGCGGCTAGAGCTCTGTGACTGGAACTGAAATGATGGGTGGACTTGTAGCAACCTCTATCTGTGCAACCAATGGAACTGACACTGATGGCATCATCTCTACGGTAATAGACACCTGTGATGTCATTGTGGCCTAGCTCTAAGAAGAAGGATCTACCACTAGTGGCTGCCTCTGTATTGACCTCTGCACTGAACCAGTGGACCCATGACTGTGGCTCAAATGATGACTCGAGGCATGCCTATGAGAGTGGTGGGAGTTGTGCTCTGATGTGTGCCCTGATGAGGTAGACCTTCCTACACTCGTGTGACTCCTGCTACTGCTCCCACTCCCTAATCGATGGCCACTACATGTCCTCATCTATGATTGCGACAATGTAGGATCTCATCGCTCAGGAGGCACTGCCTACTCATATAATGTCATGTATTGTCCCAACCTCGTGCTCACCCTAGCCAGCTCATAAGCCATATCCCTAGAAGGCCCTGTACTGAGCGCTGCAAACTCGACACACCACTAAGCTAAGTCATGTTGACGGATCACTGCCTGATCCCGCTCTACCCAAGCTACCTCTAGCTCTGCTTGCAGTGCTCAGAACTATGTAGCACTCTCATCCAGTCTCCTCTGAAGGTCTGCCACCCTCTGGTTTGTCATAGCATCTAGGGGTAATGATGAGGAGGATGGTATCCCCTCCTCTTCCTCCACCATCCTCCATCTCAGAAGTCTCTCAGCCTCATCCATGGCATCATCATCCTCATCGTCATCCTTTGCAACATCCTTCCCACCGACCCCCTCATCTAGAGGCACATCCACATCTACATGCTCCTCCTCCTGTCTCCCCTCCTCCTATCTCTCCACCTCCACCACATCCTCCTCTTGTCTCCCTTCTACCACATCCTCCTCTTGTCTCTCCTCCTTCCCCCTCCTACCTCAGTTGCTCCTCCTCCTCTCTCTCCCCCTCCTTAGCCACCTCTAGGATAGCATCTAGTGCTACTCTCACCACACATGGGCACACCTTCTTGCCCTGTCTCTGACCATCTCTCCTCTATCTCTGGCCATCTCCTCCATCATCCCCATCGTCTCCATCATCTCCACCCCGGCCTCCGTCTCTAACCCCATCCTTGCCTCTGTCCCAACCTCCATCTCTCCCCCAACCTCTATCCTTGCCTCCATCCCTGTCTCCATCCCTCCCCTAGCATCTGCCCCTATCATCATCCCTGCCTCCTCACCTGGCTCTCGGAACACGAGGTATCACTGACCGTCTATCCATAGGTGCTGGCCCATCGAGATCTGTCAGATGCACTGGTCTATGTGCCTGCCACCATAGATCGTAATCTACTATGGTCCCGAGATCTGCAATCCCACCTCTCCATCCCCATGGCTGGGCTCCTAGCCCATCAATTTGCTACTCTGCAAAGGCTACTGGAATGGCTGGCCCCCAAGCATACTCTCGGGAAAATCGAGCGTACTCGGTTGTCCCTACAGGTACACCCTACTGCTCTCTGAATTATCTGAGGACACGTAATGATAGAACATCTCTATGATTAGTTGGCTCTACACTGTCCTACCAATCAAGTATTAATATTGTCTGCATAGGCTGAGATGGTCCACCTCGTCATCCTACTGCTGGCAGTCTCTATACAACCTCCACATAAATGACACCATAGTATCGATCATGTGATGCCACCAACCCATATCTCCCATCTACGTCTATTATAGGGCATCGACATAATAATAGGTGTAGGGCATCCCCTCGGTAGCTGTGGTCTTTGAATGGGTGGTCAAAATATAGCTATGTGCTCCCAAGCCAAAATCATCATCAGTGTGGTCCCATAGGAGATACACTCAGTTTTGCGGTAGACAACCTCGTGCAGCTGGTGGTAGAGTGTGCCCAATAGATAAGGGCCCCGAGCATACATTGTCCTGTCTCATCTCATCCCAACCAGGACCTCTCCCCAGCCAATAGGGAACCCATCTCCCTGACGGTTAGAATCAAAATACCACCAATAAGTGTCGCTGGGAAGGCATCAAAATGAGCATAGTGCTCCATCATGAACTCCCATCGGATCTTGTATCCTTGGATGCCGAGTCCTACACCCTCATCTCGATAGTACGCCTTGAAAATCTACTCGCCATGGCGAGGGTCGTAGATAATCCACTCTCCTTGGATCGACAGTCGTAAAATGCCATACACATCCTCTAGTGAGATGGTCACCTCTCCCATCAACAGGTGGAAGGAACATGTCTCGAAATGCCAATGCTCGCACATCGCAGTCAAAAGTCCCCTATTTGCTCGAATAGCGGGCATAAAGGAAACATAGAACAAACCCAGTGACATCAATCGTCACCACTCTCGCGGGCTGAGCTGATCAGCAAACCAGAATGTTGTCAGTCTGCTCTCTCGCATATAAATAGGGGCAAGCTGTCTCTGCACAAAGGAAAACAATGCATTAGTACCTTCAAGACAACTATCAGTATCATCAAAAGCATTTCAAATTAGAAAAGTATCAAAATCAGCCCTAGTCAAAGAAAAATTGAAATGCATCGCGCTGACTGCAATTGCATCGCAAAACATTGAATGCATCATTTCATACTTCAAATGCATCACAAAATTATAATTGCATCACTCGGTTGCTCAAATGCATCGCATCAGAGCACTTGCATCACGATCTATGACAATTGCGTCATTCCATTCAAATGTGTTGCTATAACAGATGATTACGTCACAAAATGACAATTGCGGCATTCTAAATTTTAAATGCAACTCAAAAAGGCGAATGCGTCACAGTTTTTGTCAAATGTGTTGCAAACCCTCGACCTACCCTAAACTAACCTTGCACTTGCATCGCGACGTATCAAATGCGTCGAATGCGAAGTAGAATGCGGCTTACGCGTACGCATGTACGTCGCAACGCATTTGTTGTTATCCCTAAAACCTAACTTTTGGCATGCAAAATGAAAAAATTACAAAGGGAGTTGGGGGTACATACCACTGGCTCTGAGCCCTCTGGCTACCTGAAAGTCCACACGATCTCGCCGCGATGCTCTGTCACTGAAATCACCATCCTCGTTGCACTCCTTTTCGCTCTGTGCTCTCAAAATTTGCAATGTAAATAGTAAGAATGAATTGAATTTTACCCCTTTGTCAACCTATTTATAAAGTCAAAATGGCATTTGTCAAACTAGGTTATTACTGGAGGCTCATTTGACCAACTTTGACCACCCCCTTGGCTAGCTTAAACATGTCAGAATCCGAAATAGTCTACGCCATCATTTTTCTAGTCATCAAATTGACTTACCGAGACCCTTTCCAAAATTTTCTACCCCTGACCCAAAATTTGAAAATTTTCCCGAGAGGGAATTGATACTCTATACCTTCACTGGAGCAGGGCTTTGACTTATTTTCTTTGTCACAATATGACATGCTACATTATGACAAAGAGGGGCAAAATGTAGACACATAAAAATGACCTAGGCCTGCAAGCTCTATTTTTACCACTTTCGTCCTAGCATAATTATGACATTTAATTATGTCCTTGGCCCACATTCAACTATTAATTAAATAATTCATAATTATTTAATTAATTCATGTCCTTTTATTCTTCATGGTTATTAAATAAATAAATTTTATTTATTTATTAAATACATCATTAATTGTCTAAGTCTTCCCTTAATTAAATAAATTTCTTAATTTATTTAATTACTTTGTTGCATTTATTTCTTCCTGATTATTAAATAAATTATTTATTTATTTAATGTGTCACTAATCCTCATAATTAAATGAATTTTTTAATTTATTTAATTAATTAATCTTATCTTCTAAATTAAATAATTATCTTTAATTATTTAATTGTCAAAATTAATATTCCTCTCATTTTAAACAAATGAAATTATTTAAAATGTCATCACATTCTTAACTAACAGTCCATTTTGATAAATAATCTGAAAATGATTATTTATTATCTCACAAAATCCATATTTTGAATTAATTTAATTCAATATGGTAATATTCCTCCAAAAAATCAAGCAATCGGGCAGATTCTTGATTTTCAAAATTTGATCTTCAGTTCGACTCTTATCTTCCTAATATTTTGAATCTCACAAATTAGGCAGTCTTTATCTTCTTGATTTTTGAAAAATCTTGATTTTCTAATTAATTATCTCATTTATTCTCTACTGCCGATTCAATTTTCTTGGATGACATCTCAACCACTCATTTAAGGATTTTTCCCTAACCCTGATTAGGGATTATCAAATTTAATCTCGTCCTCTAATTTTAGGTCTCTACCGAAGGTCAATCTCGTCCGTCCATTCAAAACGAAATTTTCTATAAAATGTCATTTTCCTCTCATTTTTAGATTACACATCGACACACTTAGGCATTTTACAGACATTGCAACATCTATTATCATATTCTATTTAGTTTTAGCATATTTAGGCATAGACATTTTCAAATTATTTTGTCATAGGCATAGGCATAGACTTTAAAGTAAATCCTTCAAAGCTTGTGTAGGACTTAGGCTTTTATTTTGAGATTGCTCACACGACGGATCTAAGGGCAACACGTCAACCAACAAGTCAGAAGGTGTTACAAAGGTGAATCATGGAGGTCTCGACAATTAGCTGGTATAATCATTTTATTTATGTTCACTTTCATTGTACTTTGTAATTTCTTTGGGTTTCTTATGCATTGTTGATATGCTAACCACTAACCCAACCTAAAAATAACCCCTAGTTACAGTAAGAATAGAATCTGTAGCTAATTGAATGTGTTTCTAAACTACTAGGTTTGTTTAAAAAAAAAAAATCTATTTGGTGAAAATTTAAAATTTCAATGCAGTAGTACTTAAATTTTAGGAAAAAAATAAGAAGTAGGTGTCTGTTTGACCACCCTAACCACAATAAAGTGATAATATTTTTTTATAATATTCTAGATATAAGTAGAGGACTCATGTCCTGATGTGATACATATTTTTTTATAATTTTTTTCAAGTAAATAATTAATTATGATTTTTTTATTACAACTTTTAAAAAATATAAAAAACTTGTATGTCTGACTACATTAACTTGGTTAAAACTTCATGAAATTCAATTTTTATTTTCTTAATCCTATAGTATGTAAAGCATAGAATGTGACACATGTTTTGGACTCAAAAAATGTGATACCGTTTGAGAGTTATAGATGTTTTTTAATTAGTCTATCAATCAAGACTTTAGTCGTAATTTGAATAGAAAATAAATAATAATTACTTATTAAATTCAAAGTAAAGCATACTTTATATTGGTGCAAAGCTGAGAATCTCCTTTAAAAACCCTTTTTCGTTTCATCAATTTTGGGTAAAAAAAAGTCGTCAGCCACATACCCATCATATTGCCACTTTTTGGCCCATCATGATCCTGTGCATATCGATGTGTATTTTTTCTACAATAAATAAAGACACTTTTTACATACATCTTCTTAAAAAGTGTTCAATCTAAACTTACTAATGAATATTCTGACCTTGTAAGATCAAAATGAATCTAATTTTGTGTTAAATCATTATGACACACAAAAGTTTCAATATTCACTTGTAATGTTACTATTATTTCATATTGACTTGCACTTGATTTGATTTTTTTTGTTCAATTATCTAAAGTACATTTCAACTACAATATAAATTTGGCTCTAATTAACTTGAAATTTTATAAATTACATTGTTTATTTTGCAATTATTTAAAATACATTTAAGTTATGGTCTCAAATTGATCATGTTTAATTTGAAACATTACAAATTACACTATTAAAATTAATTCCATTAATAAGGAGGGAATTTGTTAGATAACTCAAAAGAAATATTATATGTTATATATTATATTGTCTAATTTATATATACAAACAATATTATTACTAATTGTTCTATGGACCAATTAAATTATGCCAATTGGTTATTTCATGAAATAAGTGAGCTGAAAACTAAAAATCTGTCTCTTCATAGTAAGCTGGGGGAAATTGAAGCCAAAGTTGCAGGGCTAATTCAGCTCGAAGCGGAGAAGAATACCAATGTGAATGATAACACACAAAAGGACATCACAGTTGAAAATGATATTGAAAAAATTAAAGGAACCATGAAAAAAATTGCTAATCAAAACTGTAGAATTGCCAGACATAACTCTATCATCATCAAAGCCATGTCTGAAAGACTGGAGAAAACCCAGAAGAGAGCTCTGATTTTCGACCTTGATCAGGAGAATGACCAAGATGAGGAAGCATGGATCTCTAAACGAACCAGATCAAGCACGAAAAGAAAAGCCCTGACCACCCCAAATATGACTCAGATCTTTATGGAGGGGGTTCAGGATATGGTGGACCTGGAAGAGGTTGCAGACGAGCTTCTGAATTCTATGAATTACTGTGGCTGGGCCCAACTTTGTCTGTTTGCTGGCCGTTTTATGGTTTTTTTGCGGCTTTTTGTGGCTATCTGCTTAAACTAGTTTTTATCTTTCTAGTAGCTTTTTTGTTTTTCGGACCTCTGTTTTGGTCTTTTCTTGTAATGTTACTCTGTGGTTTTGGGTCCCTGTAAAACCCGTTTATCCTCCTTTTATCAAAAACAATATTATTACTAATTAAAGAGAATTCAAAAAATAAAAAATAAACTAACCTTTGAACATAGAGTGAGAGAAAAGGGGCACAATAGATATAGATATACATGTACAACATCCTATATAAACATATGCATATTTATGTAAACATAAAGACAAAGAGAGCATCATCACCTACTACTTTAATTGGGCTCAAAAATAATATTAAGGACAAATGGATTTAGCTTTAAAATTTCAATGTTTCTTTATCTGAACATGTTATAGAGACAAAAAGTAAAATTCCTATAGATGTTTGCATTTCCCAGATAATATTGTAGGATTTACCTTTTGCAATTAAAGTTGTCTAGTTGATACAAATTTATGGTTTGATCTGGATTAGGATTTCATGTATGATTTAAGGTTATAGTAATACTATAATTAAATGTGTATTGACACATTTTATGTTTAATTGTTATTGTAGATAAGTCTCTTCTAAATTAGGTTAATGAAAGTTGCACACAAAACCCAGTATACCTTAACATTTGTTCAAACATTTTATCTTTATAAACAAAATCATCCGACACAATCCAAAATTTTGTTTCTTTACACAAGTATCACTACATTTTTAGAAAAAATAACATCTTTATTCTTCTACATTTTATGTTTTATGTTATATATATATATATATATATATATATATATATATATATATATATATATATATATATATATATATATATATATTCCCATTCCATTTTTATGGTATATTATATAATTCTTAATGTTTGTGCATATTTATATGTTGTAGAGACAATTTACCTTTCCATATTTATATTTGTACATATCTATATTTTTATTTTATGTATTGTATTTTCTTGTCCCATTTCTATCATATATTGTGTAATTCTTAATGCTTGTACATATATGTGATCCCATAATAGTGGTTTACAATTTTTGGCCAAACTGGACACTTAAATTATTATTTTTAACTAAATCTTCACATTCGGGCACGTATAGCGGCTAAACTGTGAGGAATTTGAAGATGGTGCAAACTAGAGTCTCATCAAATTTTGTCTGTAGATTCTAAAAATATTTTTTTCAAAATTTTTGGAATCAAATTGCACTTCTTTTTCCATCTCCCACGAAAATAATTTTTTTAGAAAACAACATTTTTAAAAGTGGCCTTGCTATAGCATAACGTTTTTTTCCATGAAGGATAAAATTCTAATTCTTTCAAATTTAGATTTTTAACTCTGATATCTAGTGCTTCCACTTGGTTAGATAGTTTTTATTGAATATTTTTTCCTTAATCAAGTTTCAAAGTCAAACGAATTACAATTCAAACATAGTACAACTATAATAACTAACTTTTTTTGTATATGTCAAAATTTTATTTTATTTTTTTTGTTGGATCAAGGACTTCAATATCTGGTGCACTCATATTTTTCAAATTTTTTTGATAATCTTCTATTTTTCCACATATGAAGAACAAAGAAATTCATTTTCGATGAAAAACATATGTTTAATAAAACTTAAAAAACAAATACATAACAAAACCAAAACATATTAAAATTATATTCATTGGATAGCTTGTTCTAAGGAATACCATAATCATTTGAAATAAATTTTAAATGAATTCATTTGATCCCCCAAAATCTAAATAAAAAGTGATTTTTTATCAGCATTTTGATAGGTGTAAAGGAGACGCATTTATAGGTATGGTTTAAAACTAGCGAGGTTCTATCCAAGGGGGTTTGATCTAAGGTGATTTGATCAAAATCTCTTCAATTGGAATCCTTAAAATGGAACTTTTTAAGGCTTAAATCATTATATTTTCTAAAAATATGCGATTTCAGCTAAAATTCGTTCCTCTCAGGAATTGTAAACCACTATTAAAAATTAAAACCATCTTTCCCTTAAAATAATTTCTTCTAGAGACAATTTACCTTTTACAATTTTGAAGCCAATTTCATTTACTAGAATTTAACTTGAGGATACCAAGCCTAATTTTTTGTAAAACCTAATTGTCATATTTAAACTTGCTCAGAGGCCAATTTCTTACAGTAAATCCCAACAACATTATGACAACGTTAACTACAAATTCCATTGTCATTATTCTTGTAGGAATATCTATTCTAGACCTTGTTTTATAGGTTACATCTATGGAATCCATTGAAAAATCTCATTCTACACTTGTGAAATATTGAATTAAGCTTTCTGATGCTTTACACACACATCATGCTTTGCTTCCTGATGAATTTAATGATCTTGTTTTGGAGGAGGCTTTAGTCAACAATTCTATTATTCTACTAAAACAATATGTGTGATCAAAAATAATATGCGTAAATGAATTGAAATAAAATACTATTTAAGCACACCGATAAGACATTGTATCAAAACAGAGCAAAAGAAGTAAGTAAATGCAAACTCAATATTTTGTTTCGATTGTCGTCCTATCATCCTCTATCTTTAGTGTTTTTGTCGATTCCAGCTTTTGTTCTCAGATTGTAGGCTAGGCTCAACATACTGTCTTCCTAAAGAACGAGATTCAAATGTGATGCATGATGCAAGATTTAAGCTATGATATGGAATAAGACTAATATGCTTGAAATAACCATGATACTATGATAAATGAATACTAAATGGATTAAATGCATGAACTCTAATTAATTGCCTATTATCAATGCTTGGATTCACACAAGTATTTATAGAGTTTTTCAAATGATTTTGATTGGCTGTCTTGATTTGATGGTTGTGATGATTCCTGGCAGATCGAATGGCTGAAGAAAGATGAAACTGAAGAGAAAATAGAAGAAAACCTGAAAACAAGATTTTTCTATTTTTATGAAAGAGGGAAAAAGATAAGAAGATAAGAAATCATATTTCTTTAAAAGAATAAAAGAAAGATTAAAAGCTGATAAATAATGAATTAAAAATTCAATTATTTATTTGTGGATGACATTCAGCTTTTCTTAATTAAATAAAATATTTAATTAAGCTTTTAAAAGCAGAAGAAAGTTGGTGATAAGAAGAAAGCTTTAATCAAGATTTTTTGAAGAAAGCAGAAGATATCATTTTAAATAAAATATTTAATTATGATACGAGAAGATTTCCCAATCAAATAAAATATCTAATTGTGTTTTTAGAAAGAAAGCATAAGATCCTTTAATTAAATAAGATTTATTTAATTAAATCACTTTAATGAAATTAATTAAATGAAACATTTAATTAATTAGAAGAAGAAATTAAAATAGAGGAAAAAGAGATTTTTAAATTTAATTAAATCAAAAGATTTAATTTACATTTAAACAATGATAATTAATTTAAATAAATAAAATGTATTTATTTAATTAATTAAGTGGACGTATTAAAATAATTAAATAAAATAAATTTATTTAATTATGGAAGAAAAATAAGAAGAATGAACAATATAATTAAATTAACTAAATTTAATCATATGTAGAGGACTTTAGAAAAATTTAATTAAATAATAAATATTTAATTAATAGCTAGGATTATAGACATGACCATTTTTATGCGTATACATTTTGCCCCTCTTTGAAGTGATGTGTGAAATGCATTGCTTCAAAGAAAATAAAAAAATTTGCCCCTGATATGTTTCCAATTTTTTGATGTCGATGATGCCCCCTCGGGAGATAAATCACGGAAGATGATGGTGAGGATGTTAGGGAAACAGTGATTTAGCTCCCGATAGATGGTGTTTATGATGGCCGAGTGAAAAATAATACGGAAATAATGGAAAATGCCATTAACTCCCACCCTAAAAGACCCTTACAAGGTAAAAAGGGGTAAAATGAAGTGTCATTTTCACCCTGCTGCTACAGTAAAAAGTGAGCTCTGATAGTGACCTGGCGAGATGGAGATCCTGTTGCACTGACATAGATTTGGGCGAGCGCACTGATACCAGAGACCAGCTGCGTATGGACCACTGGTGAGTGATTCCAACTATTTTTTTTATTGCAATTTTCGTATTTTGAATCAATTTTTCAAATGTTGTAAATCGGATTTTAGTTTTTCCGCACACTTTAGCGCATCTAGGAAAAGTTTTAGCGCATTCGACAAATTCTCTAGCGCATATAGGAATTTCCGTAGCGCATATAGGAATAGGGTAAAAATTGATCCGTTAGCGCATCCAATAGATAGAGTAGCGCATTTAGGCGAGAATCGGCTAGGTTGATCCTGTAGCGCATCTAGGGCATAGAATTGCGCATCTAGGGCTAGGGTTTTGAAATTGTTAGAGTTGCGCATATGAGAGATAAAGTGGTGCATCCACAAGATAGAATAGCGCATCCCGAGTTTTAGCGCATATAGGAAAAAATTTAGCACTTTTAAGAAAAACTTTAGCGCATTTGGGTTTTAGTGCATATGGGCAACAAAATTGCGCATTTAGGAAATTTTTCACAGAACGCATGTGTTATGAAAAATGATGATTTAAATTGCTTCGTTAGTCAATAGATATACGGATTGTAGTACCATTATGCTGATATGATAGAAAATCTGATAAAGAACTGATAACTTTGCTTCCAAGAAAGAAAACAAAGAGTAGATAGTTGATAACTTTTTGACGAACAACAAAGAGTAAAATGATTGATTGACTTTGTGGTTGATAACTTTGCTTCTCGCGATTGAAAAATAAAGAGTAGATGTTTGATAAATCTGTTTTCTGCGATAGAAACCAAATAGTAAAATGAGGATATAAATTTGCATTCATGATTGAGGTACAAATAGGAAATGATTCGTGTGTTGATAAATTTGCTTTCCTGAAAGAAAAACAAATAGTAAATGATGATAGAGTAGATTGATTTGACATGCAGATAGATAGATGTAGCACTTGATATGGGTCATTGATATGTTTTGTTGGCTAGATAGATCACATGATATGAGTCTGATTTGATGTGTCCTTGTGATGATCAAATAAAATAGGAGGCTTTTAAAAGCCTCCAGATTAGAGAGCGGTTCCCACCATGTTGGGAGCGGATAGGAGAGCTTACACCTGCCGAGTTACAGTTGATAGCGGATTGTGGATTAGGACCTTTGTTGGCCATTCCGTGAGGTATTCAGGCCAACAGGGGGCTATTGACTGCTTTGGCAGAGAGATGGCATTCAGAGCATAACACCTTTCACCTGTCGATGGGTGAGATGAGTGTGACGCCCGAGGATGTATATAGGATTCTAGGGATTCCAGTTGTTGGTGCCCTTGTGGTTTATGACCACAAGGAGATTGGTGGTACTGAGGCGTTACAGCGGATATGTGGTGATCTAAGCATATGTGGTTATTGGATAGACTGGGAGGATTTTAGTAGGTATCTAGCTTTAGTTGCTGTGTTGGCTGCATTTGTCGGAGGCTTCCTTGGACCGGACCATCAGTCAGAGGGATTCGCAGTTGGTTGGGGTAGGATGCTGGAGTGGATGATTACACAGCCATGGAGGTTTGCCTGGGGGAGCTGTGTATTGGCCGACATGTATCATGATCTCCATCAGGTTGTCTACAGAGGGTCCACTAGCTTGGTGAGTGGAGTGACACTTCTACAGATCTGGGCGTGGGAGCACATTGTAGTCATGAGGCCACTTTGTACGAGAGCTAGGCCAGCAGGGAGGCTGTATGTGTATGCATATTCTGGGGCAGTTGTCCAGCAGAAGCTGGGCAAGGTAGGGTATTGGCGACGGGTTTTGGATGACATCGATGCAGTGATATGGAGACCCTACACGGATTGTGAGGCATGGGCGACTGATCACCTAGAGATGCCTTTTTTTTGCATACCACGATATCTGATAGGGAGGATGCCCTTTATTATTGAGAGATTTCTGGCATTACGGGTCCTTAGATAGTTTAGATTCACCCAGGGGATGCCCCAAGGTGTTGCTCATTATGGGCGGCACAAGGGGGATCCAGGATGGGGACCATGCATTGGATATCAGGCAGCCTATACAAAGTATTCTAGCTTACAGCTCGAGGTATGGACTGACAGGCCAGAGGTGCAGGATGCAAGGATGACAGATGATTATGCACAGTATTTTCATATGCATCCATTTCCATGATTTACAGTACCAGATGAGCCACGGGCGATTGGGGTAGTGCCACAGCCAGGAGCAGGGATACAGGGGGATGTGGCTGGTGGAGAGCAGGCTATGGGCGGAGGAGAGGAGGGAGAGGAGGAGGAAGGAGAGGAGAGTGAGGAGAGAGGAGATGGAGGGGAGGAGGATAGCTCAGATGACGAGGATGATGGGGATGATGGGGATGAGGAGAGACAGCAGAGGTTGGACAGTCTGGGTAGAGCACAGATTCTTCGGTGAACCAGATCCGGTGGCAGACCTCGGACAGTGATTTGGGTGTCATCCTCATCTCAGCAGGCATAGATAGATGTATTGCAGGGTCAGGTCAGACTTTTCAGGGGCAGCAGGCACAGCTACAGAGTCAGTTAGCTCAGGCTCAAAGTGTTATAGTGCAGTTATAGGCACAGGTTGCACAGGCCCAGACATAGGCACAGGTACATGCACAGGCACATGCACAGGTACAGGTACAGATGCCCGCCCCTGATTCCTAGGTGGTACAGTTAGTAGCAGAGAGGGATGATCTTAGACGACGGGCACTGGAGGTCGAGGGTGTGGCTCAAAGGCTTATGGGTATCGTAGAGAGTACCTCATTATGGGAGGCCATTGCAGAGGGATTTGAGGCAGCCAGAGAGGCTGAGTATTACAGAGTTCGATATGAGGAGCTATGCCCTCCCAAGCGGCGAGAGCCTTATCCCCGATCACGGACATCAACACATGGCAGAGAGGTTACAGGGCCCTGACGGGATCCTGATGCAGGTACGAGTGGCAGGCCGCCTCCTTCCGGACTAGCTCCTTCAGGGGCATCTACCAGCTAGTGTTTGGGACTGATATATTTTGCACATATGCAGGGCATGTATATTGAGTTTTGATCATGTCTTATGTATTATGTTTTGAACCCTTTAGCTTCATTGGACATTTGACACTTGTATTATTTTGATGAGTGATGATATGCAGCGGCGATGTTTTTGATGATGATATGTTTATGCATTTTGTGATGTGATATGGATGTTACCTTTATGCATGTATGATATGAGATGAATTTTGGATATGTTTTTATTATATTTGCGGACTAATCTTATGATGCAGGATGGTTTAATGATATGATGCAAATGGATGATGTTGATGTAATGATTTGTGATGATGTAGATATGAGTTTGTTGATTTGTTGAATTTTTGGTGCAAATGCATAGGTGGATAATATGAAATGAACATGATAGATAGTGAATGTGATACAAATGATGATAATGATATATGTGGTAATGGTAATGTGATGATAATGAGATGATGATGACAAATAACAAATGATAATTGATAATGATAAAATGATAAAATGATAAATGAAAATGGTAATAATAACGATAATGATAAATGATAGTGATGATAATGAATGAATGAATGACATGGTAAATTAATGATGATAAAAAATGAATGAATGACATGGTAAAATGATTATGACAATGATGAAGATGAAATGAATGATAAAATAAAATGAATGAAATGATACATGATAAATGAGAATGATAACGATAAATGATAATGATAAAAATGAAGTGATAAAATGAATGAAATGATAAATGATAATGATAAAGATGAAGTGATAAAATGAATGAAATGATAAATGATAAATGAGAATGAAGGATAAATGATAATGATAAAAATGAAGTGATAAAATGAATGAAATGATAAATTGATAAATGAGAATGAAGGATAAATAATAATGATAAAAATGAAGTGATAAAATGAATGAAATGATGAATTGATGAGAAAAATGAATCAACTGTCCAAATGTCCTCCACAAAAAGCTCAGAACTACATGACAACCGTTAATGCTTTCATTCCACTTTTCAAAATATTGAGGTAAATCCAATATGCAGATATATACAATGATCTAATAAATATGCAACTAAATGAAACTAACCAGTTTGTTGAGCTTGTTATAAGCCTTCTTGAATCATCATAGAACGTTTTAGAATGTTGGAAGTATGTACAAGCATCAGAGGGGAAATTAGCGCCAATGATGACCAGAGTACAACTTTCATGAATTTTGATATAGCAAGTGAACACAAGCATCGAGGTATAATTGAACCGAGATGACCTAAGCATTTCTTGCATAAACAGACAAAGATTAACCACCTTTCTGATGCAAATGTGGAACTGTCATCGATGATATTGCTTTGGTCATCATGTCCTATGACATATTTGCATCAGATTGACCGTTAATCTCAAGACAACAGACAAAGAAAAATCATTCTCGTTCCTTGCCACTCTAGTTCAGTACATCATTGAGTGTGCTCCAGAGTAATGATATCGAAAATCAAACAATCTTTTGTCAAACTTGTAATACTTTTATTTCATACATTATTCAAATTTTTGGATCATCCAATAGACAATGATATGGTATCTGCTGAAAAGTGTTTCATGATAAGGCTTGATGATCGAATAATGTTTCACGTGAGTTGATTGTTGGCATGATCGGATCCTATGTCCTAGTCTAGCTGTGTTAGTATGCTCTGAAAGTGAAGTGCCCCCAGTTGAGTTTTTGCCCCGTTTATTGACACAACTTGCTGAAAGGAATATGTACAATAGTCAAGCCATGGTAAAACATTTTATCACTCTAGGAAAAATGACGGTAGGATGATGTGATTATAACCCTAAGATGTGGAAAAGGATGCGGAATGAAGAAAAGCTAAAAAGCCAAAGTGCAAAAATGGGAACTAATAGATGGAGGGGTACAGATAGCGTCTATTTGCCAGATTTTCACTTTCTGTATTTATTGCATTTTTCTGATTTCTTTTTGATTTTTTTTTGTATTTTTCTATCAATAGACTGCCTATTTTCCAGGTTTTCACCCTATGACCTTTTTTTGATTTTTTTTTATTTTTCTGTTAGTAGACTGCCTGTTTGCCAGGTTTTCACCCTATGACATTTTTTTGATTTTTTTGTATTTTTCTTTTGAAATGTTTTGATTTTTTCAAGACTTTTTCTGCTGTTTTTGTATTTCTTCAGGACTTTTTCTGCTGTTTGTGTACTTCTTCAAGACTTTTTCTGCTATTTTTGTATTGCTTTAGGACTTTTTCTGCTGTTTTTGTATTTCTTCAGGACTTTTTTTGCTGTTTTTGTATTTCTTCAGGACTTTTTCTGCTGTTTTTGTATTTCTTCAGGACTTTTTTTGCTGTTTTTGTGTTTCTTCAGGACTTTTTCTACCTTAAACATAGTATTTCTTAAGATGCATACTATTGATGGGTTCATCAAACAGGTCTCCTTCTGGCGTTGATAACTTGTATGCTCCCGAACCGTATACTGCAATAACCACGTAAGGGCCTAGCCAATTTGGTTCAAACTTTCCTTTCTTTTCTCTGTCTTGTTGATTACGTGGGTTCTCTTTCAGAACTAGATCCCCCACCTGAAAGGTACGTGGCTTTACTTTGTGATTATAGCTGCGAAACATCATCTATTGGTATGCTTTCAAATGGTCAGCTGCTCTCTGTCGCTTTTCATCTAGAAGTTCCAACTCTTGTAGTCGGGAAACTCTGTATTCATCATATGTTATGAGACCTTTTAGTGATACCCTTAGTGAAGGGATTTCAACTTCTAAAGGCAATATGGCTTCTGCTCCATAGACAAGGGCAAAAGGTGTTGCTCCTGTCGGCGTTCGGACACTAGTTCTATAAGCCCACAAGGCGGGATTGAGTTGAACATGCCAATCCTTCCCTGAGTCATTGACAGTCTTCTTCAAAATCTTTAGTATAGTCTTGTTTGAGGCCTCTGCTTGGCCATTCCCTTGTGGATAGTAAGGCATTGAATATCTGTGCTGGATATGGAATCTTTCATAAAGTTCATCAACATCCTGATTCTTGAAAGGTTGACCATTATATGTAATAATAGCATTAGGAATACCATATCGACAAATAATGTAGTTGAGTATGAAGGATGAAATTTGTTTTCCGGTGACTTTAGAGAGAGGTACTGCCTCAATCCACTTAGTGAAATATTCTATCACTGTGATGATGAACTTATGCCCATTTGAGGATGAAGGATGAATTTTCCCTACTAGATCTAACCCCCATTGAGAAAATGGCCAAGTTGGTGTGAATGAGTGAAGTTCTTGTGCAGGAGCATGAATAAGATTCCCATGAATCTGACATTTTGAGCATGTTTTAACAAAAGTGAATGATTCCCTCTCCATTGTAGGCTAGTAGTAACCCATTCTAATCAATTTCTTGGATAAGGTTAGTCCACTCAAATGAGTACCACAAATGCCCCCATGAACTTCTTGTAAAGCTTTGTCGGATTCATCACGTTCAAGACATCTAAGTAAAGTACCATCAAGACCATGGCGATAAAGGGTATCAGCGATAAGGGTATATCGAGAAGATTGTCGGATAAAGTTACATTTTTGGTTGCGGGATAAGTCAGGCGGTAAAGTGTCATCTTTTAGGTAGGCATAAATCTTACCATACCAAGGTGAATCGAATCCTACTAAGTGGCAGATAATTTGGCTTTCAGGTGTGTCATAGGCAGGTGTAAATAATTGTTCCACCAGAAATTCATAGCGAGTCTATTTTTCTAGGAGTTGTACCAATGAGGCAATCGTAGCCATAGCGTCAGCCGCTTTGTTATCAATCCTTGGAATTTGTGTGAACTGAATGTCCACAAAGTACTTTTTGAAGTCATCAATCATCTTTTTGTATGGCAACAACTTGTCATCTTTAGTCTGATAATCATCATTGATTTGATTAATAACTAGTTGTGAGTCACCATAAACTTGTAGCTCGATAATCCTCCATTCCAATGTTGTCTTTAGTCCAGTGATGAGTGCTTCATATTCGGTTATGTTGTTGGTGCATGGAAACATTAGCCTATATGACTGAGGAATGGTATGTCCTTGAGGGGTGACAAAGAGAATGCCTGCCCCTAATCCATGTTGAGTAAAGGAACCATCGAAGTATAAGGACCATAGCTGCTTAGAGTCTGCCACGAAAACATTAGCATCTAGAAATTCAATGTGTAAGGGGTGCTTTGATTGTAGAGGAGCATATGCTAGTTGATCAACAATAACTTGTCCCTTGATTGCTTTGCGATCGACATATTGGATGTCAAACTCACTCAAAATCATGACCCATTTTGCTAACCTTCCTGTTAGTGATGCTTTACTTAGTAGATACTTGAGTGGATCAATTTTTGAAATAAGATTGATTGTATGAGTTAGCATGTAATGTCTGAATTTATGTGAGGCAAAAACTACTGCTAAACAAGCCTTCTCAATGAAAGTGTAGTTAAGTTCATGACTTGTCAGTGTTCTGCTAATGTAATAGATTGCACGTTCTTTTCCTTCACGGTCTTCTTGTGCTAATAATGCCCCCAAGGATGTCTTGGTTGCAGCAATATACAAGATCAGTGGTTTGTCCAGATTTGGTGGTACGAGAACCGGTGGGTTTATCAGGTACTGCTTGATTTGTTGAAATGCCATTTCACATTTGTCATCCCAACTAAAAGGAACATTCTTATGTAGGAGATGTGTGAACGGTAAAATTTTGTCAGCCAATTATGCAATGAATCTTCTGATGGATTGAAGTCGCCCTTGTAAGGATCTCAATTGATTGATGTTCTTTGGAGGAGGCATCTTCACGATTACCTGAACTTTAGCAGGATCTACTTCAATTCCCTTTTCTGAAACGATATATCCTAAAAGTTTTCCAGACGTGACCCCAAAAACACATTTCTTAGGATCTAGGCAAACCTTGAATTTTTCTAATCTGGTAAATATTTTTGATAGTATTTCTAGGTGTCCTTCTCTGGTGTATGATTTTGCCAATATGTCATCCACATAATCTTCCATGAATGTGTGCATCATGTCATAAAAGATCATAGTCATAGCTCTTTGATAAGTAGCTCCAGCATTCTTTAGACCGAAAGGCATGACATTCCAACAATATGTTCCCCACGGATGAGTGAAAGCTGTTTTCTCTTGGTCTTCTGGTGCAATCTTGATTTGGTTGTAACTAGAGAAACCATCCATTAATGAATACATGGCATGGCTAGCTATCAAATCAACTATAGTGTTGATGCTTGGAAGCAGAAAGTCATCCTTTGGGCAAGCTTTGTTAAGATCTCTAAAATCAGTGCATACTCTAATGCGTTTATTTGGCTTTGCTACTGGTACAATATTGGAGATCCATTCTGCATAGGCAATTGATCTTATAAAGCCTGCATCGAGGAGCTTCTTGAGTTCTTCTTTAACCAGTAGTGCCACATGAGGGTTCATCTTTCTGAGTTTTTGTTTTACTAGTTTAGCTCATGGTCTAATAGACAAATGATGCATTATGAGATCCGGATCAAGACCTGGCATGTCTGCGTATGACCAAGCAAAATTGACTTGATTTTCTTTGAGAAAGTTCATGAAATCTGGGATTTCTTTATCTGTCATTGATTCAGCTACCTGTAGAATCCTTGGATTATTTGTAGTTGCAATATTGATTTCCTTTGTAGGCTCGATCAAGATGGACGATCGCTCATGATAGTGCTTCGGGAGAGTGTCAAGAATCCCATCAGCTGGTGCCTTAAAAAGGTTTTCACCATCTGATATGCTCTTTATTTTATCTTTTGTTTGATCTAGTACTTCTAGATTCTAGTTTTCACCACTAGATCATTTTTCTTTATTTTTATTTTCGCAGCTAGGAGACTTGACACTCTCCTGATTAAAGACTTCATACTGAAAATCGCTAGTGGAACAATTATTTACATCATCTGCGGAAAGGAAGTTTATGATAGCTTCGTCATTTGGAAAAATAGGTATATCAATAGGTTTGGTTAGATCCCAGTCAATGAGATCAGGATGGATTAAAGGTAACAAGTCATTTGGTCGTGTGAAATCAGTGATGGTTAGGGTCAAGACAGAGTTATCGGTAGGATCCGAGGTATGCGGTAGGTCAATGATGGTACTATTCTCCTGATAGTCTTGTTCATTAAACTTTGACTCAGTATCACTAGACTCATAGTTGTTTTGTGGTTAAGATTCTTGTGGTTGGGACCCTGAACCTTCTCCTTTGATTAAAGTGGGTGTATACTTGTGTATGACATCTACCTCTTTGTCTCTCCAAAATTCATCATCGTGGATGGTATCCCATTCATATTCAGCAGAATCTGTATCAGAGTTATTTTCTATGAACTTCAGGATTGATGCCAAACATGCCTCTTTCTTATCAGAACCTTCTTGTAGTGTAAAAACATTACCCTGTGATTGGTTGGATGGGGTAGCGTCATAGCCTAGTCCATTTTTATCATATGCAGCAAGCCCTGGAAGATGGATAGGCTCAACTACGCCTTCTTTTCTTTTTCCAAGAGGACCATTGTCATATCCCATCTTTTGCATGATGGAATATCCTTTCCCATATCTGTCAGTTGGTAAGGTGACATTTAGAACTATTTCATCTTCATCCTTATAAAGCCAATTCAGAATTGCTATATCTTCAAGATCCCCCATAGGGAATTTCTCTTTGATAAATTGTCCATTGAACTTGGTAGTTGGTTCTGTTTGTAGTTGTACTGATGTTGATGCTACTGATATCTGTTGTGTAATAGAAGGTTGTCCATGTGATCGAGGTGATGTAGGTAGATTAGCAAGACAAAGAGAATATTCCCCAACTCCACTTTCCTTAAACTGCAGTTTCTTGTCAAAGCTTCTAGCTAATTGACTGATGTGTGGATCATTCTTAGGAGAAGTATTAGCAAGTGCTTCTCGATTGTTTGGAACCAAAGTATCCTGACTAGTTTTGACATTGGCACAAGTTTGGATGTTAGAATTATCTGCTGATATAGTGATTTCCTGTCCGTCATATGGAAACTTAAGACATTGATGGTAAGTGGATGGAACAAATTGCATTTCATGAATCCACGGACGACCCAACAAGATGTTGTATGCAAGATCCCGGTCTAAGACTTGACAAAAGGTATTTTTGATAACAGGGCCCACTCTGATTGGTAGCATGATTAGACCTTTAGACGTTCTTTCCTCATCATCATAGGCTTTTATAGTAATCTTCCTTCTAGGATCAATGGAGTCCTCTGAAAATCCTAAAGCTTGAACCATCTTCAAGGTACATATATTTAAACCAGCCCCTCCATCTATTGGGACACGTTTAACACGAAATTTATGGATCATGACCTCTAAGTATAATGATGAATTGTGGGGATGAGTCATGAAAACATCATCTTTGTTAGAGAATGAAAGACATGTGGGTGAGGACAAATGTCCTACCATGGCTTGAAATCAGTTCACATCCAAATCCGTGGATACAGTTGTTTCAAAAAGGGCTTTGCCTAAAATTTCCTTATGTGCAGGGGAAATCTTTAGAAGTTCTAAAATGGAGATTTGGGCCGGAGTTTTTTGAAGTTGGTTGACTAAGTCATATTGATGTTGAGAGAAGGTCTCAGTGGATTTCGAAGAGGCACCTTTCAAGACAACTTTAGCTTGCGCTCTTGTTGTGACATTAACTTGTCCATTGTCTACTTTCTCCTTGATTTTTATAACGTTGATTCGCTCATCGTCCGTATAGAGGTGACGGATTACATTGTTATCGAGTTGGTTCACATTTTTGTCTGAAGACTCTCCCTTTTGATAATTCAGTAAAGGGTTGCGAAATGCTTGGTGATCTTCATTGGATTTTTGTTGTCCTTCTACTGTGATAATGCCCTTGTCAATTAGGTCTTGAATAGCATGCTTCAAAGCTTGACAGTTGTTTGTACGATGACCTCTGCACCTATGGTAGTCACAAAAATAAGCTTCATTCCATGATGGAGGTTTTACACTAGGTTCATAATTACATTGCGGTGGTAACATAAGGACATTCTTTTCCATAACCTCTTTGAAAGCAGATTCCAAGGATTGTCCTAGTGGAGTGAAAGTTCTTCTATTAGAGAAGAATGAAAAGTGTTGTGGGTTCATGTTTGAGGTATTCCCTAAAGTGTTGTTGTTGTTGTTCCCATGATAGTTTTGGTTGTTGACTGTCCCCTGATTGTTGTTTGTTGGAGGAGGAAAATTGTTTCCTTGATTCGTGACTGAATTGACATTGTTGTAATTATTGTTACGAGTAGTATTGGGAGCACTCAGAACAAACGACTTAGATGTGACATGATTTGCATCTACAACACCATCGTTTACAATGTTTTTGTTGCGAGTCAAAAATTTAGACTTGTCTTGATTGTTGTGATGGTTGGATGAGCTAGGATTATCCCTGTCAAGTTTTATTGTCCCTCTTTTGACCAAAGCACTTTCGATGGTGATGGCATCCTCAATCAATTTCTCAAAGGAGGGTGGACAATGTAGATTTAAGCAATAGCTCATTTATGAGTTGAGGCTATTGATGAAAGTAACAATTTTTTCCTTTTCAGGAACATCCCATGGGTACCTAGCGAACATTCTTCTCCATCTTTGAAGAAAGGTAGTGAAAGGTTCACCAGGTTTTGGCGCAACTTTGCAAAGATCAATCATGGTGATTTGGTGTTGAATGTTGTAGGCATATTGTGCTATAAACAAATTGATCAATTCCTTGAATGTTTGAACAGGAGGTGTAATCTTAGATAACCATTCCATAGAGTTAACTCCAAGGCTCCGAGGGAATAATCGCAATAAATAAGTATCCTCGTGGGAAAATTCTAATGTCATGTTTTGAAAGTCTCTAACGTGGTCAATTGGATCTGATTTCCCATTATACCTATCAAATTTGGGAATTTCACAATGTTTAGGAAATGGAATCATGTTGAGACTTCTATCAAAAGGATAAGGACATATGTCATCAAGAGTGTATTTCTTTGTTGTGGTCCCTCCTTGTAACTCTTTGATCTGTCCTTGGAGTGCCTTAAACTGTTGTGTAAGAGTAGTAAAATCAGATGGGGATGTTTCTTCTTCTTTGCTCTTTAACTTCTCAATATCAAAATACTTAGGCAGTTTAGCTCCTTGATCAGCTAAGAAGAGAAAATACTTTTCTTTGTCATGTTGAAGAATCTTTTCAAGGGCTTTAAGAAACTTGGGGTCTTGTTCAACCTCTCTAATATGAATTTCTTGCTCATCATCACTATCTACGGGAGTTTTGTTCATGTCTTTGTTCTTATGAGACAAAATTTCCTCTCTATCAGCCATATTGTCGTCACTGAAAAGAGGATTGCGACTCACACTAAAAAGAGGACTATCACATTCACCTTCTTCTTGAATGTTGTGGGTGGGAGTTTCCTGTTGAGATGTTTCTCCTAGTTTGTTGTGTTGAGATCTTGTAAAAATAGGCATATGTAAGTGATCCTATGATATGATTGAAGGTCACTGAAGGATTTGATTAGGATGCGTCGAATATTCAATTGAAGGTTGTGGTATATTCTCAAACTCAAGAGGTTGATTAAGATTGTGATGTTGAGATAACGCTAATCTTTGATAATAAGCTTGAGTAGCCAAAGGTTCTACAGCATAATCGTTAGTGAATATTCTAATGTAGTCTTGGTATCTATGGAGAAATGTACGATAATGGAGCAAGACGTCTCGACTCTTATACAAAAATTCCCTGCGGTCTAAAGTCTTTATATAACTTAAGTTCATTTTGGGTTTCTTGATCTTATTGAAGACTGATTTCTTAGCGAACTTGGTTGATTTCCACTTTCTCAACATGGGAGAGAGATCTCAGAGATTCGAGTCTGTGTAAAAAAATTTGACAGAAATTTAGAAGCGCTATTTTGTTTCCTAAATGCGCTGCAGAAAGAGGTATATGCACTGGAGAAAGAGTCAAATGCACTGCAAAATACCTCAAATGCATAGAGATAGAGAACAGATGTGCTAAAACAGTTCCTAAATGCTCTGAAAAATGTCTCAGATGTGCTGAACTAGCTAGTGGATGCGCCAGAACAGAGTCTAAATGCACTGCAGTTTTTCCTATATGCAAAACAATTTTCTAAAGATAGTTTTTTGACCAGTTTCAACTGAAGTTTTTCATGTTCATTTTGGATGATCCTTTATCTGAATTAATGTTTTTGAAAGCACAACAAATAGTCTGATTTAAGTTGATCATAACCAAGCATAGAATAAGACAAGCACAACCTAGGTTAGGCCAGGATAATATCCGCTAGATTCCACATGGGTTTCCCCAACCGCATATCAGTAGCATGTGAATTCAGAAGCTTGGCTGCACGGGCTCCCCCTTACACTGCACTCTCTTCTCAAGTCAACCAAGCTTCCAACCCCCATGAAACTCCCATGGCAAGCTGATTACGTCTACTACAGACTGCAAAAGTGTGGAAGGCTTCACACCGACCGGTGCTGGACTAGCAGATAGAAGGTTTTTGGCTTTTGTAAACAATGGTATTTAGTTCGGGACCCCCGTTCGAGTGGCCATACATGGGGCAAGAGATTAATCACCATTAAGGTGGCACTCCAGCCTGAAGAGGTTAAGCTCAAGAGGGTTTAAGGGAGTACAACTCTGTCTGTATGACACATCCGCACAAGCAACCTTAGGTTTTCCCTTAAGATTTACATTTATATACCGGTTAGGGGTAGCTTGGCTTTAGCTCCGTTGCCGGTTTGAGTCGCGTTGGGGTGATGAAATCCCCAGGAAAGCCCAATTTCTAGAGTCAATAACCTTTTCTCTTGCACCCATGATCGCACAAGTGCACAAGGGGAGAGGATACTTTGATTATCAAGTCAGGGTTACACAGGGAAAAGTGGGTCTGGTTTTCTGATCACCTAGTTTACACAGGGTGAGAGCATAATCACCTACCACTTTCAAGCATAGTCAAGAAGAGTAGACAGGTTCATTTTAGGTGCACCAAAATCAAAAGTGATTTAATCTAGAAGTGAAGATTTTGCTTCACAACAGACATGGGGTTCATTTTAACTGCATGATAAAGGTGTGGTGGCTATCCTAGATTGATTCATTTTAAATCCAACAAGAAAGAAAGAAAAAAATTATGTCTGTGAAAGGCGTCAGACTCAGAATCCCTGTTACAACTCAGATGCGAAACTCTGTCACCCAGATGCGTGAAAATAGAACCCAAATGCACAACTCTGTTACCCAGATGCGCGAAAACAAAACCCAAATGCACAACTCTATTACCCAGATGCGCGAAAACAGAACCTATATGCTCTAATCTAAATGCAATTTTTTTTTTAAATTTTTCTGAAACATATTTGAATGCGCTAAAGAAAGTCCTATATGCGGTAACTAAACCCCTATATGCTCTGCAGAAATGCCCAGATGCGCCACTCTGTTTCCTAGATGCACTGCACAAATGCCCAGATGCGCCGAAACAGTCTTTCAAATGCGCCAAAGTACCTGCAAAAAGAAATTTTTTTGATCTTCCAGATGCACTTTTGGATGTCAGAAAACCTGCAAGTAAACCTACAAGAAAAACCTGCAAGAAAGAAGTCTAAAATAGGGGCATGGGCCCCACGGTGGGCACCATTTAATGTGTGATAAAAAATAATATGCATAAATGAATTGAAATAAAATACTATTTAAGCACACCGATAAGACATTGTATCAAAATAGAGCATAAGAAGTAAGTAAATGCAAACTCAATATTCTATTTCGATTGTCATCCTATCGTCCTCTATCTTTAGTGTTTTTGTCGATTCCAACTTTTGTTCTCAAATTGTAGGCTAGGCTCAACAAACTGTCTTCCTAAAGAACGAGATTCAAATGTGATGCATGATGCAAGATTTAAGCTATGATATGGAATAAGACTAATATGCTTGAAATAACCATGATGCTATGATAAATGAATACTAAATGGATTAAATGCATGAACTCTAATTAATTGCCTATTATCAATGCTTGGATTCACACAGATATTTATAGAGTTTTTCAAATGATTTTGATTGGCTGTCTTGATTTGACAGTTGTGATAATTCCTGGCAGATCGAATGGTTGAAGAAAGATTAAACTGAAGAGAAAATAGAAGAAAACTTGAAAACAAGATTTTTCTATTTTTATGAAAGAGGGAAAAAGATAAGAAGATAAGAAATCATCTTTCTTTAAAAGAATAAAAGAAAGATTAAAAGCTGATAAATAATGAATTAAAAATTCAATTATTTATTTGTCGATGACATTTAGCTTTTCTTAATTAAATAAAATATTTAATTAAGCTTTTAAAAGTAGAAGAAAGTTGGTGATAAGAAGAAAGCTTTAATCAAGATTTTTTGAAGAAAGCAGAAGATATCATTTTAAATAAAATATTTAATTATGATACGAGAAGATTTCCCAATCAAATAAAATATCTAATTGTGTTTTTAGAAAGAAAGCATAAGATCCTTTAATTAAATAACATTTATTTAATTAAATCACTTTTATGAAATTAATTAAATGAAACATTTAATTAATTAGAAGAAGAAATTAAAATAGAGGAAAAAGAGATTTTTAAATTTAATTAAATCAAAAGATTTAATTTAAATTTAAACAATGATAATTAATTTAAATAAATAAAATGGATTTATTTAATTAATTAAGTGGACGCATGTAAATAATTAAATAAAATAAATTTATTTAATTATGGAAGAAAAATAAGAAGAATGAACAATATAATTAAATTAACTAAATTTAATCATATGTAGAGGACTTTAGGAAAATTTAATTAAATAATAAATATTTAATTAATAGCCAGGATTATAGACATGACCATTTTTATGCGTATACACAATACACTTCCAAGATGTTCCATAAATTTACATATGTCCACACTTTCCCAAAACTATTTTATTCCTCTCATTTATTTAATTTGCACACTCTTACTAAATTATTCCTTATATTTTATTGTAGGGCTATCATAATTAAAAAATTGGAATTAATTTCAAACAATGCACCAATTATTGGAACTCCAACTCCTCTCCTCCAATCTAGAGGTTCCCACCTATCAAGTAGCTCTCAAGCCCCATTGGGGTCGTCTCAATCTACACATGATTCATTGCAACAAGATGGATAGCCTCAAAGTCAACACAATATATCCCCTTTCACACTGATTCCCATTAAAATGTTAACCCCATACCATAAGTACTAGTCCATTGAGGGTCGAGCCTTGACAAAATCTCCAATCCACAAATTCAAAAATGACGGACATGATGGAAAAGTTTGATTTTATTTGTAGAAAAAATAGGCTCTAAAATACATGTTTCATGCTTCAACGAACTTCTTGATGAGTTCTTCCATGATATTCAGTCTAACAGTCTTTATGTGATATATAATGGTCACATTAAAATGTCCAACACAAAGTATAGCAACTCCACACATCCCTTTGAAATTGTTCTCCATAGCTCATCAACAATAACTCCCTCCACATCCTTAGACTCCACCATACCCACACATACCTACCATCTCAAGAGAATAGATTCATTGGCCTCTTTACCTATTAATTCCCTTGTTGATGTAACTATCATAATTTTATCTATCTCCCTTATATCAACCATTCATAAAAGAGATGGTAAAAAAAAAATCAAGTGTACTGCTACAATCCTTGACATGTCAAGTAGTACCATTGATGTTACACTTTGGGGTCACCATTGTCATATTGATGGGAAACAAATCTCTTATATCCCCATAAAGCTAGACCCTCTTGTTCTTTTGATTAAATCTAGGCATATAACCTCTTGGTGTGGGAAAGGTATTGACACTAGTTTTCCAACTATATTTCTAATTGACCCAAATTTATCAGAGGCCTCAAAATTACAGACATGGTATGTGGCTATAGGGATAGCCCAACCTTTTAGTTCCTTGTCAAAAAACCACCTTTCTCCTAACAAATTTGTAAAGCCAATCGATATCTCATCTATTGCAAATACAAGCTTTCTTGACAAGAAAAATGTTTGCATAAAATCCTCTATCTCAAAACTACACATAGACAACTTCTACTACCTTTCTTGCTCGTTGTTAGTAGACAACAAAAGATGTAAGAAAAAATTTTGCAAACCTGTCCTAGTACTTTTCAATGCCCAAAGTGTTCCATTGATCTCTCTATATGTGATTATAGCTACATGCATAAAATGGAATTGCAAGATGGAACTGGTGAACTACTTAAATTTACTACATTTTAAGGGTTGGTAGTTTCCTTGATGGGTGTTTTCACATAATATTTTCAATTGTTACTGGTTGAACCTAATACTGCTAAACAAATTTTAGACAATGTTGTTGGTTGCTAGTTTTTCCTTGACTTCACCATCACAATGAATCTAGTGGTGGATAGGAAAAACAAAGAATTTTTATTACAACCATTAATCCCATTTAAATTATATTTTCCATTTTTTGATTTTTCTAGAACTATGAAGCACTGAATGTTCATTCGGATATATGAAAAACTCATATATCTTGACATATGATAGAGGCCATAACTTATAATAATCAATAAGGGCAAAGAAGACAAACAATAAGGATACCACGTACCACTATCAAACTCCTATTTATATCATGTGTCTCTCAATGAGCACCTAAATGTAAATATTGGTATTGTAGCCATTGTTCAATGATATTGTAAATTGAACCATTACTTATACAGACGACTGAAAAAATACAGATTATTGCAAGAAAAATTGGTTGCTAATCACGGCGTGCATCGATTATTCAAGAATAAAGGTTAACAAGTCAACAAAAAGCTTGGTGATCACCTTGATTGACCAAAAAATAGCAGCTAATTTCTCAAAAAAACACACCTTGCATAAGCATGTAACATATAAAAGTGCATAAAAAATGAAACAATGGAAAATGCGAGATTGTTTTTGTATGGTTTAGAACATAGAGCAAAACCCACTTTCCAATTATCTCATTGAAGGGAAACCCTGGAGATTTCAATCTAAAGTATACAAAGGAGAAAGAGATCTTGCAATAGGGATGTCCTAGGGTATTATTGTAATCTAATGAGGGATTCACCACCAAGCTATGGCTTGGAAAGACAAATGAAATGCAAATAAAAATGTTCAAACCTAATGCAATGTAATCTTTCACTAAATGATCTAAAAATGCAAGTAAAATAGAATAGAAAGCTGCAAGATAAAATGTGTGCTCCTGGAAATCTGAAGATGACTAAATGAAGGCCTAAAATGTTGAAAACACTAATTTTAATGTTGAATGGGACTCATATTCCAGACTGGGTGATTTAGTCCCAGATCTAGGTTTTTGTGCTGAAATTGGAATCTAGAAAATGGGTGTCTGAAATTGTAGAAATCTAAAAAATGACCTAAATTGGGATTCATATGCCAGAACTAGTGTATTAGTCTAGTTAGGTTTTTTTGAAACTTCAAAGCCTGAATCTTTTTCTCAATTTCTTCTTTATCCTTTCCAATTGATTTTCGAATCTGAAACCCTGATTTGCAACTTGTAGAAGTCTTCCAAGTATCTCCAATGCAAGGTGACAACTTTGAACACTTTGAAAAATTTCTCCAAACTTGATCTTCAATGTTTCTTCAACCTAAACCTACAAATCACACACTAAAGAGAGGGAAAAATGTTGTTTTGTTAGTGGAAAGGGGCTTTGCCTTGGTCAAACCATGTTTTGGTAATTGAACCTTGAAATGAAATGAAATAGGAATAGAGAATGATGAATGAAAAAAATATGATGTTGCAACTCACCAAACCCTAGCAATAAAGTGTTGCAAACATGTATGAAGTGGCTCCAATGGATGTAGATCTTGACTCTTGCTTGAATATGATAGATCTTGAATGAAATGCTAGCTTGAATCATGAAACCCTACATCACAATTGTTAGCTCAAAAATAAACATGATGCATGAAGACTTTGACATGATGCTTAATGCTTGAATAATACTCTAAAATGCTTGATAATATTCCCTTGAATTCTCTTGAATGCTTTTGTGAACTCCAATTTTCTATTATGAATGCTCTAACAAAAGTATTAGGTGAAAATGAGTGAAAGAACCTTGTATTTATACTTAATTATGCCAAATTTACTAAAATTACAACACTACAAGCCGACATCAGATCTAGGAAGATCAAATCCCACCAAGAATTTGAATTAAAATTTTGATTTTAGGCCACATGGGACTCATACTCCAGAAGTGGCATATGAGTCCCATTAGGCATAATATATGGGACCATTTTCAAAAATGCTTAGAAAGGTGTAAAATCTAGATCGAGACCCAAAACCCTAGGTGGGACTCATACGCCCAAGGTGGCGTATGAGTTCCAGATCACTAAATTTGGGCCACACAACCTAAAAATGCCTGAATTATGATTGGATGATGATTTTTGTTAGAATTATCCTTAAAAAAATACATTAAATGAGGCTTGTGGATGCAAAATGAGGCTTGTGGATGCAAAATAAGGCCAATTAAAGCATAAAGAAGCCCAATTATTTATGAAAACCCTAGAAAAGTATGAAAGTGTGTTTCAACACTGTATAACACCTTAAATAAGGCATGATTAAATTTACTTAGTTTACAAGGGCCCAAGACCTAATGTGAATATGTCAAACACATTAAAACACTAAATCAAGGCAACATTAAGTTCAGTTAAAAAGGAGGGCCCAAACAAGCAAGGAAAAGTAAAGGGATACTTTTTCCATTGCCACAAAAACATACATAAAAACATACATAGAAACATACATAACATTAAAAGAAGGCAATATGAGATGTCAGAGCAAAAAAAAGAATCAGTTGGGTGGAAACATGAGAGTCCTATGTGAAAAGGTAGACAAATTTTGTAAACAACTTATTAAAAACAAAACATTTGCATTTTATAATAAAAAAGACACTCTCAAATTTAAGAACAATATTTGGGTTGCAGGTTTCATAATACATAGTGCTTTCCAATTGAAACATAGATTTTTGGGACCCTATGGACTACTCTTGCACTTCTAGGGTTTTTCACCTAAAAGGAGAGAGATAGGGCCAAAAATGCTAATGTATCACTCAAATTAGGATGTATGCAATGTTTTTTTATTGTAAATGAACTTAACTAAATGCAATGGACTAATCTAGATGAATGAAAATGAATGTGAAGCTAAGATTTATGTAATGTTTGAAAACATGGTGTTGTTCGCAAAAAGATTAAAATGATGAACAAAAATGTAACTTTTAACCAACCAAAAAGTTTTTTCTCAAAATATGTGCACCTGGAAAGTTGTACAGTACTGGGGAACAATTTGAAAAGTTGATGAAATCTGAACTTGGGCTGATTGGGACTCATTCGCCACCTTGGGCAAATCAGTCCTAGATCAGGACTTTTCTGCACATAACCTATTTTCTGAAAGTTGAGGATCTGAAACTACATCTAACTCAAATCGGCATCTTAGGGTGGACTCATTTTCCATGCATGGAAAATCAATCCTCTTTGTGATTTCTACAATCTCAAAACTTAGATCTATACCTTGACACCTGCACAACAATTTTTGACGGGAACCTAATTTCAGATCTAAAAAAATCCCTACAAAATAGCTTAAAATAGTTGGTGTAATGGGGGGTTTTCCTTGGTCAAACCCCTAGATTGGTAATTAAACCTTGAATAGAGAAAAATCTGCATAAACCCTAGCCTTAAATGTGTTAAAGACTAGGAAAAGATGAAGTGTAAGAAAGGCCCTATTCTATTGCTCTAGAATAAGACATGCAAGAGTGATTAAAATGATGCAAGATATCAACTGTAGAAACCTTACAACACATGAAACATAGGAATAAAATGACATGCAAATGTTAAACACACACAATGCAAACCTTAATTTGAAGATAGAGTGAAAATGGAAGATGGAATCAATAGGAAACCAAGTCCTTAGGCATGATTTGGTGGCTAGTTGCACCTCTTCACCCTAGATTTCTTCATGATTCACCATAGGAATCCATCATGAACCCTTTGCAATGTTTGATCTTGACAAGAAAAGTGAGCTTCAAAACCTACAAAAACCCTAGTTTGTTGTCCTAAAACTTCAACTTTTGCTAGTGAAACTTGTTGTAGAAGACTTTGCTCTTGAGGGATGATAAAAAGATGATAGAAGATGGTAGATAGGTGTGTAAATGACTTCAAATGTGTATTTATAAGCAACAACACCTTATTTTTCCATTAATTAGACCTAAGAGGCCGACATTCACAGAAAACAAAAGTTAAATTGATTAAATTCCTGCTTAATTTTGAATTTTCCCTCAAAGGGGACTCATTCACCACCCTTGGTGAATGGGTCCCACCAAAGGGGACTCATTCACCCAAGGTGGCGAATGGGTCCCACTACTACCATTTGAAGGTGGGTTGTCAGTGTATGATGTTATTAAATGTTGTTTGTCGGGTTTTATGTGATTTCTCATGTGAAACGGGCCTCTAGATCAGAATTAATATGTCTAAGGGGCCTATAAATGTCGTTTTGAAGGGAAATGATGTGAAGGGACTCAAAAGTGGGTCTAATTATGCGAGAAATTATCTCTTTTCTCTAGAGGGTCCAATTTTATACGACACACCAATATGCAATTATATATATACAACATGCCTCTAATGCAAACCTTTAATTTTGTAGATAGTAAGAATGTAGTGAAGTTAATTCACCTTCACAATTTATAGCAATTCTTACTTACACTAAAAATAGCATTTAAATTTCCTCATATTAAAAATAAATGTAGAACATAATTGTAGGTCAGAGAACACAATGTGGTTTGCCACTTATTTCATTATGTACGTTCAAAGATATGTGGTGGAGAGCACGAGGAGGAGTTGTAGGTTTGTGTTACATAAAACTAACCAGATTGAGCCAACAGATGACTAACCAATTGGTTTGTTATTTCTAGAGGGTTTTACAAGATTGTGTGGGTAGCAAGTTTATTAACACCCAATGTTTTCTAATTTCATTGCATTCTTACTATCTAATTCACAAAAGGTTCTCAAGAAAATCACAAAACATACCAAATTGAGGTGAGGGGTGAGTAACCAATTGGGTTGTTAGTTGTAAAGGTTTTTAAGGGTGTGTGCACAAATCTGTGACACAAAAAAGATGCCAAAGTTGAAAAAAATTCCATAATTCACCTTTTTGCACACACCAAATCATCAAGCCATTTGGCACATGCACCAAATGACTTGACCATTGGCGTGCACTAAATTTGGTGCTTTCCAAATGGAAAAGATAAATAAAAACCAAAAAATTTCTTCATTTCATCATTTTCTGCTCAACTCGTGGCTTGGCTTGGAGTTTTTCATTTCTGCAACTCGCACTTGCCAAATCTCTTCCATTTTCTACACCCCTATCTTGAAATTATTCACAAGGATGCTTCCAAGACGTAAAAGAGGTCGAAGATTGCAAAGAGGTATGTATTTCTATTGTTTTTTATTTTGAATTTGAATTAGAATGTAGATTGAAATAGGTTTTTTTAATAAAACTTTTTTTAATTCTCAGGGAATGAATCTCTACCTCCAAACATTAAGAATTCACAATCACCCCCTCACAAAGAGCCTCCTGAACAAGAACAACCTCAAAACCCTCCATCAATTCATAGGAATCCTTAAGGAACACAAGAAAATATCCTAAATCAAATTGAAAACAATAGAAGAGACATTGAACAATTAATTGGAAGATTAACTGAGCGTGTTGAAACCCACCCTTATAGGAGAGGGATTGTCAAATCGTTGAAGTCAATTGTATCTCATGTAGGAGAAATGAGCGAGAATTTTTTTTTTTGGTCAAATAAGAGGAATGAGTTAAGACAATTTTATGCTAGTGGTCTGTCATATGCAAATGTGAAAAAACAAAAAATTAGCAAGGATGACTTGTGTACCCTATTTACAGACCTGAGAACCAATACACCTTTATCTCATGCATGCAGGAGGTTCCCCATCCATTGGTGCCACCATGAAATAATTAAAAATAAGTTTTGGGAGTGGTGGTGGATGGTATTTGACTAACCTCCATGCAATAACCATGAGGTACCACAGTAATTTTTGAGGAATTTGTATTGTGAGTTTGTCCTCAATAAGATGCCAAATTATTTTTGCATCTTAGACTTTTAGGGTAGAGGTGGGGGCTCCACACATGATAGATCGGGTGCACGACATAATCCATAGTTGGCACCGAGACCCTTGCCAAGCCCATGGTGGAGCATGTCGTAATTCCTTCCATTGTTAAGGACAGTGTCGAGGTGGACATGCTAGAGTCAATTAGCTCACTCACTTAGACCATTATATAGTGTGAGGCCTGTAGTAGAGCCTGATGTGGAGGATACATGTAGGCCCTGAGCTCCACCCCACCATTGTGGCACTTGTGGTGCTTTTTGCACATATAATTATTCGAGTGCTTGAGATATAGCTACATAGCCTACATCAGATATAGAGGTGATGGCTATGACAGATGAATTGTTGAATAATACACTTGGTATTGATACTTAGGTAAAATTTACTAAGTTGAATTTAATTTTTTTTATTAAATTATATTTTGAAATTTAAGAATAACTAAATTAGTAGAATCAATATGATGAAATTTCAGGGTCTGAGTGTTCATGATGTGTGCTCCATTCATACAAACCCTTATTCATTCTCAACGTTGAGTCCACAGGTATGCAACTAGTATTAAAGAAATTATTACTGGGGTGATCCCACAATACTGGTTTACAATTTCTGAGAGATGTTGATTTTTGCTGAAATCACATATTTTTAGAAAATATAATGATTTAAGCCTTGAAAATTTCCATTTAAATGATTCCAATTGAAGAGGATTTGATCGAACCACCTTAGATCAAACCCCCTTAGATAGAACCCCGCTAGTTTTAAACCATACCTATAATAGAGTCTCCTTTACACCTATCAAAATGCTAATAAAAAACCACTTTTGATTTACCTTTTGGGGGATCAAATGAATTCATTTAAAATTTTATTTTTGTAAGTACATATTCCTTATTATAAGCTTCCCAAAAAGTATAATTTTAAATAAATTTAATTTTATTATTATATTTATTTTTTAATTTCTTGTGAATGTAGGTTTTTCACCAAAAATCAAGCTCTTTGTTCTACATATGTGGAAAAATAGTAGATTATAATTTTATTTTTTTAAAATATCAGTGCACTAGATATTGAAGTCTTTGATCCAACAAAAAAAATTAATTTTGATACATATGAAAAAATTTGTGTTGTTTACAGTCTGCCTATGTCTGAATTGTAATTGGTTTGACTTTGAAACTTGATTAAGGAAAAAATATTCAATGAAACACTATGAAACCAAGTGAAAGTGCTAGATATCATAGTTAAACATCTAAATTCAAAAAAATTATAATTTTATCCTTCATGGAAAAAAAATTATGTTGTATACGGTGAGCATCACTCCTTAAAAATAGTGTTTACTGAAAAAAACTAGTGTTTGAAGGAGATGGAAAAAGAAGTGCAATCTAATTCCAAAAAAATTGAAAAAAATATATTTAGAATCTACAGAAAAAATGTCACAAATCACTATTTTGCATCATCTTCAAATTCCTCACGATTTAGCCGCTATAGGTTCCCAAATGTGAAGATTAAGTTAGAAAAAATCAGTTCAGTGTCCAATTTGGCCAAAAATTGTAAACTAGTATTGTGGGATCACCCATTGCATTTGAATAGTTGAATGTTATTTGAATGTTTGTCTCATAACATGCTTTGGATGTCAAAAAAATTTCTAGTAGACCTTCGAGCTCCACACCTCACTATTCATGCCCTCAAACAACTTTCACTCGGGTAACCTTTATTCATTAATGGTGTTGCAAAACAATGTTAGCTACTTTTCATAATTTTGCATATACAAATCTAAAATATTGATGAGAAACACAAACATTGATTGGTCTTGTGAGGTCCTGATTATATTTACCATTCAACGTCCATCTCATTCTTCCATTCCTATCATCACTCATATTTTAACCATTTTACATCACATATCCCAATCTTTAACACCTTATATATTAAATACCACCTTCCTCTATATTTCATCTTCTACACATATCGTTACAAGAAACCTTTCCTTTTTCTCATTATTGACAAAATCTCTTATATATTATTACTACACACCTCAAGAAATTTCCCACTTCATGTCCTATATTCAAACCTTAGACACCACCTAATTCACTTTATGGTCTTTTATTCCCTCCTAATTACTTCCCATTAACCTCTAGTAGTTCACCTTAAATGTTTTATTATCCCATCCTAGCTCATCCAATTAATCTCTACTAGTTCATTCTATGTTCCATCATCCCCTCTAGATCATGTCACATTATCTTCTCCTAATTCACTTTTTGTTCCTTTATTCCTTCATAATCCCATCCCATTATCATTTAATAGTTCACCCTATTTTCCATGATCCCCTCCTATCCCATCCCACTAATATCTACTAGTCCATCCTATGTTTCATTATCCCCTTCTACTCCCATCTTAATGTACCCTTTATTATTGTACCCTATGTTCCATCATCCTCTATGTTCCACCCTATGTTCTTTTATCCATTCTATGTTATACCATCTTTTTCCATGTTTCATCCTATAACTCTTCTCTATTATTACTACCCATAGGTCAAGTTCCCACTTCATGTACTACAGTCAAACCCTAGACTCCTCCTAATTCACCCTATGTTCCATTATTCCCTACTAATCCCATCCCATTAACCTCTAATATTTCACCTTATATTTTTTTATCCCATCCTATCCCATCCCATTAATCTATACTAGTCCATCCTATGTTCCATTAACCCCTTCTATTCCCATCCTCTCTTATTTCACTGTATGCTCCATTATCCCCTCTTGGTCTTGTCCCATTATCTTCCCCTAATTCACCCTATGTTCCTTTATTCACTCCTAATCCCATCCCATTAACCTCTAATAGTTCATTTTATATTTTGTTATCCCATCCTATCCCATCCCATTACTCTATTCTAGTCCATCCTATGTTCTATTAACCCCTTCTATTCACATCTCATTACCCTCTCTTATTTCAACGTATGTTCCATTATCTTCCCCTAATTCATCCTATGTTCCTTTATTCCCTCCTAATCCTATCCCATTAACCTTTAATAGCTCACCCTATGTTCTACAATCTCCTCTTGGACCATCCCACTAATCTCTACTATTCTATTCCATGTTCCATTATCCCATTCAACTCCCATCCCATTATACGGTCCTCTATTATTTCACCATATGTTTCATTATCCCCTCTTGGTATTGCCCCATTATCTTCCCCTAATTCACCTATGTTCCTTTATTCACTCCTAATCCCATCCCATTAACCTCTAATAGTTCACCCTATGTTCTACGATCCCCTCTTTGACCATCCCACTAATCTCTACTAGTCCATTCTATGTTCCATTATCCCATTAGAATCCCATCCCATTATACCCTCTATTATCTCACCATATGTTCCATTATCTCCTCTTGGTCTTGTCTCTTTATCCCTTCTATGCTATACCACCTCCATCCAAATTTTATCCTATACACATGTGCCGTTACAAGAAATTTTTCCTTCCACTCATTATTGACCAACTCTCTTCTCAATTATTGTTGTGCACACCTCAACAACCAACTTCATGTGCTATAGTAAAACCCTAGACACATCCTAATTCATCTTATGTTAAATTATCCTTTGAACTATGTTAGTAACATATTAATCCTCAATTCATTCATGTGTACTTCATTAAGACATTATCACTATGTTGACAGCATGCCCTCATTAGCATTACTTCATCAACATATGCAATTTGAATCTCAATGAGTACTGAACTTTTGCATTTGCAAGAGTTTGGACTATCCCAGTGGACTTAGTACTTTCACCATTCTATGATCTATAAGCACTATACTATAGTCTCAAACAGGATGCCAACCATTTAATCTTTCATGCAAGGTCACCACCACCAATGGGGATTGTACTATTGCAATGACAACCATCACTTCCCAAAGTTTTCTTAACATTGTGTTTCAATTTCTTTCAATTGTCATTGACCTTCACCTTGTATTTTTTTTTATAACTATCACCATTCTTGACTAACTTCCTTCAAAAGTTTGGGTAGTGTGCCTTCTATACAATCAAGCATCTTGGACTTTCAATTCCCTTTCAGACTGTCATATTTTGAAAAAGGTGATTGTCTTTAGTAATTTTTCTTTTGTTTTGAAGAGAATTCATCTCTTGGTGACTTGACTGAAAAATATTTTTCCCTTTTTCCTAGGTGAAGAATGTTGTCTCAGATCACAGTCCAAAACCTTCAATGTGCCTTTTATGGTGTACTATGAATATCCATTATATGGTGACTCATGAAGATTGTTTTCTTCTTATTTGCATCCCTTGTATCTCCTATCAACACTTGACATTTCTCAATATTTCTTCAAAAATTACTCCTTTTGACACATGAACTTTGTCCCTTCATGGTGGATTAAAGGTTTTCCTCTTGATTTTGGGGTATTGCAACTATTTTTCCTCTTTATAATGAACTTGCTACTCTTTAGTGATATGGTGGACTATCCATTAATGCATAACTGCTACCCTCATGATTTGTGATTTTTTTCTCTTTTGTCTATTAAGTTGTTGCACTCATGATGCATGAATTTTTTATATTTTTATGTATGAAGTTGCTACATTTTTACATTTTACATTTCTGCTCATTTATGATAGTCATATTGATGCTCTTTTCATCTTCAATTTCTACTCTTATGACAGTTATATTGTTACTTGTTTCATCTTGGTATGAATACTGTGATTTCCTCCCTCTATGCACATGTTATCTTTTGTGGCATAAAGGACTATTATTGAAGGTCTGAAATTTCCCTTTGTCCTTCATGAAATGATTGTGCTAGGAATTTTCAAAATGTTTCCTTTTAACACTGTCCTCTTTTATTTTCATTGTCATTTATCATGCAATGCCTTTTTTACCTTGTTTGATGTTCTTAGGATTATCATACTTTATGGGATTTGTCAAGACTTGACTACTGTCCTTTCCCATTTATGTCTGGTGGTTACTAATATTCCCCTTTGCAAATTGAATGGCCTTTATGAGAGATTGGTCTGCTTGTATCAATGACTATTGTTCTTAAGAGAGAAATATACCACTTGGTTTCTCGTAAAACCAATTGACAAGAATCCTTTGAATTAAAACTAAATTTATCTCCATTTCTTGAATTTGCAACATGGCCATTGTGTGTTCTTATACTTCCTTCATATGCATAAAGGGACTACCTGAACTTGTTTATATATGATTGTCAAATTTGTTGTTTTATTTTCAGATGTTGACATCAGATAGCCCTGGTGATGTTGATGGCACAATGGACCATAGAGTTGCTGCAACAATAGCAAATTTTGATCCTTTGAGAGAGGTATGCAATAGATTAGTCAATTTGACATTATATTTGCTCTTTTATTGTCTATTATTGAAATTTTTAATAATAGTTGTATGTAGTTTAATTTCTATCTTGATGGTTGCTACAGGTGGTTATCACTCCAGATCATGGACATGGTAATGTTGTAAATGTGCATGATGACTATTTATATGTGATAAGTGATTTTTTTTTATATGTCATTCCATAATTCAATTTCTATGTATTAACATCTATACTTTTTATTGTATCAGTTGCAGCTCTAGAGGAGCAAAGAGAGGAGGACTAGTGAGCATGTTCAAAAGACAAGAGAACCAATAGGCACTCCATCCAACCGACTATTGAAGGCATCACATGATCTTTTTCCTTCCCCTAGAGGAAAATGACAATGTATTAGGGTCATTTTTTGTATGCTTACATGGCATTTTGGAACATATCTTTTGTACTATCAATATATATATATATATATATATATATATATATAAGACATTTTATGTCCATATGGCTCTTTTGTAGTAAGTCTGTATGACTTTTTTGGATATATACAAGTATATACTTTTATCAACATACATCATTGTATAGCCTTATGACTTTTTGATTAAATAAAATATTATTTTACTACTTCCATTCTTGAATGATGTTATCATGTGTATTGTGTAAATCGTATGCTTGAATGTTGTAGGCATGGGTTTTGTTTACATCTAATGCTTAAAAAAATATTTTTGATTGCTCAACAAGCTCCATTTAATGTGTATTGTCTAAATAAGCTCCATTCCTGGTGTTTTGTATCCTTTGCAATGCTTCCATTACTTGTGCTTCACTTATTCACATGCATGCTTCAATTATTCATGTGTATACTTCATGTATATTACGTGTATTCATGTGTATGTTTCATACTTCCAATGTATAATTCATGTGTTCACGTGTATTCTTCATGATTCATGTGTATACTTCATGTATTTTCTTGTATGCTTTGAATGCTTCTTGAGTTCTATTTTTGTCTAGTGGAAAGTATTTTAACACCAAAAGGTTTCAAAAGAACTGGAAGAACTCCTTCCCATAAAAAAATATCATAGAAAAATGTATTGCTTTTAATTCATGGCTGAGGTTGGTAATCCAACAACTAATGGTTCTAATTCTAAAGCTTAGAAATCATTGCATTTGCATCTATAGAACAAGTGGATGTTTCAAGACTCACGGGCATAAATATCTACCTCCATGAACTTGTATAAACACATCAAAACACATGATAGTTGTTGATCCAACCAACAAAATTTATTTGCATCTACTAATATCACAACACTTGACTTGTCATTAAATGAAATCAATGCACAGGTCAGTTTTAATGATAGTTTGAAGATATTAGATGTGTATGAATAACAACATAAGCTTAATTTCTTGATGCATCACCCATGTGTAGTTATCACATTTCTATCATATTCATCATTTAAATAAGTTAAAAAGCATCCTTGCAAGTTCTATGTGTGAAATAACATGACAAATCATTGGGAAACATGGTCCTATAACTGCCACCACATCATGTTGTATAACTCTAGAGCATGAAGAACCATATGTCATGGATATTGAATATCTAGATCCAATGTTTCACTAGTAGGCTGAGTTTTGCATCTCAGCAAGGGTGCACTATTCGGTAACAACAATTGTAGTTTGGACTCTTAAGGGACTCAGCCGATTGAACGTAGCTTGGAGCAATTTGACATATTTGAGAGTGAAAGAGGGTCATGCCTAGCATAAACGTACCCATCTAGACATGTTGAAATAGTTTGTTTGGTCACACGAGTTGCAGAATTAAAGTTGCACCACTTTGCAACTTTACACTGCTTGCATTTGGCAACTTTTTCCTCAAGTGAAAAGTCATCACCATAGGAAAATGCCTCTGATATAGAGAAAACTGAGAGAGGTTATTGTAGAAGGGTCTAATATGATCCTATAGGCTTGAACAAGAAGTTTATAAATTTCATGGCATCCGAGTAATAGCCTGTCAAATGTTGTAGTCATTTTGCACTTTGGACTCTTAAGGGATTTAGTCGGTTGAACATAGTTCAGAGGGATTTGATGTGTTTTCATGCGAAAGAGAACCATTCCTAGCATAAAATTACTCATCTAAATGCATTGGAATGGTCTGTTTGGTCACATGAGTTCTAGAATGAAAGTTGCACCACTTTGCAACTTTATACTACTTGCATTTGACAACTTTTTAATCAAGCAAAAAGTTGTCACCATGAGAAAATTCCTCTGAAATAGTGAAAACCCAAAGAGGTTATTGTAGAGGGTCCCAACATGATCTCATAGGCTCATACAATAAGTTTGTAAGCATCACGGTATCTGAGTAATGGCTTGTCAAAGATTGAAACCATTTGCACTTTGGACTCTTAAGAGATTCAGCCGGTTGAACGTAGCTCAAAGCGATTCTACACGTTTGGGTACAAAATAGGACCATGCCGAGCATAAACGTACCCATATGGATGCATTGGAATAGTTTGTTGGGTTAGACAAGTTGCAAAACAAAATTTGAGCCACTTTGCAACTTCACACTGCTTGCATATGATAACTTTTTCTTCAAGCAAAAAGTCATCACCATGAGAAAATGCCTCCAAGATAGAAAATACTGAGAGAGTTTATTGTAGAGGGTCTCAACATGATCCCATAGGCTCAGACGATAATTTTCTAAGCTCCACGATATCTGAGTAACAACCCATAAAATATTGTAGCCATTTTGCACTTTGGAATCTCAAGGGATTCAGCTGGTTGAACATAGCTTAGACTGATTCAACATGTTTAGGTGCAAAAGATGACTATGCATAGCATAAATGTATCCATCTAGACACATTGGAATAGTACATTTGGTCACACGAATTGAAAAATGAAAGTTGCACCACTTTGCAACTTTACACTGTTTGCATTTGACAACTTTTTCCTCAAGTGAAAACTAATCACCACAGAAAATGCCTCTAAGATAGTGAAAACCAAGAGATATTATTATAGAGGGGTCCAATGTAATCCCATAGGTTCAAACAAGAAGTTTCTAAGAGTCGTGGTATTTGAATAATATTCTATCAAAGATTGCAATCATTTTGCACTTAGGACTCTTCAGGGATTCAGCCGATTGAACATAGCTCAGAGTGATTCAACATGTTTGGATATAAAAGAGGACCATGCCTAACATAAATGTACACATCCAAATGTGTTGGAATAGTCTATTTAGTCACATGAGTTGTAGAATGAAATTTGCACCACTTTGCAACTTTACATTGTTTGCATTTGACAACTTTTTTCTCAAGAAAAAAGTCGTCACAAACAAGAATTTTTTAAGTGTCACGGTATCCAAGTAACATCCCATCAAAAATTGTAGTCATTTTGCACTTTGGACTCTTAAGGGATTTAGTTGGTTGAATGTAGTTCAGAGTGATTCAGTTTGTTTGGATGATAAAGAGAACCATGCCTAGCATAAACGTACCCATTCAGATACATTGAAATAGTCCATTTGGTCACACGAGTTGCAAAATAAAGTTTCCACCACTTTGTAACTTTACACTGTTTACATTTAACAAATTTTTCCTCAAGAGAAAAGTCATCACCACAGGAAAAATCCTCCAAGATAGAAAAAATTGAGAGAGTTTATTTTAGAGGGGCCCAACACAATCCCATAGGTTTAGGCGAGAAGTTTCTAAGCATCACGGTATTCGAGTAACAACACGTTAAATATTACAGCCATTTTGCACTTTGAACTCTTAAGGGATTTATCCGATTAAACGTAACTCAAAGCAATTTGATGTGTTTCGGTGTAAAATAGAACCATTCCTAGCATAAACGTACCCATCTAGACACATTGGAATATTCTGTTTGGTCACACGAGTTGGAGAACAAAAGTTGTACCACTTTGCAACTTTACACTGCTTGCATTTGACAACTTTTTCCTCAAGTGAAAATTGGTCACCACAGGAAAACACCTCTGAGATAGAAAAAACTAAGAGAGGTTATTATATAGGGGCTGAACGTGATCCCATAGCCTCAAATGAGAAGTTTCCAAGCATTATAGTATCCGAGTAACAACCCATCAAATATTGCAACTATTTTGCACTTTGAACTCTTAAGGGATTTAGCCAATTGAACATAGCTCAGAGCGATTCAATGTGTTTGGGTGCAAAATAGGACCATGTCTAGTGTAAAAATACCCATCCAAATGCGTTGGAATAGTCCATTTGGTCACATGAGTTGTAGAATGAAAGTTGCACCACTCTTCAACTTTACATTGCTTGCATTAGACAACTTTTTCCTCATGCGAAAAGTCATCACTACTAAAAATGCCTTCAAGATAGAAAAAAATGAGAGATATTATTGTAGAGGGCCCAATTTGATACCATAGGATCAAGCGAGAAGTTTTTTAATTGTCACAGTATCTGAGTAACAACCTATCAAAGATTGTAGCCATTTTGAACTTTGGACTCTTAAGGGATTCAACCGGTTGAACATAGCTCAGAGGGATTCAACTTGTTTGGGTGTGAAAGAGGACCATGCCTAGTGCAAACGTACCCATCTGAATGCATTGGAGTAGTTTTTTTGGTCACATGAGTTGCAGAATGGAAGTTGCACCACTTTACACTGCTTGCATTTGACAAATTTTTCCTTATACAAAAATTTGTCAGCACAGGAAAACACCTCTGAGATAGAGAAAAATGAGAGAGGTTATTGTAGAGGGGCCCAACAAGATCTTGTAGCCTTAGACAAAAATTTTCTAAGCATCACAGTATCTGAGTAACAGCTCATCAAAGATTGTAGCCATTTTGCACTTTGGACTCTTAAGGGATTCAACCAGTTGAATGTAGCTTAAAGCGATTCGATGTGTTTAGGTGAGAAAGAGGACCATTCTTAGCATAAATGGAATGATCTGGATGCATTGGAATAGTTTGTTTGGTCACATGAGTTGTGAAATGAAAGTTGCACCACTTTGCAACTTTACATTGCTTGCATTTGACAACTTTTTCCTCAAGTGAAAAGTTGTCACAATGGGAAAACGTCTCTGAGATAGCGAAAACTGAGAGAGGTTATTATAGAGGGGACCAATGTGATCCCATAGCCCCTAAAGAAAATTTTCTAAGTTTCATGGTAACATGACTAATGACTATCATACCTTCAATCTCAAAACCCTTGACATCAAAATTGTAACATTTAGTTTTTAATGTTTATTAATAGTAGTTGAAAACTACCACAAAGGAATACCATTTGACTAATTTTGATTAAACCATTGTGAATGCAGATTGGCAAATGAAGATTATGTACCTGCTGAAATTTTGTGACCAACCCAGTGCCTCACCTAAATAAGCTAAAAATTACTAAGAAACTATTTATTACCACATGTGTAAATCCTTGGAAAATTTGGAAATCTCCTTGCTTCAAATGAAGTATCTTGGAAACATTCATTTGGAAGTCCTTTCCATTAACCTTTTGACTCTAATTGCAAAAGGACATAATTTTAATGACTCTACCATTTTTCCATCACTTAAGTTTGTTGGTTGAACTTCACTTTAAAAAACACATTTCCATGGAGAGCAATAAAAGGTTGTGTTAGTTGTAAGAAAATGCTAATAAGAAAGAGGAGACACTCTGTAAAGAATGGACAGTCATGCCACTAACAAATTTGCAGGGACAACAGGGTGTAAATGTCACTATGCCAAAAAGGGAAAAAGAGAAGCCAAAACCCTCCTTTATTGCCTAAGGTTTAAAACATATTTCAAAGATATTTCCTTTTAATTATCATAATTTTGCAAAATGATATTGTCAAAGGTCAAGCATTTAAGTCAAAGGGATTTTATTTTATGAAAAAAACATTGAAAAGGTGTTTTAATTATTTCATGGGGCTTATTTTAATGATATTCAAGTGCAAATGTGAAAAGGGATTAAGTTTCATCTTTCATTTTTTATTTTGGAGGGAAATCCCACATGAATTTCCATGTTTGCAAGATGTTTCCTAGATTTTTGACAAGTAAAAGGAGGAAAGTTTAGTTTATGAAGGAAGTTGCAACTTTACAAAGGGAAAGAGCTTCAGGTATGCAACATTACAATTCCATTTTTCATGGATTTTCCTTCTTGAGAGGTATTATTGCTTCATCTTTGTGTTTGCAATGACAAATGGGTGTTCTTTTCCTCTTTCATTGCACTTTGAAGGTGATTTTATTTATTTTAGAGCTCCTTCCTTCTAAACTTGGGCTAAGGTTTCATACCTTTATTTGAAAGTACTTGATTCATGTTAAAGGTTCCTTTAAGACCTCGTGTTGTTTGAAGTCATGAGAAAATAGTATGTGTAGATTGTTGAACCTTATATTTCATAAGGATAAACCCTTTTTGTTAAGAGTTTGTTGATTGGTAATGTTTTGAAACCCTAGGCATTGAAGGTGCAACAATTTTTGAAGGGGCAGCCCATTGATATAGGTACAGTAATTAGTCTCACTTTTTTCTTTGTGTAATGATATGAGAATACAATGCCATGTTTTGACATACAAGCTTTTCATGAGAGGTATCTTGCAAAATGGATAGCAGATCTGAAGTGACATCAAGAGGAATTATTTTAATTGTTCTTCATTCATAACTAGTAAGAGTATGGGATAAGGATGGCATTCTAAGGGTAGGAGGCAGTAGATTGTTTAGAGCAGCACTATAAAATCTTGATGCATAGTCCTGGTTATGTTTGGAGGGTTAAGTGTTTGTATCAATCTAGCTTTAAGGAAGGACATGTGTATTATAGTAATGATAAAGAGTAGAGCCATATGAATGTCTATGAAGGGTTACTGAGATTACGTAAATAGATAGATCATGATGATAGTGACTCTAAAATTCATCCAAGATTAGAGTAGATTTTGGAAAGCTAGACACAAAAAACTTGTGAGTAGATAAGCTTGACAATGATGGATTCCCTTTTATTGGTTTAGACTTATATAGTGGGTACATTTTAATTGGAAAGGGGAGTTCACAACCTTTTGATACAAAATTTAGCCTCAAGTTGAAGTATACTAAATGAGGAAGGGTTGATCAAGTTTTAATATCAAATAGTGATTATGGAAGGAGTTGTAGGGTCTATAGAAGAGAAATAAAATATGCCTTTTACAATAAAAGGCATTGTTTTAGATTTTTTCATAAATCCACATGCTTTTCCTTCAAGAAAAACACCTAGATAGGTTTTTGAATGTGCCTTATCAAAGATAATTATGTAAAGTGGCATTGTTGGTGATGCCATGCCTTTCATTCCTGTCACCATTGAATCCATTACTGAACAACTTCACATGCATGGTTATGGACAGTGGCATCTTGCAAAGAATGCAACCATGTTAGCAATGCAATGCATCCTTCATGATGTTCAAATGCAATCATGTTGCAGGGTAGTTCTTTCTTCACAATCATTGTAAGTAGGGTCAATTATCAAATGCAGGTGCGTAGTGGTCATGGTGTCATTGCAATCATTGTAGGGATACAAATTTTGTGCGGATTTGAGAGGATTTTTGATGTGTAATTTCCTGGTTTGAAAGCAGTTTGTTGAAGTTTGATGTCAGGGTCAGCTTTCCTTGTTAATGCAACCTTTCCAAATCATAAATTTTGAGCAAGTTTCCTATTCTAAAGGATTTTGGTAGTGATTTGTGGCATGGTTAGAATTTAGATTGCAACAAGGAAGGTTTCAATTACCTACCTTGATTTCTAGGTGGGTTTCTAATTAGCATTCCTATTTTCAAGGATATTTCAGTCATCAATCAATCATGATTTTGTGGAGCTTGCAACAGTCAGTGTCAGCAATCAACTTCATTCAAGCTAGATGATTTATTTTTCATTTACAATCAATCAAAGGGTGAGTTTAGAATTTTAACTTCTTTATAAAGACATCTCTAAGCCTTTCTCTTTTTTTAGTTCTATCTTTTTAGATGTATGTCCATTTCAACAGATTGAAGTTGTGAAACTTGTTTTCCTTCATGCAAAAGGTTGAAACCAACACCTTCATATGAAATGTAAGCCTTTAAATGTAAACCATAAACAATTACAACTAACTTTAAATGTAAACCATAAACCATTATGCTTTAGATAAGAATACCAAAAGGAAGTAACACCATGACTAAAATTTAGTTGACCTAAATTGTGCACAAGTTTATATATATTTTAAAAGGACAAGAACAAGAGTTGCATATATGATAAATAGACCTCACTAGAAAGGAAGAAAAAAATCAATTGAGGCATATTAAGGAATAAACACATTTGCATGTAATAATTTCTCATAATTTTTGTATTTCAAAAAATACATTAATACAATAAAAAATATTACAGTAGTGATGAAAAAATATCTTGAAAATCCTCCCATTTATTAGTACTTGTAGCAATACATGCAGGGAATTAATCCTCCCATTTGCAGCCCAGATTATGAAATATCTTGTATAAGAAGAAACAAAAGGATTTTTTTCCTAGTTTGTTTTCTACAATCCACCTCAGGTGGCCCAGTTATTTGCATTCCAAATGCTTGAAAACATGTACATCCACTACTCCCTTGGAAACACATAGGTAGTAGCCTCAGTGTCCTTGTGTACTCTCACTAGAATTTGTTCGACAAAAATCCTGCAAAATCCTAACAATTTCAGACATGAAGTCACATTAAAGTCATTAAAAGACCAGTAACTAAATAATATCATACATATACACCTTCTGACCAGATCTATTATCACCTTCATGCATGCTCTAAGCAGATTGATTGAAGGTCCTGCAATGGTGTTGTGGCCCATATTTCACTACTTTCTCATCTCTCGATGATCCTAGGTATAAATTTCATGAATATATAAACGTAATTAACATAAAACATGTAGCATATAAGAATCCAAAAAAACTAGGAAAAGGAAAAAAAAGAGAAGATTGAAAACCAGAAAATGCACCAGCAACCGATGTTTCTCATACCACTGAACACTTGCACCAGCAACCAATGTTCTTTTCTTAAGTTGATAATCTTTAATGAAGCCTTTCCCTTTTTTCTCCTTCACTAGTCTTGCATATCTCTTCACTAAAGAAAACATCTAATTAATAATTTATCACAAGTACAACCCAAGTCCTTGCATAGTTATCAATTGAAATGCTTAATTAAACAAGGAAAATAAAATCTTTGATCTAGATGAATAGCAATTTGATGGATTGTGCCTGACCTATTCCAATTAACTTTAACTGTAAACTATAAACCATACAACTAATTTTCAAATGGTAGGATGTACTAAGCATGATTAAATAAATTTTGACAATTTCATGGACTACTACAACAAGTTCCCTTTCATTTCTTGGATGGAAAATGACAAGTTAATAATTGAGGGAAATCATAAGTGGGTGAAAAGACAATCAAAAATGCATTAACGACAATCCTAAATGTATATGACATCAAACACCAATAGAGAATACCAACTTAAAGGTAGTCAATAGAGAGTAGCATATAACGTCATTTTGCAAATTAACAATAATGCAATATTGCAAACCATTCTACAATCAAACTTACACTTGAAAGAAAATAGTGATCAATAACATGACTTTACAAATTCAATGTGCATACTTACAAATCAATCCAAGGAACCATATGGGTATGCTCTACTCTTTATTGTGTCAAATATTGCCTCGTGGTCAGAATGACACGCTTTCCACAAGTTCTTGTTTGTAGGTCTTCCCTTATATTTGATCAAATGAGTGTTCGTTGTGACAAGGTTGGAGTAGTGAAGAATCTTTTGATGCATGTTGAAGTCGTGAAACAACCAAACTACAACATTCTTAATTGGGTACCTTCTAAGCCATGTTCCAATAACAACCACTGAACCTGTAGGATATTCTATGTTTTCTCCATCTATAACTGGGGCCTCCAATTTCTTTTTGGACTCAATACAATGACACAGGTAATAATTTGTTCCCTCTTCATTGTCTTCATCTGTAATCACTGCATAAACATGCCTTACATTGATATGTTCATCCAATTAGATGTATTTAATGAACATCACAATAAAACAATAAAGTAGGATATATTACCTGGTTCTAGTAGGTTCGATACATGATCAAAGTCAATAGATGATTGCATCTTCATGATTTGTAGAGCCATCAGGAGCTGATACATGTCAAGTGGAGTTAGACTTCTTATAGACCATTTGTCAACCCACTCTTTTGAGTCACAATCATTCCATGCTTGAAGTGTACATGTAGAAAAAATTCATGCCATCTTTCATGTATGGATAGTCCATGTACCTACATTGGAGCTTCTAAAAGAGTGTAGCTCACTCAATCCTATTAGTGTGTACAAAAATCCTCATATTTTGCAATGTTAGTATCATCTACCAACCAAAAAAATCTATGAACTAAAGAATTACCTTCATTATGTGGACCCATTGCATGATTGTACCACTAGACAATTGATTTTGCATCTGTCAACTTTACATTGTCTTTGTACTTTAACTCTTCTCGTGCTAAGGCTCTTTTGATACATGCACATGCTCCATCATGCTCCCTCTTTCCATGCCCAACCTCTGAGAAGTTCCACATATGTTGAAGACCATTGATCCTATGCATCCTTCTCAACCAATAAAACATTCTAGAGTTCTTGAATTGCAATGTACAGTTATCTGACCATATGATATGCTCAATTATCTGACCATATGATATGCTAACTAAATGATATACCCCTGCTAGCCAGATCAGCATAGAACATCTAAAAGAAACCTTGCAAAAACTCTATAGAATGTGTATGATCATCACTGATGTAAAAGTGATACTCTCTCAATACCTTCTTGTTATCCTATGTACTATCATTTGTATGAATAAATGCTATATGCACAAATATAGCAACTTATGTGGAGTTGTAGTATTGTTATTTCACCTTGTTCTATGGTTGTAGTGTGTAGTTATCTGTGAAGTCAACAACTGAAAGGATGCTATGAAGTGGAAATGTGTCCTTGAATAACTTGAACTGTGAGTCCAACCATCGAGCTCTGTGTATGCCTTGCATACTAATAGACCACCTAATCACAAAAAGCTCCCATAAATTAATACACTCGAATCTTATCACTAACCAATTCACACTTCTTTGATTCTTTCCCATCTTTTAGACTATAGTCCATTGTCTTGTATTTGCAAATTCCATAATTTCATTTCCAATTGTATGTGTACTAGCTATGTGTTGGAAATTTGGAAAATGTTGCATGCCACCACAATGATCACATGTGCCATCCAAACATGATTTCTTGTAAAAAAATTGACCATCCACTCTTTCACATAAAATGGAAGATAAGAAACCCCTTGAGGATTTAGGTGGAGGCCTTATGTTACATTCCTGCAAAACATTGTTAGTATGCATATCCACACATATACGTTGATAAACATCATAATGGTTAGAAAACTCAATATGTAATTTACAACAACAAGTAGTGCATGTGTGATTTATTTTGACATAAAAAGGCTTTAGCATTTCAAAATACCTTTGACATATTTTAACTTGAGGAAACCTTTATACAAAATCAACAAAAAATTGGGTTTGAGTGGTATCCAAAAAATGCTTTGGATGTGACTCACGGATTTGAATACTAATTCTCCTTCTTACAACATATCTTTTATTGGGAGAGATCCTTGTGTTATCCTTCCAAAAATCTTGTATTAGAGATCTCAAGGTTTGAGAAATTTCTTTATCATTTTGTGGTACTCTACTCGAGAATTCTCATAACTCATTTCTATTTGGATCCTAAACCATAGAAAATGGACTCTTGTCATTTTCATGGTATTTTAGGCCTTGCCTCATAATGTTTGGTTTATTTTGCTTTGATTTTATGATGTAACATGGCTTGAACATGCATATTTAGGTACTAAAATTCAAATAATGGCGCCTTGTGAAGGTGTTGTGAAGTGTTTTAAGACATTTCTACACTCTTATAGACTCTATTCATTACAATTTATCTAAAAACCACCTTTTCATCATTAAACAAGTCCTATTTTGAAGTGTTGTAAAGTCTTGTAACAAGATTTCATGCTTTTCTAGGCATGACTTCATTATTTACCCATTTCTTATGCTTTATTTGACCCATCTATGCCCTTATATGCTTTAATTAAGTGTATTTTTTAGTGTAAGCCTAACAAACAACATTAAATACAAGATAATTCCCAACACCCATTTTTAGGTCCTAGGTGGGACCCATTTGCCATGGGTGGCCAATGAGTCCTGCTTGGCTCCAAATTCAAAAAATTTAAAATTTCCTTTTGAGCTTCTATTCAAAAACTCTTGATGTCGGCCTGTGATGAGGTATGAACGGGTTACTAAGGCACAAGATTGTATAAATAAGTGATTTTCACCTCATTTTACATCCTCCAACATTCACACATCATATTCAAGCAATCTCGAGCATTCAAGCATCTTACAACATCTTATTAAGCACTATTCAAGCATTTTGGAGCATCCATTGATACTACTTCAGATTTGCATCATCAAGGGTTTGGTAATTTGATAGTATTTGCATGTTGTTAGTTTATCATTCTCTTGAATTTCATTATTTCATTAAGGTTTTACATTCTAGGTCAGTTGGTTACATAGAGGCATTACAATTTGACCCCAATCAGGTGTGTAACGTCCCTATGGACTCCAGATGAAGGAATCTATTAGGGATGGTAGAGGCACAGATGTCTATGCATCATGCTCACGTACCTGATGAAAATTCCATCACTGATGCACAAAACACACGCCATGTGGATGGAAGGAAGATGGGTGATGTGGAATTTCTCCTTTGGATTTGATTTTCTAAGGTGAGGGTATGCAAAAGGGGAATTTACACAAGGGGTGAAAATTTGCTCCTATACATTTTTCCCCCACTTTAGCGAGCACGAGTATCAATGAGTGTTCGGTAAAGTAGATCAAAGAGTTAGAGATGTATACCTAAACCATCGAGGAAGTAGACCACAATTTGGTGAGATTGATAGCATAGGGAAAGAAAAGGACTCCATAGGTACTCTCTCCTAATGAGGTTCGAACAAAAGGAATCTGTAGCTTTGTAAAACTATGAAGTTGCACAAAGTACATGAAAGGCTCTCGAACCAACAATGGACAAATCCTACATGATGTAAGAGATTCACATGCCTATAGACCTACAAAGAAGGAATTCCCCCAAGTAATCTTTCTTGAAGGAAGCCCAGTGAAAGGGGACTCCACAGATTCAAATTAGAGAGCAGCTTCACATGCGCACCTACAAAGCAACATGTTAATCCATAGATAAAACATATTAGAAAACAAAAAGCAGCCACACATGTGAACAAGCAGACAATCATGCATATAGTCAAAAAATTGAAAGACCTTCAAAGGGGTTCCTTAGGAACCCTTCAAAAGAAGAGGGGTCCTCACAAGGAACATGTTGTTTGAAAGTGCAAGAATGTTTTTTGCAAATCAATTCACCATGAAGGAATCCTTTCAGAAGATGTTCACTTCATCAAGAAATTTGAAAGGAAGAAAATGCACCCTCACGAGGGGAAGATCGAGGCTTCTCCTACAGGAAAAATTTCTCCCTCCTTGGAGGAAAGTTCTTCAAGTTCTTTCTTTGTGAACCCATGATGAAGGAAACACGTTCCGCTAGGGGTCCAAGTTGAGAATGCGATTTTTGAAAAAAGGTTGCAAGGGTTTTTGAGAAAAGATTTGTTGGCTCTGAATGCATTTTCTAAAAATTGAAACATTATGAAAGTGACGTTGTCATACATATCAGGGACAACTCAAGTAAAGAAGAGAGAAAGATAACCAAGATTGCGAAAAGAAACAAAAACATCACAAACAAAGGGCACAGGGGTGATATGATATTTTAGGGTTAGAGTTGCTCATAAATATATATAGGTATAGTAGTAGTATATAGATGAACTGTCATCAACCCCCTACTATATCAGACCATGTGAAGAATGCATGAGAAGACAGTAAAAATAAAAAATTGGGTCAATATGGAAGGAAAGCCTAAATGCTCCAAACACTTTGCATCATCCCCAAATTTCTGAAAATCAAAACACATAACAGAGGAAGAGTGATACCACAAATAGAGGAATTTTATGACACATAATCACTCCTGTATCCAAGTAGCTACAAGGGTGTTGAGGTTCATCCAAGAACACATAATGCAATCATGGGGAACACATTGTGCAAAAATCACACACATAATCTAAAGGTAAAGAAGAGGTGCCTCCCCCTAACACCCATCGACCAAGAGGTTGTCTACTTCCTAATCTAGATCATTGTATGGGGAAGGTGGATGAGCCTATAGTGGAGGAATATTAAGGGGAGGAGCTTCCTACCATCCCGCAACAAGGGCCAAGGAAGAAGGCCTTGCAAGGTCTTCTTCGCTTGGCTCTTATGGAGTAATGGTCAACGATTTCATGAAAATCATCAAAAAGGTTAGGACCTTGTCCAAAGAGTTAAACATGCACTTCATGGTAGTTCCATGTGTTACCTCAATGGGTAAGGAAGGCGGCACCCGAGATTCACTACTTGGCTCACCAAGTGACTTGGGAGTAGTGACAAACTTAGGGGACGTCGAAACTGGCTCCGTCACTAGGACAACACAAGCTAGCGTAGGACCACCTTTTGGAGAAGGTGGGATCCTCTTACGCCCCCCATTGTTAGAAGGGCTAGCCTCCACCTTCTGCTTTGTTAGAGGATGCGAACTCCCATAGATGAGGTGAGAGGTGTGGAGGAGTAGAGAACTGTGGTGGACACCACCGAGGTGTTTGGCATGTCCACGGGTTTAGGGAATGGTGAGATGTCTGGGAGGGACATCAAAAGAGGTGGATTGACCAAAGGAGTGATAAAAACCTGCGCCTTTTTAGGGTCAGGGACGTTCACACTCATAACAGGAGCTGGAAGTAGAACCTAGTTTGATTGAACTGAGGCAAAAGGAACAAGAGAGGAGGAGACAACAACAGGAGGCCCTGAAACAAGGGCGATTGGTTCCTCTTCCTTCCTCTACAAAGTGGCATGCCCAGCCACCAGAGCCTTTCACCAGTGCTTGTGCTCACATGTAAGGTGGTTTTTGTGTATGTGCAGGATAATTATGGAAAAAATAGGCCCTTAAGTGGCAAAAAATTTAGAAAAATTAGAGTTAGGCAACTTGACGTAAAAATTTGAATAAGTTATCTATATTATTTCAAAAATATGTAAGAATAGAATATGTAGAAAATTGAATGTAGTTTCTAAACTACTAGGTTTGTTTAAAAAATATATATATCTATTTGGTGAAAATTTGAAATTTCAACACAGTAGTACTTAAATTCCAAGGAAAAAATAAGTAGGTGTATGTTTGACCACCCTAACCATAATAAAATGATAATATTTTTTTATAATATTTTAGATATAAGTAGAGTACTCATGTCCCGATGTGATGCATATTTTTTTGTAATTTTTTCCAATTAAATAATTAATTATGAATATTTTATTACAACTTTTAAAAATTACAAAAACTATGTCCACCTTAACTTGGTCAAAACTTCATGAAATTCAATTTTTCTTTTTTAATCCTATAGTATGTGAAGCATAGAATGTGACACATATTTTGGATTCAAAAAATGTGATATCGTTTGAAAGCTATAGATGTTTTTCAATCAGCCTATCAATCAAGACTTTAGTCATAATTTGAATAGAAAATGAATAATAATTACTTATTAAATTCAAAGTAAATCATAATTATATTGGTGGAAAGTTGAGAATCTCCTCTAAAACCCCTTTTCGTTTCATCAATTTTGGGTAAAAAAAATTCGTCAACCACATACCCATCATATTGCCACTTTTTGGCCCATCATGATCCTGCACATACCCTTTTGCGACTCTTGGAGCTAGAGGCCAAGATCTGAGAAGGGACAGAAGGCTCCTTCTCATCCATAGGAGTGTCCATCATAGCCATCTCCTACAGAGGGATAGACTCTTGGATGGGAGTAGGAGGAAGAGGTTGAGAGACAACGGGGGGAGTAAGCTCTAGCACCTCAAGGGCGGGCCTCTTCCCATTCACTTCTCTAGGAGCAGGAGTGGTAGGAGGCCGTAGAGGCCGAGACATAGAGGATTCCCTGCGGGGACCCTTCCTTCTACCATATTGAATGGGCCTAGGCTTCGTGGGTAGAACAGGAAGTTCAATTGCAAGTTGCTTGGGATTTCGCCAAGCAAGCACCATAGGGTTCTCCCGCAAACACAAAGCAAAATCTGATGATGCCACAGCAGGGTGAGAGGAAGCAGTAGGTTGTACAGCAAAAGAGGAAGAAGAAGAATTTGGAGAACACTTCTCTTCTTCCCTTCTTCAGGCCATGGTGGTATCACTGTCAGCTTTTAAACATGCCCTATGCAAAATAGCATAAGGAGATGGAGGGTACCTCACTCTAGGTGTTATGTACCCTTTCTTGTACCTCTCATATGTCCAGTATAAGAGGTCCGTCGTAGGTGGAAGCAGACCAACGGGTATAGGCCAAAAGTGGTCTAGAGAATAGCTTCCACGCACAACTAATGGTTTATAATCGGTGTCATGGATCACGTGCACTAAACCCTCATGGATAAACTTCAGACATTTGTGCATAGTTGAGGGAACTGCATTCATAGCTACTAACCAAGAGATACCCAGCTTCACTCTAAAGAGTTCAAACCTCGGGATTATGTCAAAAAGTAGGTTAACAGACTTAGGTCCAACAAGGACCGACAAGGTGATGTTACTGAGGGGAGGTATGGAAAGACCATTATGTGTGCGGATGGTACTTTCAGGTGCGTCGTACCCATCTTTATGCAGGAAATTGATTAACATAATTTTCTCAATTATAATATTCACTTGACACGTTGGGTCAACAAGAACACCTACTATAGTTTTTTTTTTAATCCGAGCAGGGATGTAAAGAGGAGATGGATCTCTATTAAAACCCATTGGTGGGTCCTGTGAGGTGAAATTTATACTTGGAACACTACTCGCAGACTACGCAAAGGGGATAGGAAGATGTAAGAAGGAGGCCATCACGTACACTAAACAATACCCTCACAAAGCCCCCCCAAAGGAACGCAATTGGACGATGACCCAACTAAGGCTTCATCTGCAATGCCTATAGAACCTTCCAACTATGCCTACGAGGGGTCACAGTTTGGGTTGTAAGGTGAAACACCTCACAAAAATCGCACCTACAATGCTTCTAGGACATGAGGAAAGGACCCTTCAACACTACTAAACACCAAAATGGTTCATGTCGGGTTCACCAAAAATGTAAGAGAGGGAGGCCAACCACACCAAGGCTCGAGGTCACAAAGAGCCGAGAGTGGAGGGCCGCCCTAACTTACCTCACTCTAACAATTTTTTTGGGATGAGGACCAAGAATGAAGAGCACTCTCAAGTACTTTTTTCACTCTACAAACCCAAAAATTTGGTTGGGCCTAGACAAGTTGGTTTTTGGATTCAATCCTACATCTCAGACAACTCTCTATCTAAGGATGGTAGCGTAGATCTGGGATGACACGGTGGCACATTGACGTCTCTCTGGCATGCTGGCATCCGTACGATCAGAAAACGTGAAGTATAGTAAGAAATTCCAAAAATCTACTCAACAACCTTGCTAATCAATTTTAACGAAAAGAGAAGAATAATAAAGTATAAAAAGTAAAGGCAGAAATGATAAAGCAAGTAGATAAAAATTAGGGTGATGAATATTAACTCATTGAAATTCTAGTTCACTAGCTCTAGCTCCACACACACGTTCACCTACACACAAGAAAGAGGGGAAAATTGTTGGGGCTATATAGGGGTTTTCCTCAGTCAAATCACCACTTTGGTGTTTCCACCTCCACAGACAACCAAAAAAAAATGGAGTAGAAAGTACGATAGAGGAAATGGAAGAGAAAGAGAGATTATTGAACACTACAAAACAATACTATGCTACTCTATCAAACCACAAAAGGGAGAGTGAAGCATTTCCACCTCCACCCAAAGGCTCTCAAGGCCAATGAAGGGAGAATGCAAGCAATGAACTTGGAAAAGTCACCACAACCCCAGCGGTGATGAAGGGAGGTTTTGCAAGAATCCAAGATTGCAACTTCTATGGTAGCCTGACACGTACAAAAGTGAATTTGATGGAGTATCAAGCTGCTGCAATGCTCAATGTATTTTTTGAAATGCTGGTAGAATGCTTCAAGATTATGCTCAAGAGATCCTAAAAGTGTGTAGAAAATGGAGTGAAATTTCTAGAGAGTGTGGAGAAGAAGAGGCAATAGTGAATAGAATGGATTTGAAGGTCAAAAGGAGTCATTCCAAGTTGATTGGTTGCACAAAGGCATTACAATTCGACCCCAATCAAGTGTATAATGTCCTTGTGGACTCCATACGTAGGAATCTGTTAGGGACAGTAGCATGTTGCACAGATGTCTGCATGTCACGTTTGCATGCCTGATGAAAATTCCCTCACCAACGCACAAATCATGCATGATGTTGAATGCTATATGTTCACAAACACACATAGAACAAAAGTAAGTAATGCATTTGTAGACATGTAAAATTGACCTAACACTTATCGCACACCTTAAATGACATTCTCGCATCATCAACATCATTATCATTGAACATCACTACATTTCATATCAATTACATCAAAAACCCTAAATTCCTCTATTAATTGAATAATATGACATTATTTAATTAATTCACTTTTTCATCATCTTTGACCAATTAAATAAATTTCATTTCTTTAATAAAGTTCTAAAACCCTATTTCTTCTATTAATTGAATAATACAACATTATTGATTAATTTGCGTTTTATCATTTCGACCAATTAAATAAATGTCATTTATTTAATATAGACCTAATCTAACTTAATTCATCCTGATTAGTTAAATAACACCAATTATCTAATTACGTTGCTAAATCACTTTATTCCCCTAAGTCAATTGAATTATTAAAACATAATAATTTAATTAACTCACTTTCCCTCCAAATTTGAATAAACTATTCAAAACATTATCAAAAATCAAATCAAACTAATGTAACTTTTTTTGCAAAATTCAAACTTGATTTGCACATTCAACTCCAAAATGAATTAATTAAATAAATCAATTAATTAACCATTCTCAACCACTTTCTTGATTGAGTAAATTACAATCCCCTGATTTCTCAATCTATTCTTGACTAATCAATCTATTCCTGACTGATCAATCTATATTCCTGACTGATCAATCTATATTCCTGATTGATCAATCTATCTCTCAATCCCACAAATTATTCAATCTATTTCTTTAATCACACTAATCATGCAATCTATTTTATACATATTATTCATGTCTAAATCCTCTCAACAACCTTCAACTGTTGATCTTGATTCAAAATTATTTAATTTCTTGATCATCCATTTCAAATCACAAATTCTATATAGCAAACCTCTTTCCTCACAAAAAAGGATTGAAGAATCAATATATTTTATGCAACAAAGTGATGCCAAGATCATAATCGACATTGAAAAAGCTTCAAACCACATCTTCGATCAACAACACATGCATGTTTTTCAAATCTCTTGCACACACAATGGAAGCTTTGTATTGAATTGAACAATCCAACATATGTTAATATAGATACACTTCGACACAGGATGTTAAGATTGTATTGTTTTTAGTTCATGTTTATTGTTTTCTTTCAATAACATTTTTGAATTCATTAGCTTTATAGTTTCATTTCATGAGTAATAGGCATAGATATAGATCATTGTTTTGGATTAGATTAGTTTCTATTCTTTTTTTATCTTGTTTATAGCTATGGATTTCCCCCATACACAACATTCTATGAAACATATTCATACCACTGATTACATTTCATTTTATGAAACACACAAAGAATTTTATGAAACATATTCATATCACTTATTACATTGCATGCATAGATCTTTCAAACTCAAAGAATTACTTCATGTTGCATAGTTCTACCAAATCATTTTTCATACATGTCTACCTTAGCATTTTTCATACATGTCTACCAAAGCATTTTATGAAAGAAGGCAATGAATTGTTTGGAAGAATGCCTCAAATAAATATGGTCTCATGGTGATGGACATCACCATGAGATGACATTTCTTTGAGGCATTATTTCAAACAACTCACTACCTTTTTCTATGCTACCACTTTTTCCATACATGTCTACCAAAGCATCTTATCAAACATGTCTACCTCAGCCCTTTTCATACATATCTACCAAAGAATTTTATGTAAGAAGGAAGTGAGTTGCTTGGAAAAATGCCTCAAAGAAATGTGGTCTCATGGTGATGGACATCACCATGAGACCACATTTCTTTGAGGCATTCTTTGAAAGAGCTCAATGCCTTTTTCTATGCTACCACATTTTCCATATATAAATGTCTAACAAAGCATCTTATCAAACATGTCTATCACTACAAAAAATTTCATACATTTCTACGTTGGCCTTTTTCATACATGTCTACCAAAGCATTTTATAAAAGAAGACAGTGAGTTGTTTGGAAAAATTCCTCAAAGAAATGTTGTCTCATGGTGATGGACATCACCATGAGATCACATTTCTTTAAGGAATTCTTTCAAACAGTTCACTGCCTTTTTCTATGCTACCACATTTTACATACATGTCTACCAAAGCATATTATCAAACATGTCTATTCTACAACATTTTTCATACATGTCTACCTCCATATTACAACAAAAGTAAGTAATGCATTTTTTGAAACATATCCATACTGCTAATTACATTGCATTTTATGAAACACACAAACATTTTATGAAACATATTCATATCACTGATTACAAATGTACATTGCAAATCTTGAAAACTCAAAGCATTACTTCACATTGCATAACTAATGTAACTTATCAAAAATTACATATCCCATCAAAAATGTCTTTTGATTCCTATATGTAATGTAACTAATGTAACTTATCAAACATTGCACATATCTTATCAAACATTGCTGTCCCCAACCTAAGGTTTCTAGCGAGCTTCAAAAAACTCGTAAATTTTTATGCGTCAGTGAAAATCTATTGAACTTGGTTCTAATTTTCTGTAGGCCTATATGCATGTGGTGACAAAAGGAGGGTTACTAAATCATCATTTTGCATGATTTATTGAGGACAGTTTATTTCTTTTTGCAACTATACTATGTAAAACCTAGTACTTTGAGGGATTTGTACAAAATTGCTTCATGTAACTGTTGATCAATGTTAAGAAGGGTTTAAGGGGAGTATTTGGAGCACGTGAAAGTGCTTAGGAGCAAAGAAGTGTCAAACCCAGGGTATAAGTTGCTACCACCTTTCAAAACTAGAGAATCTTGTGCTTATTGTTGTCAAAACCAAATTGTGATTGTCCTTCAAAGCTCCTTGATTTATCATAGAGAATGATGACAAACACAACCAAGCCATGAATAATGAATTCAAAGAAGGTTTTGTGATGCTATATCTTGGAATTATTCACTATTTCTTTGGCAATGAGGTAACTTAGAAAGACAATAAGCATTTTCAATTGCACAAAATTTTCTCATATTTTATTTGTTAGAAAGGTAAATGGTATGAATCAATGGAAACTTGCATTAACAACTATGTCAAGTCACTTGAATTTATCTAAGCACATGATGAAGGTGATTTTTTTATGACACAAAATAATGAATTGAAATTTGCATTAACATTGATGAAAGCTCTTAGGTTTTCCAAATTAGTTGAAAATAAAAATTTTCCCAAAACCATCACTAAAAATCATAAGTCAACAATGAATGGAAATGTTGACTCACACTATACTAGGGAAAACACCTCACACCAAGTCTAGGTATCAACCATTGCATATCAAGTTCTTAATTCATGAGGAAATGGTTGTTCAAAAAGATAAGATATTAGTATAATTATGATGATGAATATGATTTTAGGCATGAATGCATAGATGTTTTCAAATATATTCTAGTTTCAAGAAGAAAATTGAAGGGAAGTGCTTGGGTGATCATTCAACTAATTGCTTATTTGTGCATGCTTTAGTTAGGATTTTGACACCTTAAATAATGAAGACATCAAATGCATAGAATGCATGCACTGAGACATCCCAAGGGAAATAACAAGGTTTCAAGCCATGATAATGGCAGTGTAAGACAAGAATGGACAGCGAAGTGGGACCCACCCCAAGAATGCAATGGACAGTGACCTTGTGACCTGCTTGCCAAAATACTTTAGGACTGTATTTTACCCTTAGTGACTATAATTAATGCCTTGGGACTGTGATGTCTTTATAGCATGAAAATATTTTGATTTAGATGTAATGTGGTAGTTACATTAGAAGAGGTTAAAGGTATAGTCCATCATGAAATAGAAATTAATTTTTGAAATTCTCTAGATATATAATTTGTTTACATTCCATGAGACCACATTGCTTTGAGGCATTTTCCTAAGGCAATTTTTCAAATCCTCTATATAAGTTTACATGAATTTGAATCTATTATGTCATGTTTTCCATTTTTTATCTTCAAACTCCTAAAAATTAAACTTTTACATGCATGATCTGGAATCTAATTAAATATTGAATTCTCTATGTAACAATGAAGATTAATAAAATCATCAAATGAATGGTCTATTAATTATCAAAACAAAATTAAAAAACTCAATATAAACATCTACCTAAAATAAAATAGAGTGAATTCCACTAGCCATGATGGAAATGGACTACTATAAGCAATGCAAATGGAATTCATAAGAAAATTTGTGCTAAGTTGATGTCATTTATATAAGTTTAAACATGAATTCATCTAAATTATGTCATGTTTATTTTTATTTTTCTTCAAACTCATAAAAATTAAACTTTTTTATGCAACTTCCATCTAATTCAATGTTCAATTGTATGTCAAACTGTTATGATTAATCAAATCATGAAAGGAATGGTTTATATTGTCAAAAACAAACAAATAAACTAAGTAAAAACATTTCAATATTACCAAAATGAATATATTACCTAAGATAATATAAATGATCTAGAAACTTCAAATTTTCTTCTACTACATTGTTTAGCATGCAAATTGGTAATGAAAAGGTGATGGATCAAGTATAGATTGGTACAACAAGGAGTCTGTAAGAAAAATTTAGGAGCGCATCTATTGAAAACTCCATGCAGTAGTGCCTACGGTAACTTTAATTCGATTAGATTACCTCAAAGACATGAACAACTATGTCCTAATGCAGAAACAAACACAGTTTATTTCCCACATTGATCCATCTAAGAGAAACACACGTAAATTCAACAACAACCATTAACTACACGAACCAACATACATGAAAGATGAAATAGAAAACCATAACACAATGATTTACGTGGGGAAAATCCTTTCAGATAAAAAACCCCACACTCCAAAGATCGAGCCATTGTATTATTCAGCAACATAATGGTTACAATACAAATTAAGGCTCTTAGCCTTTTCAGAGTTTACATATTGTTCATTCTAGATACTATCTGGTAATCAACTCTCCCTCTGTACATTTCCTGATCAACCTCTCAAACCAAAAAATCTTCATACTGTTGCAATACCCTCACAGTATATAGTACTGATCAACACAAGAGATCAACCAAGGCAGTCAATCCTTGATCAGGAGAGAAATCGACAACATAACCCTGCCTCTCAATTCCTCTGTTTTAGCCTCAAGGCCCCCAACCATACAACCAACCTCTCGGCCTTAACATCTCGTCAGCTCTTCTACTTTACCTATTACGGCCTCATGGCTATGGCCTTCCAGCTAGCCACATGACCTTTTCACTATTCACTCTCTCTTTTCCTTCTCTTTAGCTTTGGCTCTATGAAATGGTTTGTTTCCAACTGTCAGATCACAACTATCGAATCATCCAGCTCAGCAACGGTTCACATCTTGCTTTCTCTAATTTGTCCATATCACCCATGTCAGACAATATTTACTCAGTGAGTAGCGATCAACTTGTGTCACATGTTGGTGAGACACTAGAAGTGTCTCCCCGATGCCACAAGTTCCGATTACACGTTGTCACCAAGAGTCATCTCCATCAGCAAGAGGTTCTACCAATATCCACAAGTCATACCGAAATCAGCATTCTCATCGGTGAGACAATGGCCATTCGATGAGACATTACACCGAGCTCATAAGTCATTCTGAAGTGTTCCTTAGTCACCAAGACTTTAGTCATTCACTGAGAGATCATATCGATCCCTTTATGTTATATCGATGTCACTGTCGGCAAGACTTAAGCAAAGGTCATACCGAAACTTCTAACGTCCATCATATTCCTATCGACAAGACAAATACTCTTCACCAAGACATCACCCTGCAAGTTCCAAGTCACCCCGAGTCAAACTTGTCGGCTAGGCTTACCGCTTTCGCCAAGACTTCATACCGAAGCCTTTAAGTCACATCGATGTGTTCCACTATCACCAAGAGAAACAACCTTAGGCAAGACATCTTATCGAGGCTTTCATGTTATACCGATGACCCCTAACACAGTCATCGAGACATCTCCCGGTCGCCAAGCGATCATGCTGATAGGAACAAGTCATACCGATTTCTTCATCAGCCAGACAGACCGAAGGTCATGCCGATATCGACAAGACTTCCTATTGTCGCCGAGACTTCTCACCAAGACCCTTGAGTTAGCCCGAGTGTATACCATCGGTGAGACATTCCTCAGTCGGTAAGAGATCTTCCCGAGAGTTCAAGTCACCCTGAAACTACTTATCAGTGAGACTTCTCCCAGTCGCCATGACTTCCTGCCGAATCCTTTTGTTATCCCAAATTGTCTTTCACCGAGAGTCATAGCAAACCCGAAGATCATACTATCGGCAAGACATTCATATCGGTAAGACCTCATACCGAAACATAAACCTTTCGTCCAGGTCTCCCTGAAAAAATTAGTCTCCATGAGTCTCCTCGACATCCGATAGACACCACTTGTCGGCCAGACATCTCCCAGTCAGTAAGAGATCTCCACGAATCTCCATGTCATAGCGATAGGTCTATTCGGCAAGATAGAAGTATTGTCTCAGTGACATGAGCAATACACAAGTTTAAACTGCCAGTCGGCCAGACAACAGAAATGTCACAACGACTATGCTTTCTCAGAGGTTTCAGCCTATGAGATTGAGGCATATTTTCTAACAATCTCCCACTTGATGAAGATCACACAGGCAGCTCCAAAGCAACCAGGAACTAAGAACACACTAGCTCCATCAGTTCAAACCCTGCAATACTTAAGACACCCAATCAACATGATTCCATAAGGTGTATAAGCACCATTCCAACGAACACAAGCAAAGGATCCCAGTGATATCACCAACAAGATACTTCTACCACTTCACTATGCTCAAACGCTATACAGAAGTAATATCAACTTCAAATATTCAAACAGAACACAACAGTGAAGTCATTCTCTAGAAACAAGATAAACAACACCAGTTAGAACAACAATCAGACTGACCGCTTCCATCCAACTGATAAACCCACGTGACTGAAAATAGCACCCACAGCTTGTGCTATACTATCCAATCTCACATACCTCACAGGTATCACCATTAGGAAACTTTTTCCAATCCATTAATAGCACCATTGCCAGAGAAATCCAGATTTGAAAGATCAGAAGGCATCGCAAGCCTACCAATACTAGCACAAAGAAAATGTAACCCTGTAGTACCAAAGAAAAATCCACAATGATATGCACAACCTACAACAAACTGCCACAAGAAACATTTCTCTCACCACAAACCTTCACGGCCATAGAGAGAAACACTGCACATCAACTTCCTATAGAACATCCTCCTACATACACTTCTAACAACTAGTTGTGTCAAGAATGATCTTCTTCACATCCCAAAAGAAAGCCTTAACAACATCCATCTGTTCAATCACCAAGATCAATCCAACTTCTAATATCATGTAATCAATATGGATGTAAGCTTCTTAAAGAAGATCAAGCTAAATCATTTCCCATTTAAGGAAATCAGCCCATACATCATCTCCTACCAATTCTCATTAGTAAATGACATAACACTAAAGCTCAAGGAGATAAAACAAATTGTACAACTTCCACTATGAATCCTTCAGAACCAAAAGTTAAACTAATTCAAGATCCATATTATGAAAGTCAACATAAAATACATCTGAAAGATATAATGAGCCAGATACCTCTCATATCAACTACCGAGTAGACCAAGAGTGGGAACGAGAATACTCCAAGATAAACAAGTCATCATGACTAATCCAAGAGCAATCTCCTCATAGATCTCATATTGAACTCACGTTCAACCAAGGTGTAGGCTTCTCAGACTTTCTGCTAAAAAAAACATTAAGAGTAACAAGCAGCAACACATCTCTCATAAGAGAAGTGCAGCCTCACCTTATTCTTCATGTATCCATGAGTACTAGCAACCGATCATCTTATGCTAAACTTCAACTACATTACTGCACTATCATGAAGTATCAAGCAAGTAATTAAGGCACTCAATACACAAATAATTACTAGATCACTGTCAAAGCTCTAATCATCTGAATCAGGAACTTATCATAACACTATGATCTACACATCCCCATAGGAGATACCATGCTTCAAGTGACTCCACCAATGTCTCAAGTACAATGCACAATTCCAAAACTCCAGTGCACAAACAAGAGTATACCATGACATAAAGCAAATAGACTTAAGAACAACATCACCTGTCAAGCACCACCAACACCTTAGCCAATGACTCCAAACATCCTCCATGGTTCCAAGATGTTGCACATCTTCAAATAATGTCCATGCAAAAGCAAAAGAACCCTTCTGCAATACTAAAGAAGACCATTCACCACCATGTGATGAATCCATAGTCACTGCTAGAGCTCCCACTGAAACGTGACACCCGAGCTCTCCAAGCATCATGACCACCTGCTACAGGTTCCCTTAATTGACTATTCAGGTACTCAAGAATATCCATCCTCTCATCTCAAAACAATCACACCAATGCACAAGTGACCACAGACAAGGCCAACTAACAAATCTGCACCATCAATGAATCAACCTCCTGGATAAAGACAGTCCACATCCAAGCTATCTCACTGTAGCCAATGGGTAGCTAATCCATCAATCGCATAACTCATAGATCACAAACATCGAACATGCAAAACCGTTATCACATTGAAAACTGCAACACTGAGATATCAAAGAGAATAACTACGTAGACAACATAACTCAAACACCAAATCACACCAAATCTGATTTTCCAATCATGTCCATAACGAGCACCATAATCAAAGAACCCACAAGCATTACCACAAGGATGTTGAGTGACAAAAAACTTACCAACACTCCCATGTAGAGAAAGAGTCAAACCTCCTCTAAACCATGCACCAAGCATGTATGTAGACCTGCAACTATCTCATCCAGCAACATCCCAAAAGGCCAATGTCTAGACAATAGCTTAACAGCAACTCCACATGATCACAAGTTTTTCTTAACCGTGTAAAACCTGCAAAACCATAGAGCCATGCATGTACAAATCATCCTTAGAAGGAAAACAATAGTTCAAGAGAATCTAGGCCCCTTTCAGGCCAACTTTAAACCACCATCATGTACATGCATCTCAGAAAGAGAGAGAGAGAGAGGCTATTTCAGAAGCTTGCAAATCATCTAATGATTAACTTCATAGCCTTCAAGAATTCGAGGTTAACAGGAAACAATGCCTTTCAACACCAGGAACCACCACCTACTATAAGCACTATCTTCCATGACTGAGAAACAATATAGGCTTCTCCATATCACCCAGGAGCCTATCACACAGACACCAATATGAAAGCTTTACTGCTACACAGCCACAGAGTAGGAAAATCCACCTCATACTCCAAGGTTATACCTTTACCAGCCAGGAGACATAGATCACGTCATGATTAACTCCCTTTTCCATCTTAACCATCCTTCAAGCTGCATGCTGTCTCAGAATACCACAAGGCTTCCACTCATCAAAGGATCAATACATCAGTCCATTCCTCCAAATTTCCTCCAGCCCAACAAACTGAGAAATCTTCACAAGAGAAATATCCAGAACCAACAACCAAAAGAAGGCTCTGATACCACTTGTAAGAAAAATTTAGGAGCACATCTATTGAAAACTCCATGCAGTAGTGCCTTCGGTAACTTTAATTCAATTAGGTTACCTCAAAGACATGAACAACTATGTCCTAATGCGGAAACAAACACAGTTTATTTCCCACATTGATCCATTTGAGAGAAACACATGTAAATTCAACAACAAGAATTAACTACACGAACCAACATACATGAAAGATGAAACAAAAAACCAGAACACAAATATTTACGTGGGGAAAATCCTTTTGGATAAAAAACCCCACACTCCAAAGATTGAGCCATTGTATTATTCAGCAACATAATGGTTACAATACAAATTTAGGCTCTTAGCCTTTTCAGAGTTTACATCTTGTTCATTCTGGATACTATCTGGTAATCAACTCTCCCTCTATACATTTCCTGATCAACCTCTCAAACCAAACAATCTTCGTACTATTGCAATACCCTCATAGTATACAGTACTGATCAACACAAGAGATCAACCAAGGCAGTCAATCCTTGATCAGGAGGGAAATTGGCAACATAACCCTGCCTCTCACTTCCTCTGTTTCGGCCTCAAGGCCCCCGGCCATACAACCAGCCTCTCGACCTTAACATCTCGTCAGCTCTTCTACTTTACCTATTGTGGCCTCATGGCTACGGCCTTCCAACTAGCCACATGACCTTTTCACTATTCACTCTCTCTTTTCCTTCTCTTCAGCTTCGGCTCTATGAAACGGTTTGTTTCCAATTGTCAGATCACAATTGTCGAATCATCCAGCTCAGCAACGGTTCACATCTTGCTTTCTCTGATTTTTCCATATCGCACCACGTCAGACAATCTTTACTCTGTCAACAGTGATCAACTTGTGTCGCATGTTAGTGAGACACTAGAAGTGTCTCCTTGATGCCACAAGTCTTGATTAAACGTTGTCGCCAAGAGTCTTCTCCATCGGCAAGAGGTTCTACCGATATCCACAAGTCATACTGAAATCAACATTCTCATCGGCGAGACAATGGCCATTCGATGAGACATTACACAGAGCTCATAAGTCATTTTGAAGTGTTCCTTAGTCGCCAAGACTTTAGTCATTTGCTGAGAGATCATATCAAGCCCTTTATGTTATATCGATGTCACTGTCGGCAAGACTTAGGCAAAGGTCATACTGAAACTTCTGACGTCCATCGTATTCCTATCGGCAAGACAAATATTCTTCGCCAGGACATCACCCCACAAGTTCCAAGTCACCCCAAGTCAAACTTGTCAGCTAGGCTTACTGCTTTCACCAAGACTTCATACCGAAGCCTTTAAGTCACATTGATGTGTTCCACTGTTGGCGAGATAAAAAACCTTCGGCAAGACATCTTATTGAGGCTCTCATGTTATACCAATGACCCCTAACACAGTTGCTGAGACATCTCCCGGTTGCCAAGAGATCATGCCGATAGGAACAAGTCATACCGATTTCTTCATCGGCCAGACAGACCGAAGATCATGTCGATATCGGCAAGACTTCCTATCGTCACCGAGACTTCTCACCGAGACCCTTGAGTTAGCCTGAGTGTATACCATCGGTGAGACATTCCTCAGTCGGTAAGAGATCTTCTCAAGAGTTCAAGTCACCCTGAAACTACTTATCAGTGAGACTTCTCTCGGTCGCCATGACTTCCTATCGAATCCTTTTGTTAGCCTGAACTGTCTTTTGTCGAGAGTCATAGTGAACTCGAAGACCATACTATCGGCAAGACATTCATATCGGTAAGACCTCATACCGAAACATAAACCTTTCGGTCAGGTCTCCCCAAAAACATCAGTCACCATGAGTCTCCTCGACATCTGATAGACACCACCTATTGGCCAGACATCTCCCAATCATTAAGAGATCTCCACGAGTCTCCATGTCATAGCGATAGGTCTATTCGGCAAGACAGAAGTATTGTCTCAGCGACATGAGCAATACACAAGTTCAAACTGCTAGTTGGCCAGACAACAGAAATGTCACAGCAACTATGCTTTCTTAGAGGTTTTAGCCTATGAGATTGAGGCATATTTTCCAACAGAGTCAACCACATAAAAAAGGAATTTCTGAGTCGGATAAAGCGTTGAACCAGACAAATGTAGAAACATGTGGGCCTGAATCATGGGGTCAACCCCTATTTTACCGTTCCAAGGAAAAAAACACATTTGGAACTCACCAAATTTAAAGAGCACAAAATGTGTTGCATTGAAATGTTTTTGATAAAGGAAAAAATGAGTTTTACAGGGACCCGAAACCACAAATTTTATAGCAAAAGATAGGAAAGGACAAAAAAGTCCAATGAATAAAATAGGCTACTATAAAATAAAAAACCAGAATAACCAACAACTAGCCAAAAAAAGCCCAGAAGGACAATCAAAAAGCCAGCCGAAACGCATACCAAAAAACTAGCAGCAACTAATCCAAAGTCTTCAGAACAATCTCAGTCTCGGCCTCAAGATCTTGCATATCCTGGACACCCTTCTTGAAATTTTGAATCATTTGTGGCGTGGGGGGTTCCTTCCTTTTGAAATCAGCCCTGGTTCTTTTCGAAATCCCAATGTCCTCTTCCTGTTTTTTTATCTTTCACCTCTTCCAAATCAACAACCAAGGACCCTTGTTGAGCTTTATCCATTTTTTTAGCCATAGCGTTGATAATGATTGCATTATGTCTTGCCATTCTATTATTCTGTTCATTGATTATCTTCATAACATTTTTTATTTTTTCCAAATCAATTTCTATCCTTTTGTCCTTACCCGCATTGTCCTGGATCTCTTTACTAGTTGTGTTTTCATTATGCTCTTCAACCTTCTTGCATAACTCATAAACCTTAGCTCCCACCTCTTCCAATTTACTTTGAAGGGCCCAGTTTTTAATTTTCAGGTCATTAATTTCATGAAAGACCCATTTTGACATTCTGAAAAAGTCTAGAGGATTACTCCTAGCTATGCCCCAGAAAGTCAACAAAAGGTTTCCTATTAGGATTGAGGCTACTTTTAGCAGGGTCAGAGGCTCCAGGGGACCCAGTTCTAACATCTCTATCCATCGATGGAAGATCAGAGGAAGAATTATTATTTGCGCCAGAGTCCTCAGAATCAGGAGAGTCTTTAGAATACAAAACAAGTTTTTTGATAGGGAATTCTTTCCAGCACCTTTGGCTATGGGAGTAGAGCTTCCAGTCTCAGAAGCAGGGTAGACTTTAACAGACTGGGGGTTATGGATTTGGGTTTTCTTGCTAATCTGGAAAGCTGGAAAACCCAAGACCGTCCTTGCCAGACTCATATTAGGGTTGTTCCCCGAACAACTAGGTTCAGTGTCATCCTCCTCAGATGCCGAAGAGGCGTCCAAGTTAGCAAGGGCCAACATATTTTTGAAATGTTCAAAAATTAACCTTATCAGACCAGTATGTAATATTGTATATCTCTTAGGGTTTTACTTATGGTCTTCTAGACTCTTTCTTAAGAAACAGAGTAAATAGTAGGGGAGAGAAACCCTGACCTTATAGCGAAAATGATTAAGCAAGGAAAAATGATCGTCGTAGACCCTAGTGAACCAACCATCTAGGGTGATATACTCCATAATGATGCGAAGAACTTTTCTCCAGAGAGCTTTAATGGTGTCGGGCTCGAAGTAACTGTTGGAAACTTTCACAAGTTTCAATTTTTCCTTGTCTTTCTTCAAAAATCTAACCACCGCTTCATTAGAGAAATTCATGTCCCAAAAAAATTTGTGTCCTTTAGTGGACATACCAGTCACTTCAGCAATGATATTTTCATCAAGCTTAACTTTCCTGCCGAAAAGGGCGATTTCCCCATTGTCCCAATTCTTTTCAAAAAGCTCTGTAGCTTCCTGATTTGATCCATGGAGTTTTTCTAGAAAAGGGAGTAAACCCCCACTTTTAACTTTGTTCCATGCTTTAGTGTTTCTTGTGTGCATCTTGAAGTTGTCCGGCTCAACTCTTTTTCTATCTCCTCCCATTTTAGCAAGCACATTAATGTAGACATAGACGAAATTTTGGTTCGAAATAGTCCTGCCAAACCTGTGAGTCCACAAAGCATGCCGAGTGTTGCATTGAAATTTTCTTCATGTTCTTTGAGTCAAATTAACATTAGAGATGGAGGGAGATACCTAATAGAGATAAATATAGTTAGACCTAGGAGAGAGG